>CM039680.1:3242681-3842681 GCA_022537955.1 Schmidtea mediterranea
CCCTCTTTCCATGTGGTGTCATTCCGTCGATTATCGACGGGGAACTTTCGTTTGTTCGGAGGGGTTGAATTGTTATTCCGACCTTGAGAACGGTGTGACATTAGTCTTCTTCCAAATTGTCATCCAGCGCTCGTGAGAGTCGCGATCTGCTCTTTCGTTGTCTGGGGTGAATGTTTCGACGGGTGAAAGTCTAGGGCATTAGTTGTATCTCGATCAAATGTCCTTCGCCGGACGTTGGTAGCCACCCAGTTCGGGATGATCTTCGGGGTTGGAACGGGGTCAATTCTCTTTCACAATTCCGAGATGCTGTCCGCGAGAGTGCGGCGGCGTTCTTCGAGCACGTTTGCGCAGCATTTATTTAGGATTGTTGAGGCCTTCAGTCTCGGCGTCGTTCACGGCGACGCGATTTTTGCTGGATGTGCTTCTTGCTGGTCCTACGGGTCTGAGCTGGACAGCTTGAGCTAATTCTGGCGAAGATGGTTTGCGGGGGATCAAATTCAACTTTAAGGCCATTTCGATCGCGACCCGCGTAGGCGTGTTTACCAATTCGGCTTCCGTAAATGATTGCTACCAAGACGGCGCTCTGGTCAACTTTATTATGATTCGTATGACGGCCGGTTCTCTGCAATTAATCCTCTCGGCATTGCTAGACAGCCGGTGGATTTATCTGGAGATTTTGACGCTTCGGGATAGCGACCACGTAGCCCGAGCGTGCTTCGTGCTCCGCAGCAGTTTGTTATACTTCGTTCATAGATCGTGATGCCAATTGTAATGCCGAGTATCTGATTTTCTCGATTGATTTGGGATTTTGTCATCCTGAATGCATTTTAGGAGAAGAATTTTGATTTGTGAAACACGTTTGCTGAGATTTTCGCAGTGATTCTTGAGAGTTTTCCCTGACTAAACTGACGGAGAATTTCATCTTTCGAGTAGTGGTGAGATTGCAAATAATTAATATAATAATTATAAAATTTTAAATTAATTAATCCGAACATTCTTCAACAATTCGCCTATTTACATTACATTTCAGTCGTTCGATATTAATTGCGAAAATTGTCCCATTTGGCGTTTAGAACTTAGTAAATCACACGTTCGATGCAGAAAAGAAAAAGCTGATGCTTCCAATCATTTGCTTGAGAAAAACCGATTTAATTTTTATTTAAAGATGTTCTATAAAACCATTCCTTACAAAAAAGCAAAATTAAAAAAAAACATTAAGTTTTTCAATCCGTTTCGTTTGTTATTTACTGACTTTAACCCTGTCGTCCCTTTCTCATATAACAATCACAGGTTTTAAATAAAATTCAGTCCCCTACCTAAAAATTTTTCATATTGAGATGTTTTCCCCTAGCTATGTCGATATTCCCGCATTTTTAATCCCTACCGCTCCGACCACATTGCAATGGCCGCACGGTGAGTACGACGGCGTGCCTACTCTGGATCAGCTGTGAAGACCTGACCATACCGGCAGACACCGAAGGTGTTGACGACAAGGCGCACATCAAATCCCCTCAATTTAACTGAGGAATTGAAGTCCTGCCAGCCATCTTCCACATTACAATTAATCATATTAAATTAGGGGACTGTCGTCGATATAAAAGTTACTCGACATCCATAATTAAGATTAAAAATTAAAACTATAAAAATTCAAAAATTTTTATAATGGAAATACAATGCTTACCAAAGTTCGAATTGCAAATTTTCAATGTTCAAAAATTATTTTTAAAGTTTTTAAGTTATATTGATTTTTATTTGACAATGCGCTATTATTTATACTGTGTTTCATGCGTAGTGTGCGACCAATCAGGCTAATTTCGATCTTTTTTGGCCATTTTTGTCTGTGGGTTTTTTGATCTGTTCTTTATTTAATTTTATATTTTTCTGCTTTTGTATTATTTCCTTCTTATTTTTTAATATCTAATTTATTAAATTTGCATTTGGTTGACTTATTTGCTGTTCTATTCTTGTCGCTCCCTCCGCTGTGTTTTCTAGACCTATATTTTGCAAGGTCGTTTGGCGTTTTTTTAATTCTACTTTATTTTTTCTGCTGTATTTTTTCGTGCAAAGTTTATTATATTTTTTTACATTACCTTATGTTATTTGTTTACTTTGTTTTAAATTAATGTTTTATTATATATTTTTAATTTCTTTTGCGTGCGTGCTAGTGTTTACAAGAGCCATTTTCATAATTTTTTCGCCATACTTTTTCTGTTGTTTCTGTTTTAGTGATGGCTTATAGCCCAACAAACCATCCCGGGGCCTTTATAAATTGCGCCCCGCAATTTCGTCTGGTCCAAATTATTAGTCTATGTTGGCGCTAACCATTCTAACTTATTAACACACACAAAAAAAAATATTTCTTTATACATTAATTATGGCAGAGTAAGGTTTTCAATTTACAATTAAGGAAAAAATCACATAAGGGATGGTATTATTTACATCATGCAGTTTTTTAATGATTGTTTCAACATGTTATTATCCAGTTATTTCACATACATATATATATATATAAATCTCTATAATACTGTTACTGGCCGGATCACCGAATCATCTTGATTTGCTTGTAATTGTAGATATTCTGATTGTTTCCTTTGGATTGGGGGCTTTGATCTCTGGAGGTTGAGGTACATGAAGATTCTTTGTCTTGAGTTCTCGTAAACTTGATGGTTGCGTTCGGGGTTTTGTCTTGCTTGACTTCTTCGTCTTTTTGATTTTAGATAAATTTTTCTGATTAGGGATGATGAATAAGATTATTAAGGATTGCATGGTTCGACGACATGCCAGGCTATTAGGGAATATTTCGAAGTTGTTAGCGTTTTGGGTTTTCTGAAGTTCGGTGGGGTTGGGAGAAAGTTGTTATTGATAAGAGTTCTTCGAGATGACAATTGATATTTGTTTGCAGATTGGTATTGAATATCTTTGCACGAGGGTTTTTAATTTTAAGTTTTGATTTCTGTTTAGTTCTTAGTTTCGATTTTCATTATTTTTATTCTTCTGAAGGGCTATTGTTGTCACGCTATTTGTCTGTCGTTGTCTTCTCAATAGTTATCTTTGGGTTGTAAGATTGAATTGATGACAGAGTGGAATGGTTATTAGTTAGGATATGATTCTGACCATTGCATCATCTTTCTATACAATTTTATGCATTCGATTAGTGTCTTTCTACATCTTTTATTTACAATAGGAGTTTTCGCTTTAATTTTTTTCGTCGATTCAGGCATAATGCTTCATTAACAATGTTTCGGCTCTCAGGAGACGACTTCTTATTCGGGAATTATCGGCGAATAAATTTTATCTTTATTTCGATTACATCTTGTCTGTTTCTCTTAATGTCTCCCAACGTTCTTGTATCTTGCTGTTTTCGTATTTGTAATTTCTGATATTGTTTTCTGCGTTACGTTTGGTTTTTATATGCTCGGTAGTCTTTTATTTTATAGTATTTCTTTGATTTTGGGCTTCTTTTTTCCACATATCCTCCAGTACATGGTTTGCCCATTTAGATAGTTCGCTTTTCAGTTTCCTCTCATTTTGTTCATTCCCGATCAGTTTTTAGTTTTTGGTTTAAGGATCTATTTTCCTCCTTTAATTCCCATCGTTTTATTTTTATTACTGAATTCCCTTTTTAAGTGTCTTTATCGTTCTCGAATTGAAACATTGATTTGTGATACGGTCTATCTCGCTGACGTTGTTGCTCTATTGCTATTCTCATTTATTTTCTATCACTCCTCTTGCTCTTTATTTTCATTTTCTGTCGACTCTCTCGATTTTACATTCTCTTGTAATTTGATTCGTTTCCACCTCAATTTATTGGTTTTATATATCGTTCTTATTTGGTGGTTCTCGCTTGGTATATAAGCCTCCATTGGCTGTTTTTGTTATTGGATTACTTCATTTTTCTTACATTTTATTATAATCGTCATTTTTTGTATTTTGTTATGTTTTATTTTATGGGTTTTTAGTGTTTTATCTTTTTATGGGTTTTTTGGTTTTCTAAATTTTCTGTTTATATATACTAGTTTTTTATTCTACACTTTTTATTCACAATTTTTATTTACATGCTAACAACCCGCTCCTTTTCTTTATACATACGTTTCTTGAATTCCTCCACACCTTATTAGCTTTGGTGTTGATCTGAGTGTTGTGGCATAGGAATAATGGTAACCATACCATTTGAGGTGATATTCATGAAACTCGTTGATTCTTGCCTGTAGCGTTCTGTGAGGTACACAGGTTCCTCATCCAATAGAATATGACAATTGGGTGATCTCTTCAATTTAGGTCTTCCACCTCTGCTTCCCAGCATTGTCTATTCTCTCGGATTGTAATCTCTCAATTTCCGTTTCCATCTCTTTTACTTTTCTTTTCGAAGCTTCCTTTTTCGCTAAGTTGCGTAATGCTTTCTGGCGACTTGTTTAGTGCGAATCCCTTTGTTCGCACATAACTTATACCCATTTACAGTCTCGTTCTCAGAGTATTTACCTCATGCCTCTCTATTTCGACTTGGAAGTCGCTTTGTTCCTTGTCTCGGGTACCTTCCTCACCATGTTTGTGTTTTTGTTAATTGGTTACCTCACGGTGGGAATTCTTTCTGAGTTCTCCTCCTCTTTCTGTGTAGTTTAATTCTTGCTTGCAGATCTCGGATTTCCTCTCTTTGTTCTCTATCTGTTCCCACATTTTCAAATCGTCGAGAGGTGTCCATTTCTGTCGGTAGCTCCTTTATTCTTGTATGCCATTACTTTTTTTTTTCCAGGTTTTCGCTGGTTTTCTTAAGTCCCTTTATCGATCTCGTCGTCTGTCATCGCAATTTGACCATGTCGGTTATTTGTAGGACTTGTTCTTTCTTGTGCGTTCTAGTTGTCATCAACTCTTATTTGCACGCTACCTACTTGCTTCGATTTTGAGCTTGGCAGTTCCTCGTTTCCGTTTTCCAGCCACTCTTCGACTCGGCATTGGTAGTACGGCGGATTCTTGCCACTTGGCTAAGGTATATTTTGATGCGCTCATTTCCAACTAGTCACTTCTCAGCAGTCTTTTGGCTCAATTCTGTCTACTCCTCTTATGTCGACTATTTCTTTTGGTCTATTTAACTCAACGATGACTTCTTCGAAGGTCGATTTTTAGCTTTTGTTCCCTCACATTGCTTGGACTTCTCTCTTTTTTCGGATTGCTTGTCTGTCTAGACTTCGTTGATGAGGCCGCGTCATACTTCTCCAAAGTAGTCTATCTGTTGCTCTTCAACTTGTCTTGTAGTTCTCCACTTTTTTGTTTCGTAACTCCCATCATGTCGTGAGTATCTTCCGACTCTGTTCCTCCATTGGGTTTGGAGTTTTCGTACTTTTGTCTTTCCCTCTCCGTTAGCATCTCGCATTGCGGGCAATTCTCATGACTTCGCATGTATGCGGTGTTGTCTTTTGCACTTCCCATGCTTCTTTTGCTACTCTGTTACTCAACTTTTGAACTTCATTTTCCAATTGGTTATTGCTTTGGTTCAACAATTCTAACATCTTTTTCCCATAGCTCTGTTCCAATTTTCGTTCCTGGTACTTTCGCGATACTCCTTTAGTTGGATTAATTGATCTTTCTTTGTTCGTGGGTTTTCTTTTCCCACCAATTCTGCTTTATTCTCGTAAATTTCGCGTTTCGGCTTTTTGGATGTTGCCGTTTGTTGTAGTACGTAGCTTCGTTTTTTCTTCTGGATACTTTGTCTAGTTGTTATTCACAGTTTTTCAATTGCTTCTATTCCTCTTTATTTCTTTTATGACGACACATTTATGTTGTTATTTTGCTTTATCATTTAAGCCTTCTGGTCTTCTCGTCCGTCTTGCGTTCTGTGCACATCATTTCGCACTTTCTTGTTTCGGCTTTATTCGGTTTATTATTTCGTTTCCTCTTCTTATAGTACTCGCTTTACTCGTGTTGTTTCGTTCATTATTTGCATCTTTCGCTCATGACTGGAAGGTCGTTTCGAACTTCAATGTTCAATTTCTTTGATCATTCATTCTTTTCTATAATTACAAATGACAATTAACTTCTGTAAGTCGCGGTTGTCTGGTCTTTTATTTTACGCAAGTTATTTACTGTTTATGGTTTCTTCTTTACATTATATTACATATATGGATATTTATACTTATATAATATTACACCGATCAACCACTCAATCCGTTTTCCATACCCCGTTCTTGCTTACTGATTCTTACAAATGCGATCTTCCTTTGTGCTCCACATAACATTCTTGAATTGTGGCCATTCTTGGTCTCCAGTAGCGGTTCCTTCATTTGTTGTGCGTCTTGTAGTTGCATGACCTCCTGCAGGCTTGTACGGTTTCTGCTACATATCGTTATGCCATAGTATTGCTAGCGTCGTTTTGTTTGCTAAATGGCCATAGTAGTACTCATCAATTGCTCCTTTAGCCTATTGCAAAAAATAGATATGGTATGTGCCTTTTCCAAACCGTCTTCGTCTAGACTTTACTCTCAATTTCGTTTTGTATCCATTTTCATGAAAGAACGGTGGCTCGTTATTTGATACCTGCTTTCCGTTTCTTGCTTATTCCATTTTTCGGTTGAAGTCTTGTTATTTTCCATATGTATGGTTTACTGGCAATTGCTCCGCGGTAGGAAGTCAATCTTCTTCATTTTTTCGTACTGTTCCTCATTTCCTCATTATTTCTCCATCAACTTGCTTATGGTATCTGTCTTTTTTGCTGCCAGTCTTCGAACTTTCTTTCTCTGGGCGAAGATCTGCGGTCATTAAGATTTTGTGGGATTTCCACTGTCGATTTCTATCTCGTCGGTTTCTGTTGTTATCGCTTATGGCTTTGCATCAGATTTTTGTGTGTTCTCGCTTTTATTTGTAAGTGTTGGACATCTCTCCGTTCAGGGTTTTTCCTTCGCACCCCATTTCTTAAAGGACATTTTCTATTTTTCTTTCGCTGCATTTTTTCCAATTCTTGTAGTTCTACCTCCTTTTTTACTCCACATGATTTGGACATATTTCCTCTGATATTGGCACACTTTTTCTCTTTTACGTTCGTATGTTCTTTTATTTTTGAACCGCGTTTCGGTTCTGTTGCAGTATATTCGCGCGATTTTATTCTCTTTTCTTCACACGTTCGTCGTGTGTGCTGATTCCTCTCCTGTTGTTCATTAGTCTGTTTGCGTTGTATTGCATGGCTTCCCTTTTATACTCGACCATTCATGCATATGATCGTTTGCGTCCTTGATTCTTCCGCTTTCCACTCACAGGGTGGATCTTTGGGACAGTTTTATTTTTCCATGTGGTATCTCTTTTGTGGTTTGCTTGGATCTGTCGAGTGTTCTTTTAAGTTTCATCTCTATTTCTGCCGCATATGGGCATGGTTTTTGGTCCATTTAATGTTAGCCTTATACAGTCTGGTACATAAATCTAGACATCCACATTCCGTGTCTGTGGGGTTCTTTTAATAACTCTGTGCACAGAACCACATCGAAAGTCTGGTTTCTATTTTATCTGTGGCTTTGTTTTTCGGTTTGATTTCGATTGATCCGTTTATATTCTGTTGTCGTTTGATTCTCGATTTCCATTTTCATACAATATATACATTTTAGTTTTTTGTTTTCTTGCTTATTTTATAGATAAGGTTTTACGTTTTTTGGTTTGTTGTTTTTCTATACTACTTGTATACATTTATTTTTATTTTTGTTTTTTGTGCTTTTTTCTACTTTATACATTTTCTACTTTTAACCGTATCTACATCTTTCAGTCTTCTTTTTATTCGTACACTCACTAGATGAGTCTTGGTTCCGGTCTTTCTTCTTCTGTGATTTAGTAACCATTCGTCCAGTCTTCAGGTTGGCGTTTTCTGTTAGTTGAGTTTATCGTTTCTAATCTCATTTCTTTGCCATGAGTCTGTGTTTTAATATTTCCATTTCCCCCTCCCATAACTGTTGATTACTCCTCTGTGTTCATTTCCACGTTCGTAAGGGAAAGACATTGGATTTAGAGCTTTCTCTTAAGGTAGTTGGCTTTCCTGCCCACTGTCTTGTAACGTATTCACTATGTTTTCAACGTATTTACATGTGTTTCCACATCTCCGTATCCTCCTTCATTCGTATTCTCTTAGTGTTGATTCATTCCTTAATGGTTACACTTGTCATTTCTTTCCTCATCTAATTTTAAATGTTGAAAAAAAATTATAGGGTTTATATTTTATACAGAGCGCAATTATAATGCTAATATACATATATTTATAAATTTAGATTACACTCATATGCCGGTTATCTATACACGTTGAAGTTAAATGAGGTTTTCACCTGTTTTGGAACGCCTCCTCCCACCGCTTTTGTTTTCTCCAGTGTTTCCTTGTTTTGGTTTCTATTTTTGTTTATCACGTTCGTTCTTGTTAATTGTATTCATAGTTACATCGCTTATTTGCTGGTTTATTTGCCTGTTAGTTTTTGTTTTTCCGATGGTATTTATAGTCATCCACAGAGCTACAATATGCGGCTGCACTATCACTCCACCATGATCAAATGGTTCGCGTATAAGGTATGGTAGGTTTCTTTTTCCTCCGTTGTCGTTTGTCGTGTCTTTTCGATTCTTTGTTGTGCCTTTTTGATTTTGGTTTTTCTTTATCACTTTCTAGATCTTTTCCATCTGCTCTTCGAGATGTATCTTCTTCTTCTTTATCTTTGGTTTCGTTTTTCTTCTTTTGTGTATCTTTTTCTCCTCTTTGTACATCATCGTGGTAGCTTCCGAGGGGGTTTTTAATTTTCGATTTCATCTTGTTGAGGGCACTTCGTACGTTTAGTTTTCTCCATACGCATTACTATGGTAATATCTTGTTTTTGCGTTAGGTGATTTTCTCTCCTTTCGATGGTCTTTTAAGTTCTGAATTGGACATTGTAAACATCTCGTTTTCTCGCTTGATCATTTTTTTTAGCATAGTCGTTTCGGTAGAACCTGCAAAATTTCTTTGGTGATTATAATTTTCTTCCCGGTGATGTTCATTGTCGGTTCAAAGTTCATTTATGTTGTTACATGTCCGACTGCCATTTGTTTGTGGTCTTCCTCATTATTGGTTCTATCTTTTCGGTGTACATTTTTGGGGTGTTTTATTTTGGTCTGAACTGTGGCAGATTCTGTAGTTAGTTTTCGGTTTCAAATCCTCGTAGTAATAGTTCGATCTCTGATTTATTGCGATTCCTATGACATTGTCCTGTGCCTTTGCCGTCCTCACCGATTCTTGCATACAGATTGTGTTGCACTTGATGGGTACTATAATTTTTAGCATTTCGTGTTGTCCTGGTGGTTTCTGATTTTATTGTTTCCCATTTCGAAGGTTTCATTTGCTTTTTGTCTGTAATCGGTTTACCATCGTTTTCTTCGTTTGGTAACTGTTTCCTTTGTTTGCTCATTATTATTTTTGTCGTTGGCTGCGTACTTTTGCTCGTTGATCCCTAGTGATTTTTCTCATACGCATCTTGTGCCGTTTCTTGTCTTCTGTAGATGCATATTCGATATCTTCGTAGGGCTTTTATTCTTTTATATATTGATAGGATCTTTCCTAGATTGTTATTTCTTCTCGGCATATTTATTGCCTATCAGTTACGTTCGATTCTTGTCTATGCACACTTGGTTTATGCTTGCCAGATGTTTGTTATCTTTAATTAGTGGTATTCATTATTTAGCCTCTCTGTTCCTTCGGTTAATCGCTTAGTCGATATTGGGTACTGTAATTTCCACGTTTAGCACGTAGATATTAGCTAGGATATTATTTTTCCATTTAATTCTGTTTCGGTAGGCATACGGTTCAGTTTCCAATAATCGAGTTTTTGTTTCGTTTTTATTTTTTGTTGATTTTGTTGTTGTTTTTTAACCTGTTGTTGTTTCGTTCCTCGTTTTCTCTTTTCGTTTCTTGATTCTTTTTCTTGTTTTGGTCATTTTGATCCTTGTCTTCGTCATCCTTGTCTGTCTTCTCTTCCCCGGTGTTCGCACAAATGTCGTCCTCGACATTGATTTTCCTTATCAGTGCTTTGTATGCCGTTATTGCTTTATCTCTTGCTTTGATTAATTCATCTAGGGATTTCTTTCTTCTTGTACCATTGTTTTTAGCGGCTTGCCAATTTTTACGAGGTCAATTAGCTCTGTTTTTCCGTTTCCAATTCTTTTTGGTTCTTTGAAGTTGTCGGTGAATCTAATTTCTTGTCGTTCCAGCACCATCATAATTATTTTCGGGTTTCCTTCCTTTATTATCAGTTTTTTGAGTAATGCATTTTCTCCTTCTTCATATCTTTCATTTATGTCTATTGCATACTCCTCGGTTTTCGGTATTTTCCAGTTTAATAGGATTTTTATCGCTTCTTTATTTCGATAGATTGTTCTCCATGATAGCTGTCGGGTGTCTGCACATAGCTCCTCTATGTCTCTTCTTGTTGCATTTGCTGTTATGAATTTTATCATCAACATGTTTGGTTCACCTGTTGCTAGGTCGAGTATACTATTCCAATCGTCTGATCTTTCTGTTAATTCCGATCCGGTTCTTATTAGTTCTTGTATTACGGAAGTTTTTATTCCTGATAACGCAGCGTACATTAAGGCTGTTTTGCCGTTTTTTCCTCTTCTATTTGATCTTTCTCCGCATTTCTCCAGTAATTTTATGATTTTCACGCTACGTCTGTCCTGTTGTTGGTGTATGGCTGTATGCAACGGTATCATTCCCGACGGCATTGTCAAGGTAAAGGCTCTTGGTAACTTTCGCATTATTAGTTCCGTATCTGGGTCATCTCCGTCACCGATTGCGTAGGATTGTACTATTATTCCCAATCTGGTAAGTATTTGCGCTCTATTTTGTGATCCGAATCTTGCGGGCATTATTTGTCTTGCTGTGCGTACCATCTCATTCAATTGGTTTCTTTGCGTTTGTCGTACTTGTTCGAAAACTTCTCGTTTTACCTTCTCGCTTGCTAACGTTTGTCGGATATTTCGATTAGCTCGCAGATTATATATGATTTTCTGGTAGACCCGTTGAATATAGCTGAATTGACCCATTAGGTTGGAACACTGGTGTAGTTCCCATGCTTTATAATGCTCTTTATGCCGGAATTCTCTTATCAGTTTGAACAATTGTTGTTTTTCTCTCATTACTTGTTGTTCGGTCCCACTGAAGTTGGTTAGCAACAGGTCTCCTCTTTTAATTAATTCGTATACTGCTTCCAAGGAATTGTATTGAAATAATGCTAGCTTTATGAACTCGTTTTCTCCTTGCTCGTAATTTTGATTGGTACTTATTGCCCATTTTCCGTTGTCGGGTCGCCTCCATTTGATTAATCTCATTGCCATCTCCTGTTTATTGCATTCCAGTGCAACTCTAAGTAGTTCGTGTAGATCTTCTAGATTATCGATGTTTCCTTTGGTGACATACCCCAACATTAATTCCAAATTTTTTGGTACGTTTGTCAGTATTACATAATTCAGTGCTGTGGCTCCTTCTTTATCCATTGTTATATCCGCTCTCGCTTCTAACAGTTCTTTGATTATCCACGTTGGAGTGTCTTTCCTTGCTGCTATCATTAGTGGGGTTTCTCCACTTTCGTTTTTTACGTCGATTGATTTTCCTATTCGTTTCCAAACGTTGATGATTTCTTGAGTTCTTTCATAGTTATTGGTGTCGATGATCGTATGTAATGGGGTGTTATTCTCTTTGTCCCCCACGGTGAATAAGATTGGCCATTCTGTCATGATTGTCGTATCTAATTCATTGTCGTATCATTGTCGTTTCCAAACGTTGATGATTTCTTGAGTTCTTTCATAGTTATTGGTGTCGATGATCGTATGTAATGGGGTGTTATTCTCTTTGTCCCCCACGGTGAATAAGATTGGCCATTCTGTCATGATTGTCGTTATATGTTCGATATTTGATTCATCCCGTTTGTAATTATCGATTATTCTCATTAGTCCTCCTAAAATTTCAATGTCCCTTTTATCTCGTGTCCATTCTGGTAATAATGCTTTGGCTTCTTTAACGATGTTTTCTGCTGTTTCGGGTTCTAGTTTCCCAGAATGGCGATCTTCCCATTCGTCCTCGTCGTATTCTTGATATTCGTCTTCATCATATTCATCTGCATCTATGCGGTTGAAATTTTGATTCGTACATCTCATCATACAGATTCTTGCTGTCTGTGAACGCGTTATTATACGTCTTTCCTCTGGTTGGGATGTTATCGTTTTTGGTATAGCTTTACATCTGGCTACGTTTACGTATATTGTCTTGTGAATGGGCTGTTTACCAATTTGACTCTGACATTGGTTTCGCTTGCGTACAATATTTCGTATGGCCTTTTCCATTTCTTTGTAATTTCTTTGTTGTTCCAGTATTAGTTCGGGTGTTTCGATAATTACCCAATCTCCAATACAGAAGGTGTGTGGCTTTACATTTCTTTTCTGATCGTGTAGATCCTTGTAACTTTCTTGGTTGAATTTGATATTTAACCCTGCCGTTTTCCAGATTTCTTGCATTCTTTCTTTGAATTTCGTGACGTAATCATCTTCTTCCATGTATTGTGAAATTGGTGGCTGATATTCTAAATCCATCGGCATGTTACATTCTCTACCATACATTAGTTTGAATGGGCTCATTTCGTTGCTGCGTGGATCGACATTCTATATGCCATTAAACACAGGTTGATGTATTCATCCCAATCTTTCTGGTATCGGTCTACATAATTCGATAACATTTGTATTAATGTCCCGTTGAATCTTTCGGTTAGTCCATTACACTGTGGATGATACGGTGACGTTCGTAATTTGGCTATCTTGAAATAATTTGTCACTTCCTTCATTATTTCGCTCATGAAGTTTGTCCCTTGATCTGTTAGTATCTGCTTGGGAGTCCCGTATCTGCAACATATTTCTTCTACTAATTTTTGTGCAATTGTTTTGGCTTTTTGATCCTTCATTGCAAATGCTTCTGGAAATTTGGTTAAGTAGTCTGTGACCACTAGGATATATACATTCCCGTTCAACGTTTCTGGCAATGGTCCTACCACATCCATTGATATCATTGTCATTGGTTCTGCTGGTACTGGCATTGGTTTTAACGGGGTTTTCCATTTTGAACCCGTATTTCTTCTTGTTGCACAAGTTAAGCAATTCTTTATCCAATCTTTTACTGATTCCGACATGTTTGGCCAAAAGTATTTTTGTTTCATTCTGGCGAGCGTCTTTTTTGCTGACATATGACCTCCCAATTTGCCGTCGTGATATTGTATTAACAGATCTTTGCGTCTATTTTCTGGTATAACCATCAGTCGTTGTTCACCATCTGCTATTAGTAACCATCTCTTTTCTATCAGATATCGATGTCGATGTTTGTCCATATGTTCTTTTAGTTGTAAATCGCTTTCGTATACTTCTGGTTTGCCGGTTCTGACATATTCCATTATCAGTTTTAGTTCTGGGTCCTCTTGTTGGTCCTTCATCAATTGTGAGAAGTCAATGTCTTCGGCGATTATTGCACATATCCGTCTCACTTCTTCGTCCATTAAATCTGGAAAGATGAATCTGGACATACAATCTGCATTTGCATTTGCTTTTCCTGCTTTGAATTTTATAAACGGGGAGTATTCCTGTAACTGCATCGCCCATCTCATAAGTCTGCTGGATGCTTCTTTGTGTTGTCCCAACCATACTAGCGGTTGGTGATCTGTCGTTATACAGATCTCATGTCCCCATAGCAGGTATTTAAAATGTTTGATGGCTTGAATGATTGCCAATGCTTCTCGTTCAGTGACTGAGTAATTCTTCTCATGCTTTTTGAACGTTTTACTATAATAACCGATTACTCGTTCCTTTCCTTCATCGTCTAGTTGACCTAGTATTGCGCCTGCCGCGTAACCACTTGCGTCTGTTGCTAATAGGAACGGCTTTTTGAAATCTGGGTGTACTAGAATTGGTGCTTCAATTAGTTTATCTCTTAGTGACTCAAAAGCGAGTTGTTGTTCTCGTCCCCATACGAATGATATATCTTTCTTTACTAATTCTTGTATTGGTTTTGCTACTCCAGCGTAGTTTTTGATGAATTTCCGGTAATATCCGCATAATCCCAGGAATTCTTGTATTTGGGTACTGTCTTCGGGCTGGCAATTTTTGACTTTCTCGATGTTTCTTGGATCGGGTTCTTTCCCCTTTGCTGATACTATATGTCCCAAAACGTCACTTTTTCTTTTGCCCAATCGCATTTTGATGGCTTCAATTTTAATTTCCATTGCCTTAATCGGATAAATACTCTTTTGATATCCTCCAAATGTTGTTCAAATGTGCTTGAATATATTAGTAAGTCATCGATGTACACCATGCATTGTTTTATCCCGTGCGTAACGAAATTCATGCATCGCTGAAAAGATGCTGGTGCGTTTGTTAATCCGAATGGCATTTTTCGGAATTGATATAGATCTCTACCTATGGTGAAGGCTGTTTTCTCTTTGTCTTCATCTTTAACTTTTATTTGCCAATATCCACTTTTCAAATCGAGTGACGTGAAGTATGCTGCTCCTTGAAGAGTTAGTAGCATTTCATTGATGTCCGGTAATGGGTATGTATCTCGTTTTGTTACAGCATTCAGCTTTCTGTAGTCTATGCAGAATCTTTGCGATCCGTCTTTCTTTTTCACCATGACAACTGGAAATTGCCAAGGTGAACAGCTTGGTTCTATTACTTTTGCCTCGAGCATTTTTTGTACTTCTTTTTCTGCCACCGTTTTTTGGGCTTCTGGTAACTTATATGGTCGTAATGCGATTGGTGTTTCATCTGATAGCGGTATTGCATGTAGGGTTACATCACATGTCCCTAAATCTAGATCTGATACTGCGAATATATCTTGATATTCCATTAGTAATTGTTGCAATTGCTCTTTTTCATTTTCGTTCAATAACGTACTGTCTATTGTCCATAATGCTTCATCTGTCTCACCTTCTTTTTGTATTTTTGGTAGTTCGATATCCATCATTGGCGTCAATTTTCCCAACTTTTCATTTTCGTATATTATTTTATCTTCCTCGTCAAAATTTGTGATGTTGATTGGTAATTCACCGTTTTCGTTAATCTCTACGATTTCTCTCGCTAGTGGTAACTCTCGTCGTTTTTCGAATTTTTTACTCGGTTCAAATATCATTTCACCAGTGACATCTCCATCTATTCTAATATAACATATCATTTGTGATTTTGCTGGCACCACTATTCTTTCCGAACATCTCACAATGGCATTCATTGTACAGATTTTTCCCGTTTTATCCTTCAGACACATTGTTCCTAAATCGATGACAATCTCTTTGAGTAGATCTGGCATTAAATCCGTTCCGATTATACACGGTACACTTAATTGAGGTATCACTGCCAAATAGGTATCTATTTCGTTATCTTGATATTTCAACGTTGTCCACCATCTCCCCATTACGTTGACGGTTTCTTTACTGCATGCAATTACGTGTACTCCGGTTGGTTCAATATCTCTCCAAAGATGTCTGGGTATTTCGCTCAATAATATTGCTGAGATATTTGCTCCCGTATCTATCATTGCTTTTGTCTCTTTTCCGTTTATTTCGATTACAATTGTTAGCGCTGGTCCTGCTGGTGTATACAATGCTGCTATTGTTCTCACATCGACGTCCTGGTCTACACTTCGAGTTCGTCTTGAGGATACAGGATTTGTTACTTCCCAGTTGGGATTATATAACGTTGGGTATACATTTGCCTGCGGTAATATTTGTCCTCCCATTGTCATTGCTTGGGTTCGTGGTTGTTTTACTGGTTCCTCGTATCGCAATTTTGCCATTGGTTCTGGTATCCACGCATTAGTTTTTCCACTGTCCCAGTATTCAGGTGCTTTGATCATTGCTGGCGCGTTTCCGTTCTCATTATTATCCTCATCATTGTCGTCACTATCGCTGTTATTTCTCCTATATTCTTTGACTCTTTCCCACATACTTTTTCTACTTTTCTTGAGTTCTTCTCTTGCTCTTTCGTCGTACAATGCTTTCCTCAATCGTTTGCCCATTTCTTCATCGGTTCCTTTTATCTTGGTCAGTATTCGCATTAATCGTTTTATTTTATGGATATCTTTTGAATGACCATGCAATACCATTGTTTTTGCTAGAAATGGTAGCACTCCCACTACTAATTTCCAATTTACTCTTTTTTCTCTTTTATAGATATCAAAACATGCCAACATTTGCGTCAGTATTACTCTCACAATCTGAATTATCAGTATGATACCCAAAATTCCAGCCATCATTTGTCCGAATACCAGGAATCTTCCCCACATTGCTTTCATCATGTTGGTTGTTGCTAATTGGAAATGTTCTGGTGACAGCAATAATTCGTAGTCTGGCTTTTGTTCGTAGTTCGTACCGCCTGTTATTGTTACGATATTTGATAGTACGGATTCTCTCCTTGCGGGAAATAAAAGGTTTTGTCTTGCCGCTTCTAGACTCTCTTGTGAGTATATACCACTGTTTACTACGTCCAATGGTCGAAATTCTTGTTCCGTTGTTAATTCCGTTAATCCAAACTTTCTTGGTTCTGCGACTGGTGTTCTGGTTGGGAACATTATCCATTTCCCATCTGTTTGCTTGAATAATGGTCCATATGCATTGCTGCAATTGTAGTAATTTGGTTTAATAGACAGTGGGTTCATCATTCTTGTCACTGGTTGAACATATCTGATTTGCTTCTTGTAGACCACTTCCAACTCATTTGTGCATTTTCCTGGTGGCGCTGTTGATTTTTCTGGTACCATCGCAAATGTTTTCTCACATTTGAATATGTACATAACTTCTCCTGCTATTCTCCCGAAATGACCTTCTTGTAACGGTAATAATGGCATTGCACTATCTGGATTTGTTATTGCTACCGCTAATTTTGTCTTCAGAATTTCTTTGTTTAGTTGGCAATCGTTTCGTATTAGATCGTGGTACACCTTTTGCAGCGATTCTTGTCCTTTGTGGTATAGGAAATCCATTTTGTTATTCATGTACAGATATAGTTTAACTTCGTCTTTTGCAACCGTGACTATTCCCTCGTCTAACATTTGTCTGGCTGCATATAGTCCTGGGTAATTTGTGGCGTATACCATCTTTCCGCACTTCTGAACTACTTTTCCTTTAATAAATCGCATTCCCATTTCAGATTTCGTTGTTATCAGTGCTGGGGGTGTTAATTTCGTTCTCAACGGATGTGATCTGGTTCTGGCTTTGACTCGCCCCTCTTTCAGAATTATTTTGTTTACGTCATTTATCTGTAGTTCCTCTGCATCTTCCTCGAACACTTCTCCTCTTACTTCGTCGAACATTGCACTTTTCAGGAACTGCATTCTACATTTGTGGACATTTGTCTGATATATTATCGTTGAAGCACCGGTTTTACATACTGATTCTGTTGCTTGACACATTTGGTTTGACTTCATTATTTGCGTTGTTCCATCAAATTGAGCTTCGTATTCTTTTAACTCCACTGTATATGTTTCAATTATCACCACCCCCGTTACTAATTCTCCTTTGATCGTATACTTTCCTCCTTGACAGTCTCCGGATGCTGAATTGATTGTTCCTGCAACGAATATGCTCTGTACTCGTATGGTTCCGCTTCTTCCTTTTAATATAACTCCATCTTTTAGTTTCATTTCTCCTCCATTGAACAAATCTTTACACTGTTCTCCCGATACTTGCAATATTTCTCTTTCTGTTCCTGGGTTTATTATTGAAACGTGCGAGTGTGATCCACAATGGTATGCAAGTGTTTTCCGCGTAATTGCACATTCTCTTGCCTTTGCTCTGATGAAATCTGATTCTTGGTATATATGGTATGTTACTGCTCTTTCGATTGTGGTCAAGTTGTTTGGTATCGCCATTTTACATTCTTCGATATCTCTTAGGGAATATTTATCGCCGAGAACTGTCTGATCACAGTCATATATTAAAAATCCGTTTGTCGCATTTGTACACATTAACCACACCATCATTGTCATCATAAGCGAATGTATACTCGAATTTCTCATTGTAGTGTCTTTCACTGGTAATTCGTGTTCGAACTCATTCAATAGCGTTTTCAATCTGATGTGCATTGGTTTGATTTGCTCGTTTTTTCTTGGCTTGTTTATGAACTGCTTCCATCCCCCGTTTTGTAGGATGTACGGTTCGATTTCTTGTTCTACTATCATCGCTGTAAGTTCCACGTTATTCATAAACTGTTTGTTTGGTATTTTGCTTGTTGCCAGGCTCATTAAGTTGTACATTAAGTATGCCAATGCCACTAATCGGTGTTCGTCATTTTCGGTATTCGTTAATAACTGATTAACTATTTGTTTGGCCTCTTCCCACTCTAATTTCATGGTTTTTGTTTTTTCTTTGATTAATTTCGGGATTATGCTCGATATCGTGTACCATAGTTGTTTGGCTTCTTCGCTAGCTCGATTCTTTTGCCACAATCTTCTGAGTGGTTGACTTGTTATTATTAGCATGTCTGCCAGTAATACGCGGATCCATTCTACTCCTCTTTCTTCTTCAGGGTGAGCTTTCTTCATTTCGTATGCTACTTTTTCTAATTTGCCTAATCTCGTCATCCATTGTTGTTGTTTTTCCTGATCTCTAGTTTTTCTTTCTTTGTCTTCTGCTGTGGTTTTTTGGTCGGCCTCTTGGACGTTTCTCCATATCTGTACCCGTTTCTTTTGTCTTTTCGTTCTCTTTTACGTTTGGTATTGTTATCTTTTGAGTTTCCTCGTGCTGTTGCCTTAGCCATTCGTCCCAGTCTTGAATCAAATTGATATCATCTCTCGCTTCCTGATTCTGTTTTATACATTTTTTCATTGGCGTGTATTCTTTATCTTCTATATCGGTTTCGATGGTTACTTCTTCGATTTCTTGCTCATGCCAGTCGTCGTTTTGTTGTTTACTCGTTGATGGTTGTTCGTCTCGCGGTTTCGGTATTTCCATTGGCATGCTTATTATTAGTGGTGATAGGTCATCTTCTTCATCCGTACTGTTGTCTGAAATCAATACTTCGTCTCCTTGGTATGGCTTTGGCGATTCGTTTTTATTTTTCCCGATACTGGGTGTACTCATACTTGCTTTTATTGGTTTTTCCTTTATTTCTTTTCTTTTTAATGGTATTCCCAGCGTTTCTGCTATTGTTAGCGGATTTATTTCGTCCATTTCCATTGGCGTCACTCCAATGTCTAGCGTATTGTCTAAAGATCGTCCATGGAATTGTAGATGAAACGGGGTTTCGTAAGCTAGTTTCTTTTTTACTTCTTTTATCTTTGCCGCTGGATGCACTTCCAGTTCCTCGGATGTCCCGTCAGGGTAATGTATTTTCAATTTGTACTTTCCTTGAGTCTCTTGTGCCCATTCTTGATTTCTCCATTTTCGGATTACTTGGTCGAATACTTCAGGATACCATTCATTTTTTCGTCTGTATTCCTCAATTTCTTTTACCAGCTTTCTTAGATGTTCTATGTTTTCATTGTTATCTATTATATATTTTGCGTGGGTTATCGCTGCTCTTCTCTGGCTTCTGGCGCTTTTTCGCAATATTTCTATTAACTTGGTGTAGTTATCTTCATCTTTTTGTATTGCTGTTTCGTCAATATCTACTGGCTGGAACCTTTGCCTTTTCATTACGTTTATTTTTCTAGGTTCTGATTCGTTGTCTGATGTTTCGTTTTCTATTTCTTTTCCTTCATATGGTGGTGGTCCGTTTCTTGGATAATCTGATTCATCTTGTTCTGGTTGGTCCTCCTCAAATATCCCTTCTTTCATTTCCCATTTTTTCTCTCTTTCGTTCCACTCCCTTGTCCACGGTGTTCGTTTACATTCGCTAGTATCTAATTTTTCGAGTTTTCCTTTCAGATGTATATCTTTTAACCATTGTCGATATATTTCTATAATTTTCTTGGATTTCTGGTGCCATTTCTCCTCTAGTTTGTCCATTTTACTCCAAGACATATCTAATCCCCATCGGGCTTCTTCCATTGGTATCACTCCTATTTCTTGGTCATCATCCCAGATTCCAAGCTCGTACAGATATGTTTCATCTTCCTCACGTAAATAATGCTGCAGGTATTTTACTACCACGTCTTCAATCATCCCATCGCTACTCTGGGCTTTCGCTTGCTCTACCACTGTTTCGTTTACCATTTTTATTAGTTCATCTACTCGGAGTTTATTGTTTATTTTTATTATCATCTGTTCCTCATTTGGTAGTTTCATAATCACGTTTAATTCTCGTATTCCATCATTTTCTACTCGGTAGCTTCCATAACGGTTGATTAGTATGGCACCTTTAAAATTTGTATGTCTTAAGGTTACCGTATCTCGAATGTATTCTATACATTCCTTTATCTCCTCTGTTTTGTGCTTCAGAATAATATCCCAGTTTTTATTGACTTGATCTATAACTTGGTTTATTAATTTCTCTCTGTTTCTCCAGAGTATTCTTTTGGTTGCTCCTTGGAGGTCTCCTTTGATATTTATCTCAAATTCGTTTTTTGCGTCTTCCGCCCATCGTCCAAAATCCGGTATTGATCTCTCCTTTTTTAACATTACACTCGTTGGTCTACCTGGCCATATTAATGCATCTACTAAGTGCATATCGGGTTTTATTAACCAACCACGATGGTATAGATTGTCATTTTTCTTGGAGCTTCCCATTCTCTCCTTGATCCAATCGAATATTTCGTCAGTATTTGGTTGTTTTATCCATACTCGTTCTGCAAATTCCGGTGTTTGCATAATTATTTGAAATTTTGTGATATCCTCCAGTTTTTGTTTGTCAAGATATTCTTTTATTCGTAATTTTTCCTGCTCAGGTATTACATCTCCTCTCGTCCCTTCAAGTTGTAGGATATTTTTCAGGTATCTCTTGAACACTTCGTCGTTGATAAATTCTTCGTTTATCAGTGTTTCGGGTATGGTTTCGATTAATTTGTCTATCAATTCTGTTTCTCTCTCTGTTGGTGACGGTGGTTGATCGTAGATCCATTTACTCATTGGTCGTATAACCTGTTTGTTTTGCTCTTCATTTTCAGATACT
The DNA here is from genome assembly GCA_022537955.1 of Schmidtea mediterranea. NCBI lineage: Eukaryota > Metazoa > Platyhelminthes > Tricladida > Dugesiidae > Schmidtea > Schmidtea mediterranea. The sequence goes on from CM039680.1 coordinate 3,263,742, forward strand.
CGTAATGCTTCTCCCATCAAACTACTAGTTTCACTGGAATCTCCATCTTCTGATACCGAATCATTGATGTGTCTCAGCATATTTATCCGAAAATTTTGTATGGTTTTACTTTTCGTCAATCCCCTTGTTGGTGTTTCTGATTCTGATTTTGCCTCATTGATTGTCGGTTTATGGTTATTTTGTTTCGATTCTTGTTTTTCACTGTCCGATTTTGCTTCTTGGCTTTCATTATTCCTCGATCTTTCTTCGTTTTCTCTCGTTATTCTCTCTTTGACTTTCTTTAAAAATATTTTCTGTATTCTACGTTTGTCTGATGGTGTTGGATTAATTATTTGATCAGGCTCGACTTGTCCTTCCCTTTGTTTTTCCACTCCAGTTTCGGTTAGCTGGTTTTGTGGCGACTTTTTATGGATATTATAACAGTATTGTTCTTTAACGTCTTTTATCATTCTCAGCATGTTGATTCTAGGTGGATTGTCTTGTCGCTGTCGGAACCTTTCTTGTTTTACTCTTTCTTCCTCCATCTGCAATTGTTGCCAATCTTGTACATGTTGTTGACGTGTCGTTTCTCTTTCTCGGTTTCGCGTATTTTCTACTCTCTGCATCATGTGAATATTTTGCTGTCGTTGGTTTGGCTGGTTCGCTCTCATCATACTTGACATCATGTCTTTTAGTTGTGAAATTTCTTGCATCATATTAACTTGTTTTCTTTGTTCGGTAACATTTTGTCTCGGTGCTACCTGTACATAGTTGTTATTCCTTGGTGGGCCTTGGTTTTGATTGTTTCCCTCTCTACAGTCTTTCGTTATATGTCCTTGTCTTCCACATGTATAACAGGTTCTGACTTCACATCGATTCACATTATGCCCCTTTTTCCCGCATCTAGTGCATGGTACGTTCCGAAAACACTCGTTTTCCCAGTGTCCTGGTTTCCCACAGGTTCGACATTGTTTATTCTGGCTATAATTATTAGCGTTGTTGTGATTTGGTCGCTGGTTGTTGTTGTAGTTCGTATCTGGGCGATTATTGTTTGTTCGTGGTATTGGAGGTTTGAATATCTGGTGCGCGCCTGGTATGAATTGGTTTACTTTTGCACTACTTGCTTCATTTTCCTCGGTTTTAGTTGTCATTGCATTGATCATTGATTCGTCTTGCATTGTTGCAATTTGGGTAGGTAGATGTATTTCTGCTTGGTTTGCTTTTGCTACTGCTTCATCTAAGGTTGCCAATATTTGCATACCTACTACTGATCTCAATTCTGGTCGTCTTAGTCCATCCACGAATATTCCGATTAGATGAGTTTCTGCCAGCTTTACTTCGGTGGCCGTTTTTGCCAAGCGTCTTATTTCGCTTGCAAACATTGTATTTGATTCTCCATGCCTCTGTTTTCTACTAAACAGCTCTTGCATTCCTTGATTCGTTAATTTTGCGACTCCGAATGTCGTTGTTAAAAATTCTTTGATCTCGTTCCAGGTATCCAACTTCTTTTTCCTCTCTCTAGCTTCTAAGAAGATGTCTAGCGCACTATCGCATAAATATAGTGGCATTCGATTTTTCACTATGTCTGGCGACCAATTACATACTTCGACATATACTCCGAAATTTCTTATGAACGTATTTAGTTTGCTGGCATTTCCGTTAAACGGTTCTCCGCGAAACTTTTCTCGGTATTCTTTGGCTTGTTCGCCTACCGCTGGTTGTCTTGCATTGGGGTTTTCCATATCTGCCATGTTGTCTTTTAATAGTTTCTTTTCTACGGTTAATTTGTCTTTGTTGGTTGATTTGAGAATGTCTCCTTGTTGGTTTGTATTTTCGTCTTCTGATTCCACAGGTGTATTGTTTTGGGTTATTGATTTCCTTGTTTCTCGGTTTTCTTTAGTACTTGATCCTTGACTGTCGGTTTCGATATTTTCTAGTGATGTAGCTCTGATATTTTTCCTTGCGAAGGTAGTTGATCTCCCTCTCTTTATTTTCGTTACTGCTGCTCTTTCGAAGTTTTGACTGGCTGAATTTCGGAAGCTGTTTGTTGATCGGAGGATTCGTCTATTCTCAATGATTCCGGTTTACACGGGCGTCTTTGTGTCGTTTGATTTCCTTTAGTTGTCTTTGGTTGTCGAATAATTTCGTCGGTTCCTATTGTAGTCTGTCTTTGGTTGTTGTCGAATACTGGTTTGTTTATCTCCTTGCTTTGTCGTGCGTATTGTTTGTTTGTGTTTGTGAATGCTCTGTTGATTTGTTTGTATTGATTGTCTGACTGCTTTGTTTGTTTTGATTGCGTTGTATTGATTGAGTTCTAGAACGAAAAAATGAACCGTGTAGCATAAACCGCTTACACGCCTTCAATCTTTCGAACAACCCCCAAAATAAACACGACGGGTTTATTCCCCCATTTTCGTTTTATTTATCCTTTTAATTCTAACCTCATCCTTTGCTCGTTACTTTTTATTACTCCTCTTTATTAGAGTGGGTTATCTCGGTTGTTTTCATTATCTTTCTCCAGGGTCCTCTGGCTTTCTTTATTTGATTATAATACCCATAATTATAATATTTTGTATTTCCCCGGTTTTATCCCGTTTAGTATAATTCCCATACGTTTTTACTCTATCCCTTTGATTCAATTTACGTCGATTTTTAATTATCTATATGGGGTAGTAACAATTATTTATATGGTCGTAATAATTATCTATTCATAATAAATCGTTCGGCTATGCCGTTTCCCAGATTCTATCACCCACCGTATTTTGTTTTTATTCATATCACGCTCCGCATTCCCTTTTATTTATCCTTATATAATTTTATTTTTCCCCCTTTTCTCTTTATCTTTTATCGTTTTATCTATCTCGGTTTTGTTTTGACTTCATCTGCTTGCCTAATCTCATCTTTTATTTTATAATTTCGTTTTCTCATTTTATGTTCTCCGCTTTCCGTCATTTATTGTTGATAATTATCGTTTGCTGGGTCATTTTCGTTTTCTTACTTCTTTCTCTATCTTTATAATCGTCATTTGCTATAGCTTTTAGATGCATTACTCCTCGTGCACGGATGTTTCCTTGTTCTTTATTTCACTAATTTCTTCGATTTCTTCAGCTGGTTTTCCTTTGAACATTTCCTTTATTCGAGATCTACGCTCTTTAACCTAATCGAGAACTATGCTCCATTAATACGATCGAGAACTATGCTCCGTTAATACGATTGAAAACTATACTATGTTAATACGATTGAGAACTATGCTCCGTTAATACGATTGAGAACTATGCTCCGTTAATACGATCGAGAACTATGCTCCGTTAATACGATTGAGAACTATGCTCCGTTAATACGATTGAGAACTATGCTCCGTTAATATGATCGAGAGCTATGCTCCGTTAATACGATTGAGAACTATGCTCCGTTAATACGATCGAGAACTATGCTCCGTTAATACGATTGAGAACTATGCTCCGTTAATACGATTGAGAACTATGCTCCGTTAATACGATTGAGAACTATGCTCCGTTAATACGATTGAGAACTATGCTCCGTTAATACAATCGAGAACTATGCTCCGTTAATACGATCGAGAACTATGCTCCGTTAATACGATTGAGAACTATGCTCCGTTAATACGATTGAGAACTATGCTCCGTTAATACGATCGAGAACTATGCTCCGTTAATACGATTGAGAACTATGCTCCGTTAATACGATTGAGAACTATGCTCCGTTAATACGATTAAGAACTATGCTCCGTTAATACGATTGAGAACTATGCTCCGTTAATACGATTGAGAACTATGCTCCGTTAATACGATCGAGAACTATGCTCCGTTAATACGATTGAGAACTATGTCTATTAATTTTATCTCCCGCCGGCTTCATTAACTTTCGTTATCTAATTTTCCTCTTCATACTCTTCATGAGCTCGCTATTTATCTTCTAATTATTATTCTTTTGACTTTTCCCTTTAAGTTTCTTTACTTTTTCATTCTTCACTTTTCGTTTTGTCATTTTCCTTTTCGCGCGCTTTCTCTTTGCTTCCTCCGAGAGTTTTTCGCCTACCCCCCAAATTAAAAACATAAAACGGCTTTGTTGATCCGCCACTGCAACGGCAAGGTGATCAATCTTACCACAGTAGCTTCCCAACTCAGCAAAATCTGTCGACGATTCGTCCTATACTTCTCCTCTGGGTGATCGGTTATCCCCTCCCGATTAGGCATTAGTCGTACTACCTGATGGTAGCTCAAAAAGTATTTTTTCCCTTTTAGTTTTATCATGGATGGTCGGGACACTTCGTCTTTTAATTTTCCATTCATTACTTTTTACTTTTACATCATATATAATTGTATATTTATATATAGAGATATAGGCGAAGGAAGGGTCAACTACTAAACATTTATTAATTACAATACATTTATCCATAATACACTACTACTTTTTCGTCAATGTCAAAGTTACACAATATGCAGACTTTCATTGTCCCTACACATTGTTCGCAATAGCTAAAATGACCACAGGGAGCATCAGTATTTTTATTTTCCTCAGTTGGCAAATACAGCATTTACGTAGGTATTGCACTTTTCTATCAATTTCACTTTTAATTGCATCTGGTATTTGTTTAACTTGTTGCTCTATAGCATGGTATTGGAGGTTTATATCTGCATTGTTTAATCTTTCTTTATACCATTGATATTTGGTTTCTATGTCTACTGGTTGTGTTGGCTGAGTCAATCCTAAAGTTATCTTGGTACTTTCAGGGCTTATTGCTATTTGTTCATTCTGTTCTGCCAGTTCTATTTGCTTTAGTTTCCACGTTAATGTTTCGAATGGGTCCTCATTGATGTTTATGAATTCTTGCACTTCGCTTAGTTTACTTTTATATTGTTCCATCTAAAATAATGATTTATTAAAATTTTTCTACTTTATTCTATTGTTACTTATTATTATTCTATTTATTATTTATTTGTCTGTTATTCTTATTATTGTTTTTTGGTTGGGTTATTTATGTCTGTTTTGTGACGTCGTTTTATTTTTCCAATCATTTTTAATTATCATACCTCATTCATGCATCATTCTACACCGTGCTATTTAATCATTTTGATTTATATACTATTACCATTTCATACTTTTAATTCATCATTATCGATTTTCTTATCAATCATACCCATGCTTTTATACTTTTATACATTTATCATGCTTATATTATAACACAATTTATTTTTATTGTACTTTATTTTCCTTTTTATTAACAATTACGTTATTCACTCTTTATTGTTCCACAATATTTATTTATTAATTTTTAGCGTTTTATTTCATTCGCGGACGTATACATAAGATCGTTTCGTAAATTTTCTGTCCCGGTACTTTTAATCTTTCCAATGAATTTACTCAAATCCCGGCTGAGCCCCCAAAAATCATGTTGGCGCACAGGGTAGAATTAATTTTGTTTTAATCTAAGCTCATTCATCCACACTACTTCTTCAACTACTCGTGCATTCTCTAGGGTATTTCCTTTCTCACCCCGACGCCCCACAATTTTAATCTAACCACTGTATACCCATGGGCAAGCCCATGTTGGTACTGTATACAGCAGCCGAGAGTCCACAAGCAGATGAGCCCCGTTTCCAAGACTACTCCTTGTGATAATCTCGCTTTCGGGTTCCTGACGGCCGATAGAAGGGCTTACGTCTACCTAACTCCTTTAACCTTTTCGATATCTGTGCACACCTTTCCCATCATTCTATGACGAACCCATGTATACGTCCTACATATTGTTTTCCCCTAGTCGCCGTTTAATATATAGCAAAATCTGTAGTACCGATCGTAGTGGATCGCACCTTTATCAGACGTTTAGTCGCTTACCTATTAGTTATTAATTTAATTTAGCCGAAACCAATTTTAGGTATTTAATTTATGAAATTTAAAGATGATGATTTAGAAACTTTAATAAAAATAAAAATAAAATATTTATAAATAAACATTTAAAATTCAGCTTCTCGAATTTATCTAATTTTCCGACTTTAATTTCCTAAACTATTGAAAAATAGGTAATTTTTCTAACCTAGAAATTTGTTTTAAATCATAAAGCATTTTATTTAAATAACATGTGAAAATTTAAATTATTATGCAAATTTTCGAGATTTCTATTATATCGGCCGAAATTTTGGGTTTATCACCACCTCATTAATAACTTAGGAAAAATAAACTCCTCCGAAAATGCTTATTTCATTTTTTAACCAACATTACTTTTAATTATTAGTATTTCTATAATAAAAACTGAAGCTTTAATTTTCTGTTAACCGAGATCTCTTAATTCCAACTTTACGAGCAAAATAAGAACTTCTTCACCCTTCTTCATGCATACATAAGGTTCCATCAGCATCATAACACAGTTCAACCAAACTTTAAGCATCCATTCATAATTTGATTAATTAGAGAAATCAGAAATTATTAAGAGAATAAGAATTACAAAAATATACTTTTATTAAATCTATACAAAATTTAACAAAAAGAAATCACCAAAAATATAATTAGTGTATAAATATATAATTAATGTCAGGATAACAGCGTCTATCCCTCTTTCCATGTGGTGGTCATTCGTCGATATCGACGGGGAACTTTCGTTTGTTCCGGAGGGTTGAAATGGTATAGTTCCGACCTGAGGAACGGTGTGACATAGTTCTTCTCCAAATTCGTTCATCCAGCAGCTCGTGAGAGTCGGCGATCTCTCTTTCGTTGTTGGGGTGGAATTTTCGACGGGTGAAACGTCTAGGCATATTGGTATCTCATCAATGTCCTTCGCCGGAGTTGGTAGCACCAGTTCGGTTGATCTTTTCGGGGTTGGAACGGGGTCATCTCTTTTCACAAATTCCGGATGCTGCTCCGCGACGAGTGCGGCGGCTTCTTCGAGCACTTGCGCAGCATTATTTAGGATTGTGAGGCCTTCAGCTCGGCGTCGTTCACGGCGACGACGATTTTTGCTGGGATGGTGCTTCTTGCTGGTCCTAGGGGTCTGAGCTGGACCAGCTTGAGCTATTTCTGGAAGATGGTTTGCGGGGATCAAATTCAACTTTAAGGCCAGATCGCGACCCGCTAGGCGTTTTACCAATTCGGCTTCCGTAAATGATGCTACCAAGACGGCGCTCTGGTCATTTATTATGATTCGTTGAGCCCGGTTCTCTGCAATTAACTCCTCTCGGCATCTAGACAGCCGGTGGATTTTATCCTGGAGGATTTTGACCGCTTCGGGAGTGAACCACGTGCCGAGCGTGCGTTCGTGCTCCGCGAGCAGTTTGTTATACTTTCGTTGGCATAGATCGTGATCCAATTGTAATGCCGAGGTATCTGATTTTCTCGATGATTTGGGGATTTTGTATCCTGAATGCATTTTTAGAAGAAGAATTTTGATTTGTGAAACACGTTTGCTGAGAATTTTCGGAGTGATTTTCTTGAGATTTTCCTGACTAAACGAGGGAGAATTTCATTTCATTAGTGGGTGAGATTTGCAAATAAATTAAATATAATAATTATAAAATTTTAAATTAATTAATCCGAACATTCTTCAAACATTCCCTATTACATACATTTCATCGTTCGATATTAATTGCGAAAATGTCCTATTTGGCGTTAGAACTAGTAAATCAAACGTTCGATGCAGAAAAGAAAAAATGCTGATGCTCCAATCATTTGTTGAGAAAAACCCGATTTAATTTTTATTTAAAGATGTTCTATAAAACCATTCCTTACAAAAGGCAAAATTAAAAAGAAAACATTAAATTTTTCCAATCCGTTCGTTTGTTTCTACTGACTTAACCCTAGTCGTCCCTTTTCATATAACAATTCGACAGGTTTTAAATAAAAATTTCATCCCTACCTAAACATTCATTTGAATGTTTTCCCCCTAGCTATGTCGATATTCCCGCATTTTAATCCCTACCGCTCCGACCAACATTGCAATGGCCGCCACGGTGAAGTACGACGGCGTCCTACTCTGCGATCAGTGTGACTAGACCTGACCATACCGGCAGACACCGAAGGGTGGTTGACGACAAGGCAGCACATCAACATCCCTCAAATTTAACTGAGGGAATTGAATCCTGCCAAGCCATCTTCCACAAATTACAACATAAAATCATATTAAATTAGGGGGACCTGTCGTCGATACTAAAAGTACCTCGACCATCCATAATTAAAGATTAAAAATTTAAAACTATAAACATTTCAAAAATTTATTAAATGAAAATACAATCTTACCAAAGTTCGAATTCAAAATTTTCAATTTCAAAAATATTTTTAAAGTTTTTTAAGGTTTTTATATTATGACAATGGCTATTGTATTTATACTGTTTTCATGCGTGTGTGCGACCAATCAGCTAATTTCGAATCTTTTTTGGCCATTTTTTCAGGTTTTTTGATGTCTTTTATTTAATTTTATATTTTTCTCTTTTGTTATTTATTTTTCTTAATTTTTTAATATTAATTTTATTAAATTTGCATTTTTATTTTTTGCTGATTCTTATTCTGGTCGCCTCCTCCGCCTGTGTATTTTCTAAACCTTATTTTGCAAGGTTTTGGCGGTTTTATAATTTTACTTTATTTTTTCTCTGTATTTTTCGTGCAAAGTTTATTAATTATTTGTTTTAATTACTTATGTTATTTGTTTACTTTGTTTTAATTAATGTTTTTATTATATTTTTAATTTCTGTTTGCGGTGCGTGCTTGTGTTACAAATAGCCATTTTCATAATTTTTTCGCCATAACTTTTTCATGGTTGTTTTGTTTTAGTGATGGCTTATAGCCCAACAAATAGATTAAAACAAATATTTAAAATTAAGGTGGTTTTTAAGATTCATTGATTATGGTAAATATTGATATTTACGTAATAAATGAAATGCGATTGCACAATCTCAATCAGCCTCATTAACTCAGACATGCTTAACCATAATGAATTTCGGAGTCACATTATTTAAAAGCTTAATAACCAGCGATGTTTTGCAAAAGATTTCTCAACCGGTTCGAATTAATTCGTTTTTCTAATATTTATGTTTTGATTCGTCAATTTGATTTTTACTTTATCTATATATGTTAGGAAAAACGCTTATTGTGGTTCATATCCTTTGAAACTGAAATTCAAAGTAAAATATAAAAGAAAATAAACATGAAAATTATAATTTTATTTATTTATTAATTCAAAAAAATATTTGTATACTTTTTTAAATTTATCAAAGTAAATTTAATTTATGTGATCATGAAACAAAAGATTTAGAACGAACAGTTCGCGCGAACCGATGCGAACCTGTAGGAAAGCATTGCTGTTAATAACCAAAATAAAAATCAAGCTGAAGCTAAAATATTTCTTGTTTTAGTCGAAAATAGTATATAATCTATAAAACTTGGAGAACTACAGAAAATTGTGAAAAGAGCAGCAGGTTAAAGATGTCTGATCCGGCCTCATTGAATAAAGTAGATTGTTGTCCATTACAATAAGCATCACAAAATATGAATGCAATAATGCATATAAAGTTTCACGATAATATAACAAAGATATTAACAAATAAAAGGAAGTGTCCAGTCTCCACCTAATAATCACTTTTCCATAATGCAAATATTTTGCTCAATTATAATCTGTGAAATATATAGTCAGTGATTTGACAACTTTTGACAGGTGCATCATCACTGATTAGAACTTTAGAATATTGTTCCTCGCTTAGCTCTTCCGCGAAACTTATTCGGAATCGTTGCATCATTCTCGTAAAGAAAATAAAAAATTCTATTCTAGCTAGTGACTCTCCAATGCACTGCCGCTTTCCAATACTAAATGGAATTAATTCCTTTCTTGAGCGGTATTTTAAGGTGCCGTCAGTTTCCAATTTGAGGAAGTGTTCTGGATCAAATGTCATCGGATTCGTCCAGAGATCCGGATCAACATGACATGCAAACAAATTAGGGAATATCAATGAATTTTTAGGAATGTAATATCCATTTATATTTGCGTCTTCGAAGGTTCTGTGGAAAACAGACAAAGGGACCACCGAGCTTAATCTCAATATTTCATCCATTACAGCTTGAGTATAATTTAGTAATCTTTTGTCATTCATCGTCGGTAGGCGTTCTCTCCCGATTATTTCTACAATTTCATTATGAACCTTTTTCTGAATGTCAGGGTATCTAGACATGAATAAGCAACTCCAAGTAAGCGTTGTTGAACTTGTTTCAGATCCTGCGATAAAGAGTTCAGAGGCATTTCGAATCATTTGCCAATTGTTGAAAGTTTCTATATTCCCATTTCGTTGTTGCAGTTGATGTTGGTTTATTAGAAATCGGTCGATTAGATCTTCTCCTTCAGAATTGAAATCAAGAGCTTCTCGATGCTCTTCAATAATTTCCGCAAAGTACTCTTGTACTGGGATAAGGGATTTCCATGAAGAAGTAAGTTGCATAAACTTAGCAAACAAGGTGGACTGCTCAAAGATTGGAAACATTAGCAAAATGAATTGGGCTTTATCTTTGTTTGTTAATACTTTTCTTCCTGATTCTTCAATTAACTGAATCATTGGATCGTCTCTTGTGTACCGTCTATTTGTGATGAATCTTGATATTATGTTCATAGAATAGATGGGAATCAAAGTTGAGAAATTAAGAGTCTGGCCCACTAGGGTATCTAATTCTTCAATAAAATTTGAACATTCTTCTTGAACCATTTCAACAGATCTAGATTTCCCGAAACCAAAATCTCGGAGAACATTCAAAATGAAAGATCTCTGAGTTTCCCATAATTTTCCATCTGTGAAAAGAACTCCTGAATCATGTATGAAATCAGAAAAAAATTTCGTTTTCCATCGACCTGAAAAATTATATCCATCATCCACGAGGGCCTTTTTGATTGAGTCATAACTGTTGAGCACAAAAACCTTTCTCATTCCTAATTTTATGCTGAATATCGGCCCAAGTTCTTTCCCGAGTCTCAGTAAATAATAAGGCAATGTCGGTTTAATTTTATGGATCACCCCAATGAGAGGCAAGCCGTATGCAGCTGGAACTTCTCTCTGTCCGTTCGGTAACCGATCTTTCTTGAACGTCCAGAAGTAGATAAATACAAAAGTTAAAAGAGAAACAACATAGAAAATTAGGTCCATTTTTGAAGTTGAAGTGAGCCTGATGTAAATGGTAGCAATTTATATTGCAAATGGTCCTATGGCATCGGCACTTAAATTGCGCATTCAGAGAACAATTAGATGCTAAATATAGAAATTCTGGTATATTTACTTTAGAAGTGGCACCTACGGTGACCTATTATGACAGCAAGAGTTGACATTTGTCATTGGAATATCTGTATATAAGTCACACCTTTTGCAAAGGAATTCAGACCTAGCGAGAGAGGAAATTCGTAAGAGTAAAGTAAAGTTAAGAGTAGAGTTAAAGATGCAAAGTTATTTTTATAGAACATATTTTATGAATAAATGGCTCCTATATGATGACCCAAATGCAGGCTTCAAGCATGCACGATATGTTGGTGGCAAAGATTCCTTGTAAACACTGCTATAACCTTGTGTAGTGTCTTAGTTGCAGAGCCATAATTTTAATTAATCAAATTACTGGATTAAATAAGATATATCAAGAATGAATAAATAATTAATTACAAATTAATTGATTGAATTAAGAGTCAAAAATCACCAGAATTTAGACATTAGACCACAAAGAAATGTTAATTAAAAAATATATATAATAAATTATTTCAAATAAATAAAAATATAAAAATAAAAATTCATAAATAAAATTATTAAAAATTTGTTTATCTCATCAATTTTCATAAAAGAAAAAACGAGTCAGAAATGTTTTGAAATGTTTTGGACTCGAAATTTCAGATCAAAAGTCATTTAAAGATAACCGAAATTTTCCTCATGAAAACCTTTCAAATTTGAAAGTTACCCTTATTGTTACTGGGGCAATCCCGGTGGGAGTTACAATTTGGTAAAGAAAGAATACAAACTGAATTGCATGGAGAAAGAAACTACAACAGTGAAATAATAGATAAGATACTTACAAAACGCAGGATTTGTCATAAAGATCAAAAAGGATATAAAGTTTTGGATACGATAATAAAGAAAATGAAAGAAACTAATTGTGAAAAAAAGAAAACGGAAAGATTATAATCAAAAAATAGAGATAGATAAAAAATATTAAGTTTTAAAATCTAAAAAATATTATTTTAATTAAGAAAAAGGTCAGTTTGGCGAAATCTTAATTATTTGTAAATTTTAATTTTTTGATTTTTAAATTATTAGTAATTTATTAATTTTAGTATTTGAATTTTTATTTGAAAATTTAAGGATTGCATCGAAATTAAAGTCTTAGGAAATTTGTTTGAAAACATTTGGTTATAAATTATATATTTTTTAGCTGGACTTATCTATTTACCAATTAAAAATGAATCAAGAAATTCAATTCAATTATTTTGTGAAGAGCGGAAATTATTATTAAAAAATTATTAACGTTTTTAATTATGAGCCTTGAATTTACTAAATAAAGTCTATATAAAGTATAAAACAGTGATTCCTTAGTAGCAGCATAAATTAAAATATCAGACAAGTAAATAATAAAATTCAGCCCTTAATAAAATAATAAAATAATAAATTAATTAAAATAATAAAATTTCAGCCCTTGTTGAGAAGTAATTATTATATTGTTGAAAAAATGTTCGACTATTAAATACTCTTCGATTTGATTAATGAAGAAAATTATTTAATAATCGAATTTTTTCATCAATATAATAATTACTTTGCAGCAAGGACTTTTTATATTTAGTTCTCTGAAATTTCCATAGAATTTTAAAAAAGGATGTAATTAGACATTATAATGAATATGCCAATTAGTCAGAATAAAATGTAACTCCTCATCTCCAACATCAATACGAAGTCCAAAAACGAATTTCTGAAACCAGAAATGTCACGATTTGTAGAGATAAATATTGTCAGCTTATATCAGATTCAATTTGGAAATGGTGTAACATACGCATTGTTATATATTTGCATTATATTTTGAATTATTAAACCACTCTGTGATCTTGTTGATTATCTCGACTAGATAAATTTCATTTACTGGAATACGTAGCTAGGTAACGCAACAAAAGCCTTTTATTTAAGGTTAATGGCTGCCAAGCGTGATCTGACAAGAAGCTAAAATTATATTTTGCATTGCTAAATGGTCACGGATTCTGCACCGAATCTGGTTGTGAGCTTTTTATTGCTAATTTTATTAACACATTGGTGATATTTTGGTAAAGATTTTATTCACCAATACTCGTATATGTAAAATTAAACATTATTTAACTATTGATTTTAAAATTAAATTTAAAAAAAATATATAAATAAGAGAATTTAAATTTAAAACTAATCTTTTATGAGGAAATAAATTTTTAAATTTTAAGTTGTATATTTTTTCAAAATTTAAAATTTTTAGGTTCTAAATGTTTTAAATTAAAAGTTAAATTTAAATAAATCAAAAAGCAAAAAAGTAAATTTTAATGGAAATCAGTAGGTATTTTGGCACTTTCTCATTGTATATAGTAGTTCCAAAAGAAACTGAAGAGGATTATTTAATAACCGAAACTTTTTTCAACAATATAATTATTACTTCGCAGCAAGGGCTTATTTTGTTATTCACTTATCTAATATTGTTTTTATTATTGATATTATTATTTTTCAAAAATAAAATATTATTATTATGACTGATAATTTTAACTAAAATGTTTCTAAGTCAAGACCACCATACTTTTCTGTAAAATATTTTCTAATTCCAACTGACCCCTAATCCTTAGCAAATGTTTTTATGAATCATAATTTTTGAAACAAGTTAATATAATGCGTGCAAATGACATTTAATAGAAACTTTTATTAAATATTTTGAAAATTTAAAAATGATAAATTACTTATATTTTTCTCTCTAATTTAATATTGTTGAGCTAGAAGCCATATTTAAACAAAAATGAGAAAATTGTTGGGCCAGAACACAAATAGCCTTGAGAATTGTTTCAATGCATCAGTAATACAGCATGAAAACCCAGCACCAAGATAACTTAAAATATAACATACAACACAAACTAAACACTTTAAAATCTGAGAGAATATAAATAAATATAAAATCAAAAACATAAAAGTAAAATAAAATAAATACAAAATGCATCAAAAACCGCACGAAATTTACATAAAAAATAACATAATAACAAGAAAATTTGACCATAAAATGACCATTTATATAAAAGTAAAAATTAATGAATTAAATGAATAAAAATAAAATATTTTTGGCTGAATAAATTTAATTAAAAATGTTAAAAATAAATTACTAATTTAAATTAAGAAATAAATAAAAATTTAATTTAGATAACACAAATAATTTCAAAGTCGAATTTTGTTTAATCGCAATAAAATTAACACGCAAGGTTAAGGCCAAATTATAGGTATATATACTGATGTGTTTTCACAAATTAACACAACTACTTTGCAGTATTATTTTCAACTGAATTGGAATATTTATTTTCAGTCTCACCTGGAGACTGATCGTAGTAGTGTGCGTTGCAGCTAACTGCATGGATGAATGCGAACTTGTTGATTGGTAGATTAGTGCTGTAAATGCCATGAATTGTGAACTATGCTACTTCGAATTTTTCAATATATGATGCATTATGAGTTATGCTACTACGAATTTCTATTATATGCTTACAAACTTCCGACGATTATTTCATTCATTCGAGGTTTTTACCCAATTGATCTGGTAATTTTCATTCATTCATTTTTCGGCCCACAGCCAAAACAAATTGCAAATTATTAAACTTTTACATAAATATCGAACTGTATAAGTGCGGTGTAAGTCCGCCAATAGTTCGTGCCCGTGAAGGTTCCGGCATGGGTAACGCAGGAGCCCGAACGTCAAATCATTGAACTAAATAGCGAAAGAGAGTAGCTTGAAAGTAAGTCTTTTAGCTCAACTTTCTTGCACTTAATTTCGATAAAATCGACTAAAATCTTTAACAACAATCGGCTCAAAATCACTAACACCGAGTAGTCCAGTGGGCACTCATTAAATATAATATGAACAAAAATAGATCATAAGGACAAAGAGAGGGAAAGGGTAGCGGGGAAAATAGCGAAATCGTTGCAACAGTTTAAATGAATAGCTATCGGAAAAATAATGTTTTAAATAATATTTAAAAATTAAATAAATTATGTTGAATTAAGACCGTAAAATAAGGGCGGAACGCTGCTCAAATTTTCCGAATTGATTAAAATACTTATAGAAAATAGTAAAGCAAAAGTAAAATTTGTTCGATTGTTAGCATAATATTCTCTTGAAACTAAAAAATGAGGGCGGATCGCTGCTCAAATTTTCCGAGTTAATTAAAATACTTATCAAGGATAGCAAAGTAAAAGTAGAAAACGGCTCAATAATTGACAGGATATCCGTATAAAACGATAAAATAAGGGCGGATCGCTGCTCAAATTTTCCGAATTAATTAAAATACTTATCGAAAAGAGTAAAGTAAAAGTGAAATGTTGTTCAATTGTTAGTATAATATCCTTATAAAACTGTAAAATAAAGGCGGTACGCTGCTAAAATTTTCCGACTCAAGGAAAATACTTTGTCCAAAACTGTAAAATACAGATGGATTACGACCAAATTTTTATAGAAGTAAAATATTTTTATAAAGCTGAGGAATAAGGACGGATCCCTACAAAAAACTTAATAATAATAATGATAATAGTAAGGATAATGGTAATTATAATAATCGTAATAATAAGGGTAATAATCGTAATAATAATAATAATAATAATAATAATAATAATGATAATAGTAAGGATAATGGTAATTATAATAAGAGTAATAATAAGGGTAATAATCGTAATAATAATAATAATAATAATAATAATAATAATAATAATAATAATAATAATAATAATAATAATAATAATAATAATAATAATAATAATAATAATAATAATAATAATAATAATAATAATAATAATAATAATAATAATAAAAGTAATAAAAGTAGTAACAATTAATAAAGGAAATACATATAATAGTAACAATGACACTGCTAGTATCAATAATAGAGAAAATTGCGGTTATAATAGGGATAAGGGTAAGAGAGATACTGTGTGAATATTTAACATAACAAAGGGTGTACAAGCCATAGAATAATCATCAACACGGACGATGATAAGTAGGATTATGGGAATGGATGTACGGATAGACCCAGAAACCGACCATATAAATTTGGGGGCTCAGTGAGGATTGAAAGCTTCGTTATTTGGAAAGATCAACACAACCAAGTTAAAAAATAACAGGTAGTTTGTCAGTGCACCCTCAACCGGGAATGAAATGATTTTTTTATCCAAACAACCAAGGTAGACCGAAATAAAAATCTATTATCAAGCAGAAAATGTCGAACAAGAATAAAACTTAATAAAAAACGATAAAAAACGATTAACCCGACTATAAAATGTGAAAATATATTAATGAAACAAATGACTAGCCCACCAAGTACAAATTTGGGGCTCAGTATAACGCTTGGTTAATTGGAAAGATCAGAATCATCAAGTTTAGAAATAACAGCGAGTTTGTCAGTACACCCTCAGCTGGGAAGAAATGATTTTGTTGGCAAAGCAAACAAAGAAAACCAAAGTAAGAATCTAATAATCAAACAAAGAAAATGTCGGGACAACATTTTACTGAACTCCAGAGAGACAACAATGAGAAAAGGAAAGTATTTTGAAAAACGACGGATATCTCTACAAAGTGAGAGAATATGGTGATGAAACAAATGGCTCGCCCACCAAATATAAATTTGGGGCTCAGCTTCGTTATTGAGAAGAATCAAAACAATAAAGTTAAGAAACAATAGAAAGTGACCAGAGGATACAAAATGCAAAAATCGAGTTATTAAACAGAAAATGTCGGGACAACATTTTGCCAAAGAATAGAGCTTAATAGCAAACGATGGAAAACGATAAAATTGGCTACAAAATAAGAAAAAAAGTACAATGAAATAAATGACTAGACACCATATACAAACTTGGAGGTAATAAGAAAAGAGAGATTAACGGAAAATATGGAAAACGATGGATTTGTCTACAAAACTAAATGAAACAAATGACTCGACAAGTACAAAGTTGGGAACTCAGCAATGAACAAAGGGAACAATATTCAAATTTCTGTTAGAAACAATAACAAGTAAGGAAACGTCGGGATGACACTTCAGACAATTGCAGGAAGAAATAAATAGAAGGAAATAAAACAAAAACTATGAAAAACGACCAACTTATCTACATGGAAAGCAAACTAACGAGTGAAAGGAATACAGAAAGAAAAGACCAGTGCGAGATAAGAAGCGAAAAACTTTGTTTGATCATTTGAAGCTGAGATCTAATGATTATTTTACAACGGAAAACAAGAAAATTAAAATCTACAAACATTCTTAAGGGCACACTCAACTTAACATGAATGACGATTCTAGATGGAAACAGATAATGATCAAAAACAATAAATGTTGGGACGGAATTTCACCGAAACGCAGACAGAAAACAACTGGAAAATACTGACAGAAACCTTGAAAAACGATTGGTTTGTCTACATGGAAAAAGAACCACAGAGTAATCAATAGAAATCATCTTGTAAATATCATCCAAAAACCGTAGAAGTAAGAATAAAAATATAAAAAATAAATAAATAAAAACCAGGAAAAGGTGGAAATCACGAGGATTAAAGCGATTAGAAAATGGGAAACTATAAAAAATGGGAGTCGTGTAAAGATTGTGTATATAAATCCCAGAACCATATAAATAACAATTAGATAAGAATAGCGGTTAGAATACGAGATAATTGAAAAAATAAGAATTGTCGGATTAATATTGATGGAAATTAGACGAGACCGCCTAGTCAGTTAAAATAATGTTAAACGTAATAAACGATTTATTAAAAGTAATTAAGTTAAAGATCAAAATTATTAACGGAAACTCATAAAAAAGGTTGCAACGATTTCGAACCCCTAACACTATGAAATAAGAAATTGTAGCGGAAGTAACGAACTATCGATTGTGCGAATTTCAAAAGACATGAGGCCAAGCAAAGACAAATTAGATACTAAATGAGAAAGAGATAATCGATCGAGTTGGAGAAATTGACGAAAAAATAATGGAGAAACTTAGGCGTGGATAAAAGGAAACATTCTGGTGTAAATTAAATGAATAGTTAACAATGAGCGTAGATGAATAGAATGATGATGCTTGTTATAAATGAAAATAAAGGATTTAGAGTAAATAATAATGAATTACGAAAATAATAGTCAGCAACCAGAGGAAAATAGATTATTGAAAACTAATACGATAAGCTGAGATAAATAATAATAATAATAAATGAGACAACAATAGCAACCGTAAGGTGTAAAACATACGGAAAAAGCCGAACACTTCATGAAAGTCGTTAAATAAATTCTGAGCGGAGAACTAAAACACAACTTAAACAGCGAAGGCTGAAATATCACACATAATGTACGGTAAAAGTTGCGTAGCATCTTAATTTATTAGGGTATTTTGTGTTGGGCCAGCACACAAATAGCCTTGAGAATTTTTTTAAATGCATCAGCAATACAGCACGAAAACCCAGCACCAAGATAACTTAAAATACAATAGACAACACCAACTAAACACTTTAAAATCTGAGAGAATATAAATAAATATAAAATCAAAAACATAAAAGTAAAATAAAATAAATACAAAATGCATCAAGAACCGCACGAAATTTACATAAAAAATAACATAATAACAAGAAAATTCGACCGTAAAATGACCATTTATATAAAAGTAAAAATTAATGAATTAAATGAATAAAAATAAAATAATTTTTTAGCTGAATAAATTTAATTAAAAATGTTAAAAATAAATTACCAATTTAAATTAAGAAATAAATAAAAATTTAATTTAGATAACACAAATAATTTCAAAGTCGAATTTTGTTTAATCGCAATAAAACTAACACGCAAGGTTAAAGCCAAATTATAGGTATAAATACTGATGTGTTTTCCCAAATTTTCAACTACTACTTTGTAGTATTAATTTCAACCAAATTTAAGATGCACATTTTTTATAAATCTTACTTTGTTGTGTGATTTTTTTAGATATTTTCAGATCATTAATCTACAGTTATCAATATTTTCAGGTTATTAATCTACAGTTATGTTTTGTAGCAATATTTTCAGGTTATTAATCTACAGTTATGTTTTGTAGCAATATTTTCAGGGATTAATCTACAGTTATGTTTTGTAGCAATATTTTCAGATTGTTAATCTACAGTTATGTTATTTTGGTTTATGTACATCGATGCCCGATTTAAACTTTGTTTATATGAATGCTAAATATACAGTTTATGAGTCGAGATTTTTGCCTAATTCATCTGGTAATTTATTTTTTCTATTATTTTATTTTTGGTGGCCCACAGCCAAAACATAACGCAAGATAGAAAAATAAAACACACTATCAAACTGTGTAAGTGCGTGTAAAATCGCCAATAGTTCGTGCCCGTGAAGGCCCCGGCGTGCGGAACGCAGGAGCCGAAACGTCAATATTATCCGTACATAGGGGAAATTGGAGGGTAAATGAGTAGTCCCTTGGCTACTCCTTCACCATCCGTTTCCTGTAAAATTGACATAAATTTTTAACAACAATCGGCTCAAAATCTCTAACACCGAGTAGTCCAGTGGGCACTCATTAAATATAATATGAACATAAATAGATCTTAAGGACAAAAAGAAGGACTGGGTAGCGGGGAAAATTGCGAAATCGTTGCAACAGTTAAAATGAATAGCCATCGGAAAAAGATTAATCCGAACGACCAAAATCATGAAAATAATGTTTTTAAATAAGAATTAAATAAATTATGTTAAATTGAAACGGAAAATATGAGCAGAACGCTGCGCAAATTTTTGGAAATAGTTAAAACACTTATCATAAAAAACTGTAAAATAAGGGCGGAACGCTGCTCAAATTTTCCGAATCAACTAAAATACTTATAAAAAATAGAAAAATAAAAGTGAAATGCGACTCAACGGTTGGTATAAGATTATCATGAAACTGAAAAATAAGGGCGGATGCTGCTCAAATTTTTCGAATTAATTCAAATACTTAACAAAATAGTAAAGTGAAAATGAAACTGTAAAATAAGGGCGGATCGCTGCTCAAATTTTTCGAAGTAATTAAAATACTTATTGAAAATAGTAAAGTAAAAGTGGAACGCGTAAAATAAGGGCGGAACGCTGCAAAAATTTCCGAATTAACATAAATACTTTATCGAAAACCGGAAAGATAGATGGATTACAACTAAATTTTTATATAAGAAAAATATTTTATAAAGCTGAGGAATAATGAAGGATCCCTAGTAAAAACTTGATAATAATAATAATAATAATAATAATAATAATAATAATAATAATAATAATAATAATAATAATAATAATTATAATAATAATAATAATAATAATAATAATAATAATAATAATAATAATAATAATAATAATAATAATAATAATAATAATAATAATAATAATAATAATAATAATAATAATAATAATAATAATAATCATGGTATTTATAGGTATGATGATAATAATTATGATAATAATAATAGTAGTAATAATCATAGTAGTAATAACAATAAATATAATGGTAGTTATAGTAACAAAAATAATAATATAGGAAATAGTAGCAACAATTAATAAAGGTAATACATATGATGGCAACAATAATAATGCTGGTAATAATAATGGGAAACATTGTAGTTATAATAGGGATAAGGGTGAAAGATATAATGTGGGTGTATTTAACATAACAAAGGGTGTACAGGCCAAAGAATAATCATCAGCATGGACAATAATGAGAAGGACCAAGCAAATGGACATAAAGATAGATGATATGAGAGTATAGGTTAACATTTGAAAGAGATAGGAGAATAATGCGACCTAAAAATCAAAATCGAGCACAGGCCTCCTATCGGCAGCTCGTTGGACCCATGGATCGTTCGGTCAATTATAGCATTAGCAATAGCGCTCACTTTTTGCGGACGATCTACCCACTCGAACACAGTTCCAACGTTGCTCAGCAACGGGTGTCGAGTGGTAAGCAAAGGAAATATTTGTATGGGGTACCTGGGTAACAACCATATAGTTTCAAAATATCAACACCCAGAAACCCACCATTTGTAATGTTATTATATTATTGGGAAATAAAATTGGAAAGTAATGTTGAGGTCTCGATTTTAGTGAGTCTCAACTTGCACTGGTTTCTTATATAAATCAAAAGACAAAGTCAAATATATATAAATGATTTATTAATCAATAAAATTTACCAAATCAATTATGACAATTTTCTTTTCAATCACAATTTATTCAGATTCAATATTATCAGTACTAATAAAAATTTGGTGCTTGTTGTGTAAGTGTTAAAATGTGTGTAGGTGCGTGTCATATAAGTGCGTGCAAAAAATCGTGTGAAACTTTATCTGTTCAATTTTAACGTCTTAGAAAGATTTCCTTTTTCAGACCGCTTCTTTTTCGGTTAAAATTTTAGTGGGCAATTAGATTGAAAATTCTTCAGTATTTATACTGAAAAAAATGTATAGTTGCATAATGAATTTATTTATTTAATATATTTATTTTTGTTATGCTCATTTTTTACTTTCCCTTTATCTAAAATTATTTATTTATTTATTTTGTTCGAATTCATTTGTTTATTTGTTATGTGGAAATTATTTACTTTTTAATTTAGATTGGTGATTTTTAGGAAATCACTCGTTTATTTACATTTCAAATATAAAAATTTACTTATTACCGCAAAAATAAAAATTAATAAAATATATAAATCTATTTACAATTATATAAAAATTATTACTAAATTTTGATAATTATAATGCTGTACATAACGATAAATCACCACATAGAATAATAATTGTTAAATCACCACGTAAAATAATAATTGTTCAAAAATAATTAAATTTAAGAATGTTCAGTCAAATTAATTGTCCAAATAATGATTTGTTGGAATTCTGCATATTGGGGATTGACATTGATTTTGGATTCTGCATCTTGGGGATTTATTTATTTTATGCCCGCTCCTCGGCATATATGTTCACTCTGTACTTGTCAGGCCCTGCTTTGTAGTATTTGTTTAAGATGAATGTGGTGATGGGTCTACCCTCATCATCCAACAGTAAGATTTCAAACCGAGCTATCATAACGATAGTGCGCTTACCCCGATGGGAAACCTTGATCAACCCGATGAGAGGAAAGTAGTAGGATCCATCGCAAATGTTGGGAAGTTCCTGTCGAGAGATTGATCACCTCTTTGGGGAACAAACCAACGCGATTACTACAGTTTTTGAATTGGAGAAGTGAAAAGATAAACCAAGGGATAAAGGAAAAAATGCGTATTATTTAAGAACCCGAAGGTGAAAGAGCCAAAAAGTCTCGTAAAGGTACCTAGAAATAATTTTTCCATAGCTGGTGGTGAGGCACCAGAGAACAGCGGCGAACTGTCGTGTTTAGGATGTTATCAGCCAAAGAGAATCTATATAATGCTGGGTAGGGACTCGATACACAACCCGGATCCCACCAGTCAAGTCGCCCAACAGGTCACTGACAGAAACTCAAATCCGGATAGAGATAAAAGGCCAAAGAGAGCCAGTAAAGATATATTTAATTAAGAGAGATATAGAAGGTGTTGGGCTTAGAGCCAAAAGTAAAACAAAAGTGGTGATAAACTAAAACAAAAAAATAAAAATAAAGAAAATGGTCACTGTACATACACACGCACCGCAAGCAGAGATCAAAAATAAAATAAAACATATTAAATAAAACAAAATAAAAATATAACAAAATTAAATAAAACAAATATTAAATTAAAATCCGTGAAAAGCATACATTTGCAGAAAGAAACATATGTGAAATAAAATAAACTGCTAAAACCTTGCAAAATAAGGTTTAGAAAAAACATAGACAGAAGCGGCGACCAAGAAACAAAAAAAAGAGTATTATAGAAAAATAATAATAAAAATAAAATCCAATCGCATAAAATTAACATATCAAAAAATAAGGAAAAATATATAAAAAATTATAAAAATAATTTGAAACTAATAAAATAATTAAATAACCCTAAAAATGGCGAAAACCCGCCTATCGGTCGCACACAGGCACAAAACTACTATATAAACAGTGACCAAATTCATAAATAAAAATCACTTTTACAACTCTAACTTTTTAAACGTAAATTCTTTCGAGCAAACTTCAGAATTTTTAGCAAAGTAAGGAAGTTTTGGTTTTCATAATTATTATGATGTTGTCGTAAATTTACTTGCTATTTAATTAAATATGGAATAAAATTTTCGATGTTCGTAACGTTTTAATCATTTTATATATATATATATATATATATATATATATATATATATATTGAGGTTCCCCTAATTATTATATAATACGTATAGCAATAGTTATCGAGAAGGCAGGTCGGTGATCCGGCTAGTATATTAAGTTCAACTAGTTGCGATCGCGGGCCGAGCTTTCCTGAAATCTCGGTCTGGTCGAATGACGCAGGATTCTACCTGCAGGGCATCGTTAAACATCTCGCAATGGCTGATGGAAACGTCGGTCGAGGCGAGTAGGAAATCTTAAATCATGGGAAAGGCGCTATCAGTTAGGAGTACTAGGGATGATCACTGGACGATCATTAGGCAAAATTTTTGTGTATAAACCTTGAAATCGAGTTACGACCGGGTAGCAGAGATAGGTTAACGACAAATATTTGAGTAGACAATACTGGAAAAGGAATTCCAATTTTTGGGGAGGTGTCAGACACTCTGTATGATTATACTAAATGAACAAACGTACCTTCAGAGACAAAATTAAGGAATATCACAATAAGTTACAATTTTATCTCACACCTCGAAACTAGCAATATATCAGATCAACGCTAATCCAACACTTGTCTAGACCTGAAAATCGTCACGGTTTATTTACTGTAAAAATAAGACTTCATATAGTCCTACACATCAATACTACAGTGAAGTCCACAAAAATCGATAAGAAAACGCCACCACAGACGTCACCATAAATACCGTGCAGATCGACATTATCACGTTACTGGTTGCAAGTTAATAAATCAATACTGAATAATCAACAACTAAGAGTTAAGATCGGAAATATATCCACGACACATTGAAATTTTTCTTTTCATTGCAAGACCGTCAAGGAAATCCGTAAGTTGACTATTTATTGACATTATATACCCTAGGGATTATAAATGTTTCGTGGATTCATCATTCGAGGTGACGCGAATCACACTTAACGTATGTAATGAGTCCCCATCCCAACGTCATATTCCACCTAAACCAAACTAGTCCGGATATTTCTGTGAGACCTTGGCGACAAATAAAATAACAAAATAAAAGTTAGAACGAAGCAAATGATGTGACCGGAGAACCAGATGTAGAAGAACGCCGTCTATTATTATTCCCTATAGCGACCCTAAGATGATCCCATCACACTAACCGTATTGAATAATCTAATTCAATCCTGACTTCTAGAACATTATTATGAATATTAAGTAAATTTTTATTCTTAGGTAATATTAATGTCATTAGTAGTATTATTACTAATTCTATAACCATGTGTAGTTACATTATTAACCCTACTATTACTCGTCATAATCACGATCAATATTAAGTATATGGATAAATCTCCGTGCAAATTATCGACATTGCAAATTATTAATCACCATCATCCTTATTAGTACTATTATTATTATTATTATTATTATTATTATTATTAGTAATATGTTTTATTTTCATTTTTAATTTTATCTTCTTATTATGAACGAACCTAATAAATTAAGACGCGAGGATAAGTATTAGGACTCCTAATAGTCGCATGCTAATAAAAATATTTGAGCGAGGACGCTCCTATAGTAATTTTCTTCTTTACTCCCTTTTAGCTATATACAACGAACATCGTCGAAGCATATCTAAGTGATCAAAATCTCAGCCAAATCCGTGCAAAGAAACCTCTGTCTATTCGAAAAAAATGTCTAATTTATCAAGTCTTCCCCATATACCTCGAATTTCACCATCGATGATGGCCACGATGCAGAAATTCGATAAGTTAAAAAGAGATTACGCCACCCTGCAGGCTAAATATCAGAAAGTCAAGGGCACGTGAAGTTCGCCCGAGACCACCCATAGTCTACATCAGAAGATCTCTCGCCTCTTTCGAGCCAGAGACGACCTTATAATCAAAAACCGGAGCCAGCGGATCACGATATCCGAGCAGAGCACTGCGCTCCTGCAAATATTCACGGAAAATGAGCTCAGGACTCGCCTACCAAGTCGAAGATGGGCGCAAGAGATCGACATTATTCCCGTACAACATCTCCCTCTCCACCAAGTGTCTCAACAGTCAAATGGGCCTCTCCTGAGTGGGAGTGCCAAAAGTGGAACGGGGGTTCAAAGATGTCGGCCCAACCGAAACCGCCATCGTCGAGAGAGGCGACAGACGGAAATCGCTCTCTTCCAGGCGAATTTGAGGGCAGGAGAGCAAGCGGAAATAGTCGACCCGCCTCCAGCTTATGAGGAAGTGGAGCTCTCTGCTTTAGATCCGGACGAGATTTATGCCCCAGCACCTTTATTCTTTCACTGCTCGCCAGCGGCCCAAATCAATCTAAGCGTGGCAGAAGATGACCAGCCCAATCAAATCCGCATCTCTACGATGCTCAATCTTACACCCATCGAAATAGGTATCTTAAGTGAGCGAACCGTCTCAGATACCCAGCCCAGACCGGAATAGAACCAATTCATCACGAACAGAGACAAATCAAGTAATTTCGACTCCTTCGATCCGTTATCCGAAACGTCGACGTCAGCCCGTCGACATTGATGCGGAAGACTGATCTACGACCAAATACGGGAAACGTCGATCCCAATTCAATCTAGTGTTTTCTAGATTGATGGACATGTCTTTGCGAAATACTTAGTTCCTTCTTCTTTGTACCTTCATATCCTTTGTATTCCCCATTAAACCGCTCTAATATATTAGTTCGGTATTGTCACTAAATGTATTTTTGAAAAATTATATGGTTTAATTTTTAGCATTTGTCTTCTATTTTCTTTTATTATAATTTAGTACTCAATGTAATATTTAATTAACCATTAATTGATTATACGACTTAATTAATATTTATCATTAAATTTAGAGTAGTGAATAACAATGGTATGAAGAAGTAGAGCGACAATAAATAATAGTTATCATGAGTAACCTATAGAATACTGTAATCGTGATTGAGGTTGTCAACGATTTGTCATTAAAGCC
The DNA here is from genome assembly GCA_022537955.1 of Schmidtea mediterranea. Taxonomy (NCBI): domain Eukaryota; kingdom Metazoa; phylum Platyhelminthes; order Tricladida; family Dugesiidae; genus Schmidtea; species Schmidtea mediterranea. Next base: position 3,290,119 of record CM039680.1, read on the forward strand.
TGCGATAACCTCGTAAACTTCTCTTAATTGAGTTTTGATATACAGGAACGTATAGCAGGTGACCGACATTCTCACAATACGTAATTAATTCCCGAACGGAAAATAAACCAGGTTCTCCTTAAAGATTGTGGGATTTCGGACGAAAAGCGTAAGACCTTCTAACGGCCGCAGTGAACTGGGAACGAAGGTTGTTCGAGGAGTAGTATTGGAAACAATTCTCGCCTGCTCGAATGGCATTCGGCTGTTACGCACAGTACCAACATGGTTTCGATCATGGGTGCGTGGCAGTAAGCGATAATCGTGGGGTGTGCGTGGATAATTAACCCTAGAGTAGCAACAGGAAAGTTATTGACGAGGATACCAATTTTCGCTGATAAAGTTTTCCCGTACACCAACAAAGGCAATAGAGAGCCAGTAAAGATATATTTAATTAAGAAAGACACAGAAGGCCATAGAGAGCCAATAGAGACGAAAAAATATAAAGGCCCATAGAGCGCCAGCAATTAAAGAATAAAGAGACGATTTTATGATAAATCAGGGAAACATAGGAAAAATAATTAATGGATTGAATGATGATATGATTGTAGCGATATTTATTGATAAAATATAGATAATTGATGCGACTATATAGATAACTGATAAGACTATATAGACAATTAATACGAGGTTGATAGATAATTAATACGAAATATAGATGGATTTAGAATGAATGGGGGCAAATCAAAAAGAAAATGATCATAGTGGATAAAGTTTAAGGAAAAAGACAAGAGGATTTAAATAAAAAGGCCCATAGAGCTCCAGCGCATAGAGATTAGGAAACTTCTTTGGACTAATTATGAAGAGATAAAGAAGAATAATTAACAAGACGATTGTTGATATGATTGTGATGATTAATTTGATGAAAATAATTAATTGATACAACCATATAGATAACTGATGCGACAATAAGGATAATTTATACGAAGCAAATAGATACTTGATACGAGTTATAGATAATTTAAAATAAACTTAAAATGAAAAGACAAAAATTAAAAATATAAAGAAATTTACGCAGCGAAAAGAATTAAAATAAGGAGAAGCGATGATAATAATACGATAAAATTAATGCAAAAATTTATGAACTAGAAATTTTATTTATTTTTAGATAATTGACAAGGAATAAAGAGATCAAGTAAACGACGAATAATAGAGCCGCTAGACTAGAGATAAATCAAGAAAACAAGTAACCAGAAACCGGAATCAAGGACACCATTGAGTAGAGAAAATGAGAATATACCAAAACGAACGGAGAACAAAGAAAATAGACCATTTTATTGGAAGTCAGAGAAAGTGAAAAGCAGCAACGGATAGAAAACTAAATATAGTAATGGCAGCAGAAAGAATGACTACAACCATATTTAAAAGTTGGGAAACAGAAGCCGAAGAATATGATGAATTAAATGAAAAGTTAACTGACAAAGGAAAGAGCGCAAAATCACCCGAACCAAAAATTGCAATTCAGTTGAAAACAAATACGAGTAAAGATATGAAAAAACTCCGAGAGGAAATTAACCAAGAGTTGCCAAGTAAAAATACGGATGAAACAGAAATATATTTGAGAAAATCAACAATGAACGAAATCACAAGCGATGAACCGGAAAGGAGGAGCCGAAAACCAATATCTTCGGGTTTAAAGAGGAATGTACAGGAGATGCATTCAGAAATAAAATGCAATGAAGAAGATTTAAATGACGAAAAGGAAACTGGAAATTCGGAAACGAAAACAGTTGAAACAAAAATAGCTGAAACATCGAAAACGGAAATCATACAGGAAGAGAAAATATTAACCACAATTGAAGAAAGAGTCGAAAGAGAAAATGATCAAACTGAGTTAAAAGATCAAGTATCAGAACCAATAAAAATAGCGATGGAAACAACGAGACAAACGAAAGATATTTACCCGCAAACAAATCAATACATTAAAAAACCATCACAAAATTGCGATATGCCAGTTAAGAGGATTCAAGACAGTAGAGCTAAATTTATAAATTATAATAATAATTTCAGGATTAACAACGCGAGCTACAATCCACTATGTAATATCTGTTCAAAAGAAGGATGTCGAATTGACCGAGGTTATCAACTAAAGAATTACCAAGGATGGGATAGAAGAATTCGCACAGAAAGTATAAACAGACAACCAATATTAATAAACCCTACACGGAACGTAGAAGAAGAAATGATAATCGGTTCTAATTGCGATCAAACTGGTCATATGTAAAAGAATTGTCGAATGAGAAGAATGCAAAGTAAAAAACAAACAAATCGATTCAAGAAAAGTCCACAAAATAACCCAACACAAGAGATTAGACATTTAAAAGATATAACGATAATGAGGACAACCACAAGATTCGAGAATAGAACCTGTTACAACTGCAACCTAAACGGACATATAGCTGCAAAGTGTTCAATAGAGAGAAAATCGAGACAACCAAAACCGAACAATTATAGCCAAAGTACACAAAGCAATAAAATACAAGGGATTGAGAAATTAGGAGGTATGATTCAACGAATATTCGCAAACAATCAAATACAACGAAGTAATACGAGGAGAAACATCAATAATGTTCGATGTCAATGGACCAGAAAATATCCGGAACAGCAACAAATTGAATGGCAGCAATTACAGAGAGAGGAAACCCAAGAAATTCTACAAAGATGGATGAACAGAAATCAAATATCAAGTAGAAGCAATATGCCAAAAATAGTCAATACAAAAGAAATCCACATTGCTGAGCAGTGTGTTGTCAACAGCGAGGATGATATGACAATAAATAACGATAAAAAAAAGGAAGTAATTAAAAAAGATGAAACTCAAGAGGAAAAAATAAAATCAGAGCAAGAATTGAGCTACAAAGAAAAAATAAAGATAATACAAGAGTTCACCATAGAAGAGAACGATAGACGACGAAAACACAACAAAAACAGAGATAAAAAGATATCAGAGAAACAAAAACAAAAATTTGAAAAGATAACCTATAAAGAAAGCTAAAATAAACATGTTACAAAGGCTAAACAATAATAAAAAGGTCAAGAAAGAGGCACTTCAAATAAACGTTAAAAGTAATGTATTGGATTATACCAATAACAGGAGACAATATAGGAATAGGAGTGACGTTAATCGAACAAGAGGTAATAAATAATTTAATGGCTAATAAATTTTCAGAGATAGAACTAGTCGAAAAGAGAATCCAAAGCCACAAACGAGAAATCTGAATATGAAAGACAGATCAAAAACAATCAGTGAATTGATAATTGAGACAAAAGAAGATGTAATTGACGAACTCGGCAAAACAACCCATGTGGAAAGGGAAATTACTATATAGCATGGATATGCACCACAAAACACGACTAGGAAAACCACAACGAACGAAGAAAGTACCTGGACAAAACTCCAGACACGCAGAGAACGACTGCTATCGACATTAAATATGCCAACTATGCGGGAAGAGAGGCCACATAAATACCATTTGTCACAAAAGACGCAGAACATGTTTTAACTGTCTAAATGGGGACATATGACTCGGAATTGTCTAAATAAACATACTCAGAACGCATCCAGAACAGCGGGACTAATGAAAGGAAGCAATAGGAAACCAGAAGAGATCAATACTAACACCAGAATAAAGACAGCGAATGACACAAGTGTCAAATCAAGCTACGAATCAGGAAACAACATGACAACTGGAAGGCAGAAAAACCTATTAGACATGACTAAACAAGTTACTAGATTCACAAATAGCCAAGAGACAAAATCAAAATATTATAGTAATCAGGCGAAATAGAAAGAGAATATAACGAAACTCACGATGCTAGAATGAATTACCGAAAACAGATGGAAACAATAATCAAAATAACTAAGGAAATAATGCCGAAATGGTCAGAAACAAGAATACCACCGAAATATTAGAAGGAGTAACAAAGATGATCACGAACTACGTAAAAGATTCAAAATCAACTGCGGAAATCAGCATATTAATGAAAAGAATGCCAATATTATTCACAATAATTGACATAGTGGGTAATACACTACTACACCATGCCATAGAAAGCGAAAACGAAGAACAAACGATGGAAATTATAGAGGCAATGAACCAATGTGGACAACATACAAATATCAAAAATGAGAAAGGACAAACACCCATGATGATTGCAGTATCAAGAGATGCGTCAACGAAATAGCACCACTCAAGTGGCCAAGCGAGATCGATATATAGAGTAACTAACGATAGATGTGGAGGTATACGCACTTTGCGCGTAGACCCTTTGGAGACGATGAAGTAATAAATAGCCAGGAGTGTGTATATAATGTATATAACAGATATGTTTATATAGTAATGTATAAAAGTGGTGTATAAATATTATATAGAACGAGTATAATAATATCCGATAATATATAAAAGTAGTATATAAATATTATAGTCGAGGAGCGAAAACAAATTAAAAATCAGACGATGTGACCTAGCAACAGTTAATAACAGGTCAAATTCATATAGTCGATTCAAGGTTAAATAAGAATTAATTTTAAACTATTTAAGTATGTAAAAATAAATTACGATTTATTAATTTTAAATATTTTTCAATCTTTTTAAAAATTAAGTTGCTAACTAAACCATAAATATTTTAGACAATTAATTTGAAAGTAAATATTATTATATTCATTGAAAGTAATTTTTAACAATTTGTTTAAATAAAACATAAATTTAAAATAACATGTAAATGTTAATTATCAGTAATGCATGTCGATTTTTTGATTGAAAACATTAAATTTATTTTAAAGGTTTTTTATAGATCCAGAAGAAATACCTTATATCAAACTAGAAGTATTTATCAATGCTCCTATTGCTCAATGAGGTCATATTTATGCATATATAGTTTATTTAGGGATAAATTTTATTGGACAATGTATTTGCTTAGCAATGATTCCAATAAGATTTTATTAATGAAATTGTAGAAAAACACAAAACGAGATCTCAAATCAGAATCATGAAAATTGAATTTTTTGAGAAAAATACAAATTGCAAGTTATTACAAAATCCAATCAAAGTTCGGAACGAGTGCAGATCGATGCGCCAGCTGCAGCTAAATCGGAGATCTATTTGTTGATGTTTATGTTTATAAACTCAGAGCAAAATAACGAATAATTTCCACAATTTTGCTATTTCTGATCCTGTTGCTATGGGCAACTAAGAGATTTTCCCTCTTATCAAAACCGGCGCTTTTCATAAATTTAAAATTAGAAATAAGAAATTTATTTAGCAAATCAATTTTTTTGTTTAAATTTGTCACAATTTTTCGATTTTACATTTTAGCAGCAATTTATCATTTTCTGCTGCTGATTTGATTGAGGTAAAATTATAAATGCAAATTGGACCATTTCTGTCACTTGCTGGCTTCCTCCATCCGACATCATCAGGGCAATCAGAATATTTTATTGATTCGCTGTCAATAATGTTTCCGTTTGCTGAATCGATCACATTAATTGACACTTCATATTTGAATGGCCATTCCAAATTATTATCGAAATCGCCGCACATCAAATGGAAATAAACCTCAATATAATCATCACCCCAAATAAACACCGCCAAGCACATTTTGTACCCGAATGGCCCGGAATAAAATGGCTTGCTGTAAATCAATTCATTTTTCCTTTGTTCTGATATTTTATCGATTTTCCATTCAAAAAATCCAGATTTCAATAAATTTTCATATCCAAATGTTGATTGAATATGCCGAATTTCATTGGCGCGTTTCTTCATTTTCAGCTGAAACTTATTACCAAATTAAAACATTTCAATAAATCAATAAATTACAGTTTTATTGGCTTGCAGTTGCTGCTGCTCACAGTTTTGTTTCAATGCATCACTTTGCTGTTGGGAATCGATCTCAATCCTCTCGATCTGCATCCGGATCTGCATTGCATTTACACATCAATATTATCAAATCAACATTATCAAACCTGATTGATTGCCTCAGCATTGGTCTCCATCTGGCTGCTCATTGACCGATACTCGTTCTTCAGTACCACCATTTCTTTATTGCATAGTTCTATCTCTTCTGCATTTTCCTGGTCTCTCGCTTCCATCTCGCACATTTTCTGCTGTAACCACAAATATAACAAATCAGTATATATTGGAGGCCCCGTCGCCCAGAATTATGAATGTGCTCCCTCGGGGTGAGGCACTGTAGCCAGGGATATTTTAGGCTTATTTATCAGTGGGATAAAATTTACAGCAGTTATTACCCCCTCCATACCACTCCTTGAAATTAAATTGACAAGCAAAAATTCTAATTATTTGCTACAAAGTCCCCTTCAATGAATATTCCCAGCTCTTCATTGAGTATTTATTCCCCCTTTAATTTCAATAAATATTCTTCATTATCAGTGGACATTTCTAGCCTAATGTGCTCTCCCATCAGTATTTCTCACTCATCTGTGCCTCCCCGAGCCCTCCTCTAATTAAATTAATGACAAACAACATTATATTCAATATAAATTAATGGCTCCCATTTTTTATATTTATATTTTTTTGTAACAAACTTTTATTTTAATGCCCAGTCAGAAATAGTAATTAGAAAGTGCTCAAAAACTAATTTCTGAAAGAGCTGTGCCAGAAACAAAGGCATTATAACCGTAACTAACCAGTGTAAAAAATGGGAAAAGAAGACGTTTAGGCGTCCTGATTATCCTTGATTTGCTTGCTGAAAATTTCCTTTAACCTGATGTTTTGACTTCCTAACCATTCATTTTGATGCGCGACATTTTTCACCAAACTCGCATCGAATTGCCGCGCATTCAATGCTTGATGTCACAACATACTTTGCTATGCAAATTTATAAGAGCATGAAGGTTAAATTAGATTGTGACGTTTAATTAAATGAAGATTCAATGGTGGTAATTAGCTTAAGGTGATGATTTGTGACCAAGGCCCAATAACACATCCTGGAGGTCCATCTCCCGCAGCACTCCAATTATCAGTTTTCACAGTTTGCTATACTTTCCTCATCATCATGATTTTCTACTGAGGTTAGCGGAGTCAAAGTCCCATGACAAAGGTCAAGAAATTATTTCCAGAAATCCAGAGTTGTCATTGCTGAGTGTGATTCAGAGCGCATTTGTGAAAGCAAAGGGAATTCAATTAATTTTACATAAACATAATGAATATCGTCCAAAGATTGAGTTGAAATGGGCAAAATGTCTGATTTTAGAGGCGGATTGAATAAATTGGCGCTTTTAAGGGAATTTTTTGATAATTTTAGAGATGAAAATATTTAATTTTACGCGACATTTGTCAAATATTTGAGCTATTTTTGATCATAATTTCGTGTTTTCTGTTGATTTGGAATGAATATATAAAATTTAGGGGCTTTTATGGTAATTCTGGAATAAATTTGCATTTTCAATGAAGTTATTGGAGAAATAGCGCAACTCAATAACATTCAGGTAAAGCGTGACATTTTTATGGCTTTGACATGACTTTAGAATAGAAGGTAATTTTCATGACAAAGTAGGCCGATAGAGATGCGGTTAGCGTTAGACGTGCATTTTACAGCAAATAAATGAAATTTAGTAACATTTTCAGATTCTCAGCGGAATTGGTGATAATTAGAACTGTAAATGTAATTAGCTTGATATTTGACAGCTTTAGAGCTGATTGGAATGTTTAGGTTAAAGTGATTTTATTAATTTCACAGATAGCCAGACAAAATGTGGAAACCTTTTGTAATTTAGAATAATTTCCTAGCATTTATAAATTAGGTTGCTCAATAGGGTAGTCCCAAAGTATGAAAGTGTCAGAAAGATTTTCTCCAACTATCTGTTGTGTTATGCAAGCTGGATTGATGTTATGGCAAAAACCTCAGCAAGATATACTACTATTTAGAACTCGCCCAATGCATTTTTAGTTTTTTGTTATTTCCCCATAGCGGCTTTCAGAGCCGCGGCATCTTTTCATCACCTCAACAAGAATGAAGAGCAAACAAAGAATTTTTACACATTTACAATTAATAATCAGCAATATGTTCATTTTAAATAAACTGCTGCATTGCTCCACAATTTACTGGGAATATTTTAATTTTTATCTTATGTCCAAAGAATCAAATGGCATGATGTTTGCTTGCTGGGCATACCGCAAATTCAGTTCATTTACTCGCAATGTTTATTTGCTGATGTGGACTGTTGGATAGCTCCAGCCTTTGTTGGTTCAGCAAACTGTGACCTGTGATGTTCAACCACTTGCAGAAGGTACTGCATTTGCTCTTCATTTCTTGTGAGTGAGGAGTTGATCTCTTGCACTAAAGCAACCTCACGCTCTGTAAGGTTGTTGATTACCTTAATCGACAGGACAGCTTCTTTATTTTGCTTGTAATCTTCATCATACTCCCATTCACTTCGATAATAAAGCAAGAAATCTAGTGACATGCCAAGAATCTTGCCGTTAATACCATTACGCAATCCCAATTTGTCCATACTTTCAACAAATACATGTGTCACTGTGACCGCTTTTCCGTCGTGAAGTTTTGGGACCGACAAAAGCTTCACCATGTCGTATCCTGACACTAATATGGGAAGACGATCAAAGAAGACAACCATTCCAGCAATTAATTAGTATGACATAAATTTATTTATTTTTCAATAAGTTTTTCAAAAATCACGATTTTTCACGTTATTTGATGATATTCTGTTTAAGATGATGGCTATCAATTGATCATTATTATTAACATCCTGTCGAGGAATTGATTCATTGCTATCGCGTCAATAAATTGCATTGACAGGAGTTGATTTGCAATAGAGACTTTCTTGATTCAACATCATTTCGTTGGTTGTTTTCTAATTTTACATAGGATGAGTTTTGGTCAGCAAAACGACGGATGAAATTTCCGTTGTTGATTTGGCGCAATAAACGGTCGCCTTGATAGAATATTTAATTAGATTTCAGCGAGGTCGCTGAGGTCGTTCACCACATGGATCAATGCTATCATAAGGTGAAGCATAAAAAATTGTCCATAAAATTCGATCATGAATTTTTATATTTTCAGAATATTTTTTACTTTCTTTCCTGCTACACGCGTCCCAACAACAGTTGCGATCAAGTAGAATTTTTCATCGTCGTCATTGGTTATTGTTTATCTTGAGCATGACCGACAGCAAATAGATATACTGCTAAAATTACTACTTTTATAATGCTTGATAGTTTCTGAGTTTAATGTACAGCTTGACAAGGTTGTAGCAGACATAATAGTTTGTCATTCAATGCTCTATGTTCAACAGACATGGATATTTCCCCAGACAAGCTTCGAGTGGATAAAGCCTGCTCTTATGGGACTTCATAAGTTGGTAACGACATGAGATAAGTTTGCGTTATCCGCTTACTTTGTTTTGCAATGTTAAATGGAACTTTTGCTGTAAATTTCGTGAGTTCATGTAGAAAATATAATTTTTGTATGGAAACCTTTCACCCCATCCCAAACTCATGCTGGCGTCAATTTCTACCAATGCATAAAGGTCACGATAGGCTTTGTGGATTTTCATAATTATAAATGCGAATAATTTTACTGCAACAAACTGAAATCAGTAACAATATTATATCCCAGTTGCGTATTAATCTCAAATGGTTAACGGAACCAGAAAATTGATGTGATTTTATCCGGGTGCCAAATAGCCGCTGACTACAGCGCCTCACATTGACTGTCACAATTCAGGGCGTCAGCGGGGGAATTATCTACTTAATTATTTCAATTAATCAATTTACTTGTTGGTTCATATTTTCATTCATCATTGATTCCATCTGACGGTTCAAATTATTGATCATAGCAATCAGCAAGTTGCTATGGCAATAATTGCTCTCATTGAGATGGGCATTCATTTCGTCACTTGCCACATCATTTATTGCACATCCAAACGTATTGAATGGGCAGCTGATTGGCCGCTTGTCGCAGTTATTCATGTGCTCCTCCATCTTGATCAGCTCGGTTTTGATTTCACAATTTTGCCTTGGGCATTTCACAATAACTTTTGATATCCTTAAATTGATTGGATGATCTTCAGTTGCATCATTAATGAAATTAATCATTTGAACTTGACAATATTCTGCCTCTGTTGGACAGAATTTATCAGTTCCTTCCAAATATTGCTCAATGCAATTTGAACAAAACCGACAACCGCAAGGAGCATGGCAAGCTTTTATCATTAGGCATTTGCAAATTCTGCATATGAAATCACTGCTGATTTCATTATCACATTCAAGTTGATTTTCTCTCATCATTGTCCATAAGTTTGTAAACATTTTTTCTAAAATTTAATAAAAATTAGTTTAAATGGCAAATAATAATTATTAAAGTAAAATATTTCATTTTATTCTAGATTTGCAAACATCAAATAATTTCAACATTTTACAACTTTCATAAATCACAATTATTATATCAATTATTTCCTCTAACCTTTATAATTTCAAGTTTGCACAATTTGTATTTTGATGTAGACAAACAAACGTTTTTTTTAAAATTTTAATTATTCTTAATTGAATATATTTTAAATGCTTATTTGAATCAAAATTACTTGAATTTTTGATATTTTCTATAAATTTGAATGCGATCGGATTCGAGAGAAATGAGGAAGTTAGAAATATTTGAAAATGAAAATTCATAATTAATTTGCTTAAATGGTTTAAATAAAAATAAAAATTGAAATTGAAAACAAAAGCGGAAAATTCTTAAAATTAAAAAACATGTATAGGAAAATGGAAATTTGTTTAAATGAATCAAAAAATTAAAGCAAGTCTCGCTGCTATGGTTGACTAAAACCGCCGCAATCATCCTGTCTACAATCAACATTGTAATTACACTAATTGCTAACCAAATAAATTTATTTATGTTTCACTGAGCAATTTAATAATTCAATTTTAAAATAATCAATAAATAATTTTAATAATTTTTTCAAATCAATAATAAATTAAATAATAATTAATTAAAATATCATTTACTGATCTAGATCAGTTTGAAACTTTTGACTTAAATGTATGTGCAAAATGGATTTTGTTTCTCCTTAATTCACCTAAAAAGTGCCCTACAAATCTGTACGATTTTTTGTCCTAAAAACTTCTACAATTTTCGCGCAAAAAATATTTGAATTTGTGAATAATGATTTTAAGTGCAAACTGAAAATTCTGCCTAGAGACTTTCAGATCTTTGAAATAAATTGAAATTTTCGAAACCTTAATATAAATTTTTGACAGAGCTTTGTGAACCTAAGCAATAGCTAATGTTGGTCTGTATGGCGAATTGCTGCTAAATATAGTCGCTTTACAAACCTAACAAAATATCTGATTTATCCATTTGATACACGACGCTGAGCAACCTTGTTAGTGTGTCAAAGTGGCGTATTCCAGCCAAAGGTCAGCTCTCAAAAATGCAAAACTGCTAAGGCCCTGGCATGCCTCTGGGTTCACGGACTACTGACAAATGTTATATGTCCGATTTAAACATCTTTTGTTCCCTTACACATTCACTGACATCAACTTAATCTTTTACGCATCTTCCTATTATGATTGTTAACAATTCAAAGATCTTTTGGAACACGGGAAGAGTACCAGCTTGCTTTGCACGCTATAATGCACTCTAAAGATTCATGATGTTGAAAAGCCAAAATTCTGAATTTGGTATCTTACTTTTAATTCAACAACTACTGATTTGATTACCTGATAGTTTAGAAGGGCTAATTTTATGTTTAGCATTTGATCCAATACTCTGGATGTCTTCAGCATTCCTTGAACGAGACTTACTGGGAGCTATTCTGCACTGCAATGCGGATACCACTTGACTGTGTTCTGATAACTTTAGCAAGTTGTGGTTCTGTTGGACTTCTGATCATCTTCTTGGTGCCAACCTTGGAGTGCTGTAGTGTTATTCGATTCCCGCACGAATACTTTCTTTTAAAAATGCACTACTAATTAAAAAATTCTTAAGTATAATTTAGTTCAAACTCGAGTTGTTTCTTATTCATCAATAGACACCACTAATGTCATTTACTGACGGACTTTTACTAACTGTAAATGATGGCACATCAGTCCAGTAGGCAGCTGATAGAAATGTCTGGGTGACAACTAAAACTTTTAAGGAAGGGTTCGGTGATATATGAGCGATGAAGGTTTTCAATTTAAAGTTTTGTTGATTATAGACAAGGTACTAAGTCATCCCCATATTGAGCACCCAATTTCAAATTTTGTTGTTTGACTCCTAATACTATAGGCTGATCCAAAAAAATTTCGTTTTTTATAATATAATATATTTATAACAACAGCATTTATGCAGGTTTTATACAGTAACGATATAATTTATATATATGACAATTTCTATAAACGAACAACTAAAAAATTTAATGGAGAAATGCATCACAAATACATTCCACCAGCATCAATTATTAATTAGAGATCCTGTCGCAAGTTTAACAGATCGTGATTGAGAGATGATCTCTTTTGAGCAGCGAGAAAAGTGGTCAGAAAGAGTTTCACATCGTGGTCATTCTGGAATGTCTGCAATCATCGTGCGAATTCCATGTTGCGCAAACTAAATCTGTCCATCAGATTTATATAAGAAGAATATGGTGGTTGTGGGATGCGCCGTATTTCTTTCTGCTGCAGAAATGCTTCTGCGTTGTGTGAGACGAGCATTGTTATGCATTATTATTAAGTAGGAGATAAGGTTTTGATGATCTGTCGTTTGCAGATATTGAAGAATTGTTAGGGGATAAAACACTTATATTTATTACATACACAATTTATTACATCTCAAGACACATTATTATGTTGGATGATGAGGGTAGACCCATCACCACATTTATCCTGAACAAATACTACAAAGCAGGGCCTGGCAAATACAGAGTGAACATATATGCCGAGGAACGGACATAAAATAAACAAATCATCAAGGTGCAGAATCCCAAATCAATATCCCAAAGATACAGAATCCCAGCAGATTAATCAATTCCCAATAAGCAGATTATACAAATCTTATGTGTCGAACAATTATCCCATATATAACTTGAACAATTAATTTTTATCCGAATAATTATGATTATGTACACTTATTATTTTATTATCCTGTGTTGAACAATTGTCCTGTATATAATTTGAACAATTAATTTTTATTCGAACAATTTTGATTATATAATTTTTTTATTATTGGTCATGTTTTATTATTGTAATTAAAAAATTTTTGGTTTTTATTATTTTGATTGGGTTTTACTATATCAACAAAACAAATTTCAAAAAAAATAAAAACAATTAACGTCATAAACGGAAGTAAATAAAATAAATTGTCCTAACGCTAAATAAATAAGACCGAATTTCTTAAATATTAAATAAATAAAATAAATTATTAAATAAATAAAAAAGCCTTGTTGCTGATAAAATATTTCAGTATAAATACTGGAGTATTTTTCAGTTCAATTGCCCTTAAATTTTTTAACCAAAAAAAGAAGCGGTCTGAAAAGGGAAATCCTTTTACAGACTTTAAAATAGAACAGATAACGTTCACCACAATTCTTTTTCGCATTCACGTACATAACACGCACCTACATACACGATAACATTTACATAACAAGCATCAATTGAAGGATTTTTATTTGAATTTGAATAAAGTTTTAATTTGAGAAAAGATTGATTAGAAAGAAAATCTGTAACAAATCTAACTTGGTAAATTTTATTTATAAATAAATTTTTATATATCAACTTTGTCTTTTGATTTATATAAGAAACCAGTGCAAGTTGAGACTCACTAAAATCGAGACCTCAACATTTGGTGCCGCGAACCGGGACTTTAAAATCAATTATTGTTATCAACAATTTGGGGGATAGGAATTGCGATCAGAGGGTTAGTGTAGAATATATCGGGAAAATATATTTATACTAAAAATATTATTGACCATAAATTAAATCATAAATTTATATTCTAAAATAGATAATCCACCTGAAATAATTTATAATTTGAGAAATAGAATCGTATATAGAATGAATAATAATCAAAATAATAATAACTTTATTAAAATTTTACCAATTGAACCTTATAGAGGAGAGCCTGAAAAGTTCGACGATTTTTTCACTGAAATCACTCAATATGCAGACGCTTGTGGTTGGACACCTGATGAGTTAAAGAGGAGAATTCCGTTGTATTTAAAAGGATATGCGCTACAGGCATATAATAATTTAGAGTGTAGAGGAAACAATCTTGATCAACTTATTGAAAATTTGAGAGCAGAGATAGTAATTGACAGCGATTTACAAAAAATAAATGTACAGAAATTTAGAAATCGATATCAAGGATCTAGAGAGTCAGTTGGAGAGTACGTATATACAATAACAGAGTTAGCAAAAAAGGCATTTGGTGCCGGAGAACACACGCCGAAATTAATTGAGGATCAGTTTTGGAATGGAATCCAGAAATATTTATATAAAGCACTAATAATGGTTGAACATAGAGATTTAAATGAATTAGTTCATAAAGCGAAAAGAGTAGAGGCAATACAGAAAGATAGATTCAATGCATCTATAGACGCAGTTGAGATTCAAAGGCCAACGATGTCAAAACCTAAGTTGGAAAATGATGACGATGTTCCATGGGAAGAAATGAAACAGTTATACCTAAATTTTGTAAAAAATAGACGAAAAAACAGTCCGAATTCGAGTAGAAGTCAATCACCTGAAAACAGGAAAAGATTTGACGCATTAAATTTTACAGAACAAAATCAAAATCGATTTAGAGACGATAATAGAGACAGTCGTTCTGACTATAACAGAAACAATTCTTATAGAAGCAATCGTTATTCTAATAGAGACAGTCGTTCTGACTATAACAGAAATGGTTTTAGAGATAATCGTTATAACAAAAGTAGCAGAGATAATCATTTTGAGAATAATAGAGATAATCGCTCTGAATACCGCTAGTATGACAATAGAAATAATAGAAATAGCTCAAGAGGCAGACAATCGAGTCCATACAGACAAAATCCATATCGAGAGAGGCGAGCAAGCCCTTATAATAATGACAGAAGAGATAAAGTGAATTTCAATGGACAAATCAAATGTTACAACTGTCAGAGATATGGCCATTTGGCAAAAGTATGTACTAATCAGCGAAGTGAGTCACCAAATAGAGTAAAATTTAAAAGTGAACCAGAAGTGAAACAAATAAATGGAGTAGAAATTACTAATACGAATAATGAAATAAATACTTTGAGAGAGGAATTGAAAGAATTTAAAATTCAATATAGCCGACTCATGGAGAGAAAGTCGGAGGTGTCACTTAATGAGTATGAGTTTTTTATAAATGAAGTTGATATTGATAATGAGGAAACTGAGAGACAAATAAAAATGAAAGAGGAATTAAAAGCAGTTCTGAAAAAACGACCTTATGATGACAATGAAACATTGAGAGTGATAAATAAAGTTCAAATAAGCAGAATTGATCCTGAATATTTAACCAGTTTAATCCCATTAATGGTAAGGAGACAAAGAGAAACACGAGTATTTGAATTAGAGATAGAGTTAAAGGAGATGATTAAAAGTCATGGAGAATTTGTGAGAAAAAGTCCGAAATTTTATGAACCTTTAAGAATAACATTAGATACTAAAGACGAATATTTTCTTCAAATGGTATTATCGAAAACAGAGGTCCATGTGTGGTGTACAATGGTAAACAAAATACGACAATTGGCAAGAGATAAATGGCCTCGAAAAATAGAGCCAAACGATGAAATAAAATTATATTTTAACGATATTGAGTTGAAAGATGGCGAATATCTTATTGACTATGGAGTAAATACAATAGATGAGAATACTATATCTGCAGTAATAAATAGAGAAACTAGGTCAAGATTAGCAACACCTTCTGTTGAACTGAATGAGGAAAATGATTATGATATGTTGTTTAAAATGTGGGATCAACCATCCGAAGGGAGTGCAAAGTCACCACTCGAAAAAGAGATAATTTTTCAACCATTGGATAATAAATATAGTAATTTGCAAGAGACAATAGAAAAGATCTCCAAGCAGGCAATAATGCAAGATGCTGAAACAATGAAGCGAGGTAGAGGACGACCTCAAAAGTCAGAAATAGCAGAGAAATCAGATGATCGAAAAACTGCAGAGCGTTTGAGAGAAATAGCAAATTAAAAGAGACATGAAAATCCAAAAGTAGCAGACGATAATAACGATCTAATCATGATAATCGAACTTCTAAAAGCAATGAACTCAAAACGATATCCGGAAACAAAACCATCAGCGTTAATCGAAAATATGGTACAAAAAATCAAGTTAATAGAAAAGGAGGTCAGAGAGTTGAGTGCAGAGGATGTAAATGAGGAGGTGGTTTTAAGGATACTCTTCACAACTGGTATAAATAGAGATAAAGTAATTACGGCAATGGCATATCTAATTGCGAGATATAAAAAGCTCTTAAGATCAAACCCAAAGGAGCAAATAAATGAGGTAGCTAAAGTAGTATATCAGAGATTAAAGGTTGATGTGATGCCATGGATAAAACTGAAAGGAGGTTGGAAAATAATGCATGATGAAACATTACAAACGAGTGAAAGCGAAACGATAGAGAATGATGATACCGAGACAATTGTAAAAAATCTTGTGAACAAAACGACGAAAAAACCAAACAAAAGTGAAGGAAAATCAAGTATCTCAATAATAATAGTAATAATAACACTATTATTAGATTTAATCAGAGGAAGTAATGCGATTATAGCATATGATTGTCAGAACCCAAAATGGGGGCAAAAATATTCATTATTAAATGTGGAAAATTGTCCGGAAGCGAATCCAACTAAATTAATCATAACTGAACCCAAGATTTTTCATGTGTATCAAGAATCTGACTTTATACACACAGAGGCAAAGGAATGTATAATCAAGTTTTCAGAGGAAAGTTTTGTATGTAATCAAGTGGCAAGGACCATGTTAGTACCGACATGGGCACCAGAGGCATTAATAATAACACCAAGCGAGTGTGAAGAGGCATTTAAAACGAAAAAGATCAAAACAACGGATGGAATTGAATTGAAAGCTCAAGTAGGGGCAAGAGTAAAACAATCAGTAAATGTGGTCGGATGGACATCAGCCGGTGGATACTGTATGGGAGGAAAGTATAAAATATGGGGTCAGATTGCAGATAACATTGTGGTTCGGAGACAATATTATGTTGAATTGAGAAAATTTAAAGCATCATTTGATAGTTCATCAAAGAAAATGATGACACACAAGTTCTGTACGCTTGATGAATCTAGTTGTGACACTGATGAATCGATGATCGTGTATAAAATAGATAAATATGAATGCCAATTAACAAAATTGAAGTCACTAAAATTCCGAACAATCAGAGGGAAACAGTTTACCGATGCAGAATCAAAAAGAATAAAAGATCAAAAAAGGAAAACAGTAATCGTACAAGAAAAGGATACCCCAACAATATGGCAGACTCAGAAGCAGAAGCCATGAGATTTGTAGAAAAAGGAGAAGCTATCAAATGCGGAAAAGCAGTTGTAAAGACTAATTATGAAGGTATCTATATCAGTAGTAATGAAATTAAAGACGCAAAATTGAAAATCGATAAATTTGATGTCAAACTATCTTCGTATTTTAATAATTAAATTGATTACTTCTATCATCATCAACTAGTTCAATTAGACAAAGTTTACCAAGCAACAATTACTAACGACTGCAAACTCAATAGAGAGATATTGAGAACAAAGATGGCTGTAGCGGTTACAAACCCAGATTTAATGGCACCAATATTGTTTGCGGAAAAAGGAACTTTTGCGAGAGTAGTAGGAGAAGTGTTACAGACTTTTCAATGTAAACCGGTCAGTGTATCACTAGCAACGAATAACCAATGTACCAACGAATTACCCGTTATTTATAAAGGAGAAACAGTGTATTTACAGCCTATAACCAGAATACTAACAGATAAAACTTACATTCCAAGGAAAATCGATAAATGTACCAATTTGCTTGATCCATTATACCAGCTAAACGATGAAATGTGGATTACAATGTCTGATAGAAAAGAAGCAACTAAACCGTTTAAACTAGAATTAACAGAACTTGAGAAAAGTTAGAATTTCAAGAGATAAATGATATGAATAACAACGGTATGTACACGCGAGATGCTATAGAAAGTGCAAGAAAGCACATGTTGTTTCCTAACGAGAAAGAGAAAATATTATCAATAATGGTGAGTAAAGTCATCGAGGGTAGCCACGGTGGTGATTATAATTTTGATGTGTTATTATCAAAGGAACATTTCAAAAAGGTAGTATACAAAGTATTGTATAGCATATGGGGATATTTTGCAGTTTTAGGAAATATGTTCTCAACGATACTGGGAATATATTATACAGTGGCGTTGCTCAAAATGATCTGTTCATCATTAGTATCATTACGACAACTTCGACAAGTATTTGGCAACTCATATAAAATGTTGGCATGTTTATGCCCCTTCGTCGCAAAATATCTGATAACAGCAAAACATGATAAAGAAATACGAATAATTAAAAACCGGCGAGTAGAAGAGGAACAATTGATGGAAAACGATAAAAACGATGATAATCCAAGTGGATCTGAAAATGTGGAGCAACCACAAAGGGGATTGTACGACAGTCAAAACCAGCAACTGAGAGAATTGAGTAATAATCTAGATAACAAAATAACAAACTGTCATTGCGTAACAAGAAAGACTTATGGATGTTACGGTATTGAAGCAAATGAGATATTACGAGAACTCAACGAAGCCAGACCAAGCATCCAAGTATTAATCGATAATATAATCATCAAAGCACTAGTAGATACCGGAGCAGCAGCCTCCATGATAAGGGAGGATCAGTTATCAGAAAATCGAAAAAAAGATATAAAAAGCACAAATGATACGATAATATCTATGTCATCGCATACTATGCAAGTGAGAGGAGATATTGAGCTCACTGTTCATTTTCCGAGTATAACAGTTAATCACGTATTCAAAGTAATGACTGAATGCAGAAGTGAATGCATCCTAGGGATAGATATCCTTCGCAAGTTAGATAACTGCGTCATCGACTTAACTGATGGTGCAATCAAAAGAAAAGCAAACTATCAGGAATCACGATTTGCGGAAGTAGCAGCATTGGAAGCCTTCGAATTAGAATATCACTGTGATCATATAATTCCAGTAAAAGTTAACGTCAAAAGTGAGGACACTTTTATTTTTGAGCCGGATAAGTCAATTACAAAAAATCATAATATAATGTTAACCGACGAATGTGTTATACCAAAAAACAGAATAATTCCAATTAGAATTGCTAATTACGAGAGAAGCAATGTGAAAATTTACAAAGGAACAAGATTGGGAAAGTTGTTCAAAGGTGAATTAGAGCAAACATTTGAAATGTGTGAAACGATGGTGATGAGAGATAACAGTGAACAAACGGTCGAACTAAGTAAGACAAATAACGTTAAATTCTATGATAAAGTAAAAATTAATAATAACTATTTAAATGAAACCCAACAATTTCAACTACAAACTTTACTTGATGAATATAGTGACGTATTTGCAAAACATGAGTTTGATTTGGGTGATACTGACATCATTAAACATGTAATCGATACTGGGAACGCCAGACCAATAAAACAACGACCTTATGGGGTACCTTATAAATTAAGGGAAGAGATAAAGCGACAAATAAAAGAGTTAAAAGAGGTAGGCGTAATAAAACAAAGTTTTTCACAATGGGCATCACCCATTGTACCAGTTAGGAAAAAAGATGGTGAAATTAGAATGTGCATTGACTACCGTAAATTAAATGATGTAACAATTAAAGATTCATACCCATTCCCGAAAGCACAAGAGCAATATGATAAACTCAGAGATACTAAGTATTTTACAGTTATAGACGCAAATAAGGGGTATATGCAAATTCAAATGGAAGAGGGGGATGCGGAAAAAACTGCTTTTGTCATTGAAGACGGATTGTATGAATACACGAGATTACCTTTTGGGTTAACTAATGCACCCACAACATTCCAGCGCCTAATGAATACAATACTAGTAGATGTACAACATTGCGCAGTATATATGGATGATATATTAATTGCATCAAAAACTTTTGAGGAACATTTAAAAGATATAGCAAATGTGTTACAAAGACTAAAAAAGGCAAGGATTAAAATCAAACCGACAAAATGTAAATGGGCAGAGCCATCAGCGCTATTTTTAGGCCACATAGTCACGGTAGAGGGCATAACACCTAATCCAGATAAAATTGAAGTTGTTAAAAATTTCCCAGTCCCAACAACGTTACAACAAGTACAAGGATTTTTGGGATTAACCGGGTATTACCGTAAATTTATACAAGATTACGCAAAAGTAGCAGCACCCATGATAGAACTAACAAAAGGAGTCAAAACAAAAGGAGAGAGTAAAGGAGTATTGATAGTACAGACAATAAATGATAAAATCAATAAACCACAAAAGAAATGGACACTCGAACATCAAAAGGCATTTGATCAGTTAAAAGAGAAATTAATAACAGCACCAATATTACGATACCCAGACTTTAAGAAACAATTTATCGTCATGACGAACGCCAGCGGGAAAACCGTAGGGGCAGTCTTAGGACAAGAAGAAGAAAAGGGTAAAGATTACGTAATAGCATATGCAAGTAAAACATTAAAAGGAGCACAACTTAGGTACTCAACCATAGAAAAGGAATGTTATGCCATAGTATTTGCATTAAAACAATTCAAACCATACATATACGGAACGGAAGTGATAATAAGAACGGATCATAAACCACTAGAAGGCCTTTGGAAACATAAAGATACATCAAGTAGACTTTTAAAATGGGCAATGAAAATACAAGACATGCATATCAAGATTATTTATAAACCAGGCAGGATAAACAAAAATGCAGATGCACTATCACGCATTCCTGAGCTAGGAGCATTAGAAGTTTTTGCTTTAGTAACAGAAAAGCCCATAGACATACAAGAGGAACAGAATAAAGATCTAGAAATTTCTAAGATTAGAGAGGAAATTAGAAAAGGGACAAATCAAAAATATAAAATTGCAAAGAAATTAGTTGTTATTGAGGATTTTAGTGGAAAACAGTTAATAGTAATACCACAAAAATTAAGGCAAATTCTCTTGTTACAATATCATGATGGTGCTCTAGGGGGTCATTTGTCGAGTAGAAAAACAGCAAGCAGATTACTACAAAAATATTATTGGGATAACTTAAAAAAAGATGTTAAAAGATGGTGTAATGCATGTACAATATGCGCAACTAGAAAAAATACGGGGACAAAGACTAAAGCGCCCTTACACCCAATCCCAGCTACAACATCGCCAATGGAGCTATGTGCTATGGATTTTTTATGCAAACTACCTGCCACTATTAATGGAAATAAACATATATTAGTTTTTAGTGACTATTTTACTAAATGGGCAGAGGCATTCCCAACCAAGGATGAAACAGCAGAAACAGTAGCCAAATTACTTGTAGAAAAAATCAAAATCGGCACACCTAGAAAATTACTTACAGATAAGGGAGCAAATTTCATGAGTGAAACAATCAAAAGGGTAGCTAACATATTTAACATGCATAAAATTAACACAACAGCTTACCATCCTCAAACTGATGGGTTAGTAGAAAGATTTAACGGCACACTTCTTAATAGATTAGCGGTTTATGTGGGAAAAAATCAAAATGATTGGGATGAATACGTGAGTCAATGCACATACATTCATAATATCACACCCAACGACACAACGGGGTATTCACCATATTTCTTAATGTTTTTAAGAGAACCTGCAACACCCATAGATACAGTTTTCAAACCACGAGTATCACAATATTTAGATGCACCGGATTACGTAACCTTAATGCAAGAGCGAATGCAAGAAGTATATAAGGTCGCTAATTTAAAAGTCAAATTTAGACAAGAGCAATATAAGGATGACTACGATAAAACAAGCAAACCCCATACTTTTAAAGTGGGAGATAAGGTTAGACTTATGTCTCCACAAGTAGGGAAAGGCAAAACAACAAAACTAGCAAGACCATTTAAAGGCCCATATGAAGTAGTTAAAGTAATCAACGAAAACTTACATATACAAAAACATAAAAATGAGGATCCCATAGTAGTGCATGTAAATAGATGCAAATTAGCGGAATCAGAAATAGTAGAGGGACCATCACATAGATATAATTTACGATCCCAGAAAGGGTTAATAATGTCAGCAATCTTCTTAACAATCATAGGAATAATTAATACAACTAATGTTAAAGAAAAGTACAAAACCGAATTTATGGGAGATAGAGACATTTTAATAAATATTTCACCTCACGAAATTAACGTATTCAATCTAAATAAAAAGCCGATAAGAGATTTATACTTAAAATCAACAAATATAAAACCAAAATTTATGGAAAAAAGAGAGAAAAAGACCACTAATGAGTTCGAAAGGGGAGATAACGCTAAATTTATTAACTTGGAACCTAACACTCAATACGTTCTATGCGCCCAATGAAATACAGACTACGATACATCACAAATACAATGTAAAAGGGTAAAAACCATACAGACAAAAAAACGCAAAATGACAAAGAAAGTAATCATAAATACAACACCGATAATAATACAACAAATTAATTCAAGCCCAAACATGAATATAACAACCCCGAAAGCAATAACTCAAACCATAATAGATGAAGTAATAACGAAAACTTATAAAATACCAATCCAACTTAAAGAAAAGCTAATTAAATTACCTACGGGAAAACCCATTGTAATAAAAAGTTGGAACGAACTACAAGCATTTCAAAAACAAACATTAAAACCACTATGGCCTTTTTATGTAATATCAGCCAGTATTTTAGCAATAGCAATATTAGCAATAGTTAGTAGTGTACAAATTTACAAAAAGTACAAGTGGAAAAGGCAGCGGTATCGGCACCGACTAGTCAGAAGTGTACCAGGGCATTTTCACTTGGATAAATATGTACCAGGTCAATATACAATGTCTACTCTTGTCTAGTAAAATCATTATATTATCAATGTAAAATAATATGGTCAATAATATTAATAAAATTTATATATTTATATAAAAAAGCGTATAAGGAAAAACCTCAAATGCGCACCAAATATGTATATTTATATTTTATTTTTAGAAAGAGAACCAATCCAAACATACAATCCAAACTCAACCAATATCACCAAGCAAAGCAATTCAAACAAAACAATCAATCCAATCAATCCCAGTTGACAATGCAATCCAGATCCCAAAAAGTGCAATACTATTGCCTGATAAACAAACATTATGGCAGCTTTTATAAGAATCTGCAAAATAAGATATGTTCAGATGGAACCCCCATTACAGTCCGCAGCTTCCCAAATCAAGTATTTATCCCCAACGAAATGAAAGTGGAATTAGAAGAAAGGGAATTACACCTAATAAAGTTTAATGAGGCTCGAAGAGTTAAACTACATGAGCTCATTGGTGCATACGACAGATTCCCGAATGCAAATGAAGCAGCAAAACGAGGAAAAAGGGTTCCACATCGAATATTATTCCATATGACGAAAACAGAAGTTTCAATATGTCAGCAAAAAATACCCCTCATTACGACAAGTATGTGCACAGCGGTTATCAAAACAATAAAAACCGACAGAAGCGTCCCAAATGATTTCAATGAATTAACAGTACAGATGAACAATCTACCTTGTGTCATCGCAATAGAAGTACTATACGTTCCAACAATCCCAAATCCATTTCGATTATTACCAACAATACCGTCGAAACTGCAAATGCACGGTAAAATTATCAGAGGAAAAAAATCGTTCACCCACAAGGAACTATCGGCCACCGAGAAACAAAATCTGATTATGTTTGTGGACATAAAGCTGGTGTGCGACTCAAATGATAACATGAGGCCAATAGATGTCAACATCAAAAACTCTAAAGGGATAGCCATATACAATAAAAAAATCACACCAAGAACAAAGATCATGCATTATTATCCCGAAAAAACAATGGCCAACAGAGAAAATATCGTTGGAAATGAAGACGAATATCAGGCCCTAATCGACATTCAAAAAATATTATGTGGAAAGATAATAATTGGATTCGATATTATGAGCAAGTTGAAAGCACTTACCTTAGATCTAGACAACATAATGGGGGTGCGAGAAATGTCAGAAGACAACTTTATGTGCTCATTTGTGAAGAATGTCGCCCCACACAAAATCAAGCTATCAAACCTGGCGTACCACATTATAAGTCATCATAAGAAATGGTACAAAGATAAAATAATCAATGATCTTCTTAAAAAACCCGAACCTTTCTCCACAGCATCGACAACAATAATACTAAAAGCCATATACGGAATTGTAGAAAAACAATGGGAAGAAGTCATCAAATGGAACTCAGATGTTTCCAACAATGGCAAGGAACAAATGTTATCACAAGTACAAGAGGACAATGAAGAAGATATATATATTGAACCTTCCCAAATTGAACTAAAATTTAACAGGAATGGCACCCGGAGAACATTCGAGGACGAATTACGAGAAAGCGATGATGAAGTCGTTTTTATAAAAGAAGAAAAGAAACAAAAACTTACGGAGGTAGTCAAACTGGAAACGCAAGAGCCGACAACATCCCAACAAATAAAATATAGATTCAGACGATGAGTATTTGTCATGTGAGGAAGAAACAAACGAGACAGATACAATGGATACAGAAGATTCGGAAGCAGAATTAGGCTCAGAACCCGATATCGAGATAGAAGAGCCATACTTCATCATAGACAGAGAAAAAGAAAAAGTTACAGAAAGAAATTTGTGCTACCACTTCGGAAGGAGAATTAATGAAGGAGACGTTCTGAACCTGACATTGGGAAAAGGGTTCAAGAGAACGAAAATGATGATTCAAGACGTAGAAGTGGAAATGGTACGGACAGAAAAAGATAATGCGGACATTATCTTAACGGCCCAGGGAGGAATGTTGGATGATGAGGGTAGACACATCACCACATTTATCCTGAACAAATACTACAAAGCAGGGCCTGGCAAGTACAGAGTGAACGTATATGCCGAGGAACGGGCATAAAATAAACAAATCATCAAGGTGCAGAATCCCAAATCAATATCCCAAAGATACAGAATCCCAGCAGATCAATCGATTCCCAATAAGCAGATTATACAAATCTTATGTGTCGAACAATTATCTCATATATAACTTGAACAATTAATTTTTATCCGAATAATTATGATTATGTACACTTATTATTTTATTATCCTGTGTTGAACAATTGTCCTGTATATAATTTGAACAATTAATTTTTATTCGAACAATTTTGATTATATATTTTATTATTATTGGTCATGTTTTAATTAATTTTTATTCGAACAATTTTGATTATATAATTTTTTTATTATTGGTCATGTTTTATTATTGTAATTAAAAAATTTTTGGTTTTTATTATTATGATTGGGTTTTACTATATCAACAAAACAAATTTCAAAAAAAATAAAAACAATTAACGTCATAAACGGAAGTAAATAAAATAAATTGTCCTAACGCTAAATAAATAAGACCGAATTTCTTAAATATTAAATAAATAAAATAAATTATTAAATAAATAAAAAAGCCTTGTTGCTGATAAAATATTTCAGTATAAATACTGGAGTATTTTTCAGTTCAATTGCCCTTAAATTTTTTAACCAAAAAAAGAAGCGGTCTGAAAAGGGAAATCCTTTTACAGACTTTAAAATAGAACAGATAACGTTTACCACAATTCTTTTTCGCATTCACGTACATAACACGCACCTACATACACGATAACATTTACATAACAAGCATCAATTGAAGGATTTTTATTTGAATTTGAATAAAGTTTTAATTTGAGAAAAGATTGATTAGAAAGAAAATCTGTAACAAATCTAACTTGGTAAATTTTATTTATAAATAAATTTTTATATATCAACTTTGTCTTTTGATTTATATAAGAAACCAGTGCAAGTTGAGACTCACTAAAATCGAGACCTCAACAATTGTATAATGTCATATAAAGACAGCAAAACAAGACAATTCATAAAACTTACTCAAAATTATTTTTTCATATTATTCTGTGACATTTTCTCAAAAATAATTAAATATTTGTTTAAATTAATGCAAAATGCTATTTATATTTAGTAAAATAACTTTCAGAATTATAAAAATCATTTTTAACTACTTTCAACATTTGTTTGAAGTAAACAAAATGCAAAATATTCACAACGGAAACCAGTGAAGTTTGTAAAATATTCAAAACAGAATACAATTTGTGTCCTGCTAAATGAAAAATATCGTTTTTCTGAAAAAATTTCCTCCAAATATTTGGTTTATTATTTAGTAAATCGGTTACTCTATGAGTCCTCGTGTTCATTTTCTATGGATCAATAAGTCAAAACTCAACATAGAATGCGTTTATTAATTAGCAATACAGAATTACAACTAGCTCTTTATTTGCACTCCTTTCGTCGTTCTCAAGTCTATTGTAAGACACGTAAACTGATTTGAAATCGTCTTATACTTTGTTCTGTTTGCTAATCTTCAACCTTAATGGTAGCTATCTCAATTAGTTCTTAGGGTAATTTATCTGAATCACATTATTTACTTTCTGAGCTCTCTCTATACAGCTCCACTCTCTACTTTTCTAGAATTTTTACACTGCTTTGGTTTCCTATTAGAGAAAAAAGCTATTTTAATGTGTTTGAATATTTTGTTTTTCTGTTGTCATTTTGATATTTACACATAGTCAAGGCCTCGACAAAAGTTTTTTGAGCATCAGTTGAATCTGTTGAATTATATCACGCAGAGCTGTCTCGCTTCATTTCAACTAATTATATAACATATATTATATGCTTTACACGTGTTTGTGTATGTATATGAAGCAATAACGCTAGACTGCAACATTCACAACAAAATATTGCTCTTACAAGGCAAACGCCATTTTGACGAATTATAGCTAATTTCAAATAAACTAACAACACTGTTGTGAGAATATAATTAAATTAATTCATAAAATAAATAACTAAATAAATATTAATTAAATAAAGAATTAAATGAATATATGTTATGGATTGATGTGGTATGTAAATTCCTAATGCTTAGATTGCTTTGCGTTTAATATAATTCAGAGAAAAACAAGACAATTGATTCAACGATCTAAAAGAGAATTTGAAATCGGAGATTGTGTTTTAATTAAAAGCAATACGAATAACAAAGAAGATGACAGATATTTTGGACCAGCAGAAGTCGTGAAACAAATGCATGAAAGTAGCTATGAAATAATGGTTGAAAAGAGAAACCGATTGATAAAAAACGTTGAGTGGCTAAAGCCATTTTAACGATGGGGAATGTGTGAATATATTTAAATTAATTCATAAAATAAATAACTAAATAAATATTAATTAAATAAAGAAATAAATTAATGTATGTTGTGGATTAATGTGGTATGTAAATTCCTTATGCTTAAATTACTTTGTGTTTTATATAATTCTTCAACAATTGTGTTTAAATATTACGAATAAATTTTGGGATTTTGAATTTTATAAATATTTATTATGGACGTTATTAATAATAAAAGTAACGCATCTAACAACATTAACAAAAGAATACTATAATATTAATAATAAAATACTGAGCAGAGTGGACCGAGCTGCACATGTAAAAAATTAAAACAAATTACTTATTCAAAGTATTTTACAATTATTGTAACATTTGTTTATGCATATTGTTGATATCGTATTCATATCAACTGTCTTTCTTCATTGAAGATGTACGTCGAATACAAATGTTTTGTGGGCCATTTTCGGTAAACAGAACTGGCGATGTAGGATGAACCAAACATTTGGTTAAGGTGCCTAACATAACGCTCATGAGAACCCACAAAAGATGGTGTTTGATAAAGACAGCAGGACGCTGGACATGGAAGTCGTCTTCCGCTGAGAAGAGTAACAACTCACATGTCTAATCAACCAGTCCTGAAAATAGATAAGCTGTAGCATTATAACTATACCGAATCGATGTCGTAAGTTATTTTTAACGAGTATGCGTCGTATAGGAGGAAGTCGTGGTTACTAAGAAGCTACTGACGTGAGTCAGAATGGAGTGGTCACGGGTACAGATCTTGGAAGTAGTAGCAATTATTCAAGTGAGATGCTTGAAGACTGAAGTGAAGAAGGTTTCCATATGAACAGTTTTTGAACATGGGTTAGTCTGTCCTAAGCGAACTGGTAACTCAGTTATCAGGTGAAGGTGATAGACATTAGTAATAGTGTTTATATTTGACTCATTTGTCTTCTGAAGCAAAAGGGAATCAGTTTAATATAACTGAACTTGAAATGGAAATTTGGTTATTTTGCCAACACAAGGTGGTAACACAAGCGATCTCTCACGCAACCAGTTGTTTAAATTTTAATAATTCATCCTTAAGGATTACAGCAATTACACGTTTAACTCGTGTGAATTGTCCTAATGTGACATTCTCCCTAAAGAAATTCATCATTGTGTGCAATATTATTTTATGTCAATTCAGGGAACAAGACAGTTATATTTGTTATTTCTAAACCATTCTGGAATTAAAGATGGCACATAGGAATTCTCATTTTGGAGAGAAATTTTATAAGAAAGTATTACTTTGGTTGTTTTAGTACATTTTGAAAACGTTTTAAAAATAGGCAATGTTGTTATACCATCCCCGGAAATTTTGGGTTGATTGTGACGTTGATTAGTTTGGAATTGATGGACACTTTCACGTATATACTTGATAATGTTATTAGGAAAACTTTGTTATTCTTTGCTTATCATTATAGCATGTGCACAGATGTAAGATCCAGAATCGTAATTATTGCCTTGTAGATAAAGTTATCATGTGGGTGAAAGTTTACAGTATCCTTAAGATCAAAAAATTATTTAGAGCCATTGTGAGTTTAAGCCGTTTTCGGTGTATTGTGTCAATAAAATAGGATATTTGAGTGGATTTTCAGTACACAAAAAGGATTTAATGAGATTCATTTATGTTAAAGTGGTATAATATTATTTGTGCTTTGCAAAGATTATCAGGCATTTGGAAGTATTTCCTCTTTGAAATTAGAGCCTATATTTCTACGATAAAACATTTGACAAGCGCAAAGTTGGGATTACTGATGTGACCATCAAGATAATAGTCAATATCATCATCGGTAAACCAGATTTTTGGATCGCGCTCAAGATTGAAGTATCTATTTTTTCAGAAATTGCAACAGATATTAAAACTGATGCAGAAACTTCCTTCCATTTAGATTTTTATGCTTTGGGTTTTTCACAGCTGGTTTTGATATTCTCTTTTTCAGTGGATTTTCTATATTGAGTGACTCAGTTTCGTCGATGTCTGTTGAAAGGGTATTTATCTTTTTAGCAATAAATTTGTGAGCAGTGGAATTGAAAGATTCCATTATTAAGACATCTTTATTGTTGTCTACTTGGTTTAGTTTTACAACAACTTCCTCTCGCTTTTCAAGAAGTTCACTTGATTGAATGATTTTAGTAACGTATTCACTCATTTTCTTGATGCAAAATTTCCTACAATTCAAATGTACTCGGTAGTTAAAATTATTATTGTTTAAAAATCATTTTTGGCCCTAATAATAAAACAAAGCATTCTCTTTGCTTTAATCAAAGCATCTTTGTCATTGTTAAATTCTATATTATTAACTTTTTGCCTAAATTAGCAAGAAAATTTAGTTGGTCCGATTTGTTAGTAAAAGATTGATCAATCACACAAAGAAAGTTATTAATTTCATTAATAGTTTCAGGACAAATGATATTTTGGATTTTGTCAATCTCACCAGATAATTTCCATTGTTGGAGCTTTAAAGGTTTCTCTTTACAACTTAAACTTTAAGTTCTAAAGAGAATCTTTTAAAGATTAACTCTTAAACTATAATGAGAAGGAGAAGGTATCGAGTCAATCATTTTAGAAGCCTACAATTCAATATTATCGAGATTTAAGGAAACACAATTTTCAAGAGTCAGAGTTGAGTGCATTATCAAACAATTAATTTTACAGTTATGAACATAGTGTTCATAAGCTCCGCTTGATGAAGTATTTAAATTGCCTTTTAAATTAAGGTAATTTAAATGAAAACTAATATCAACCAGTTTCTCTGAAGACTTTTGTTGACATAACAGGAAGTTTAAAATGTTGTTGTAATCAGATAAATCAAGGAGACTAAACAAACCAAGATTAAGCATGATATCAGATTCAGATTCCACTTATAGAAACTGAAAACCATTCAACTTATCAAACTTAACAAATTTACCCCCACAAAAAAGATCTCTTGAGGTAATGTGTTTTCCATTTTCGTTTTAATTATTGATTTTTCAGGGTTTTTATATATGCTATTTTTCATTGAAAACGGCTCCTGACTTTCGTGGAATGAATTATATAATTCTTCAATTTGTGGTTTAACTAAGTATTTCGGAAGGTATTTTTTGTTCTTTAATAAATTAATTATATAATTTATTTGTTCCTCTCTAATTTTAGCATTACTTAAGGTAGTTGTTTCAGCCAGTTTATTAGAAAGTACAAATTAAACTTCTTTATCAAGTAAATAATCAGAGATAAATGTATTACTATTGCTGGTTGTCGCGACGATCTTTGAGGTTATCAAGGATTTTTTATTTCTAAATTTTTAACATTGATATTTTTAGATCTTTCTTTAATATGATTTGAAAGGTTTATAGTAACACATATATTATTATTCCTGTAAAAGAAGTTTGGAAACCCAAAAATACTGTTACCTCTTGATGCTTCATAACGGCTTAACAATTACATAAGAATTAACGCTAGAATTTTTATCAACTCTCTTTTTAGTCAAGGCGATTTCACTTTTTGAAGCAAATACTTTAGGAATTTTCTTGATAACACTTAAATTGATAACAATAATTGAGAATTGTACAAATTATAAATAATTTTAAGCGTAAGGCACTCTATTGGTTTTACGTTTTCAAATCTATTTTCAAGAAAAACTAATTATTTATATATATTGATAAATTTATTAGTATTTTCAACTTGAGTGTACAGAATAAATTAATTGAAAAGTAGTGTTGTTGTCACTAGTAATATGTAAATAATAACAGCCAATCAAATCTAATATTTGGTTTGCACTTTTTCAAAGTTAATTTCAAGAAACATTAATGAATTTTAAATATGATTTTTATGTGTTGATTTAAGAATAACTTTCTATTGAAAATAATTCAAGACAATAATATTCCAATTAATATTTCTAACTGACAATTTCATTTAACCAATCCAGTCAATAATTTTACGAGCTCATTTTACATCGACAATTAACAAATTGATATATTTTTAATCTAATTATTTTGATATTTTCAATAGAGATTTTTAATTTAATTTTCTCAAGTTAAGATATACTAAATAAATTTATTCATATTTTCAAACAACGAAATATCTTTAACAGGTACCTAATTGTAAAAATGGTTAGCAATTGAATGATTTTTCAAAAAATATCTATTTTTGTCAATTTAAGCTTATAATAGTTGAACTTTTAAAATAACTCATGGTTAAAATTATTACCTCTTTCATTATTTAGAGTTAAAATTATTACCTTTTTATATACCTTTCCTTTATTACAAATCATGTATTAGTTTATCGATAAATTTATCGAAAAGCATTAGTTAGATACCTAGTTTGAATCATAAAATTTGTGAGGATCAGTGTAAGTGTTCGCTAATATTCTAGAATTTATGTAGGTGTGCAAGGTTCTATAAGTTAGGTGTGTGATTGTTTTAAGAACATTAGGTAATGAAGGTGTGTTTGTCCACAACTAGTAGGTAGATGTGTCCCATTTGGCGCACTTTTTGGTACCCCCCCTAACAAAAACAAAACAAACTAAAATATAATGTAAACACAAAAAATTACAAAAAATAATGAATAAGAACAAGAACGTATATAGGTATACATTTATCAATTCAATGAACAGTTGGCTGAACTGTTGGATGATCTGTTTGATAGGCTGTTGTATGTGCTGTTGGATAATCATGTGGAAAATTATTATCTTTATTCATTGTCAGTCTCAATCATGTAATGACCGTATGCCAGACTTACATTCTTTTCTACCCAAACCCTTTTATCCTCTTTGTTTGTTAGTGCAACCTTTGAAGTTTTAAAACTATAAAGTTGGCAATTGTTTGTACCAATACGAAATTGAGGTACTGAAAAGGTGGAGTTTTTCTTGTAACAGTCCATATAAGATTTATGAGTTAACGTTGTGTCCTTCAATGTGACTTCTTTAGGTTTTAGGCATTTTGATTTTTCTAGTAAACTATAGCATTTGGGTCTAAAGAATACCCATTCGTCATAACCTTCTCCCTTGCTTTCACGCTTAAATTTTCCTATGACCGAATAAAGTTTTTTAGAATAAAGAGGATGAGTAGATGGATAATTAGATGTATCCAAAAGATTTTCCTTAACCATTTCAGACAAAAGAATATCTAGTTTACAATTTTTAATCTCCAAGAAGAAAGAGTCCGTATCTCCAGCAACTATATTAATCTCACAATTAAATTATCGTCGGTATTTTTCCAAGTCCTTATACTGTAGCTCGTACATTCGAAGTTTGGACAAGTCAAGCACTGATTGTCCTATATAACTCGGTCGATCTAAGCATACCGAGTCAGGATTTAACAAAGCAGCAATTAGATCATCGGCAATGTTGATACTTCTTTGAAAAGTTGGTTTAGAAGCATATGTAATCATCTTCTTTTCTGTATTACATAATCTTAAATTCATTCTTTTTTTCAGGTTTTCGACAGTTTTACCGTAAAAACTATTATTTAGGAGCTTATAATAATTTTTTTCTAGGGTGTTTGTACTTTTTGATCTTAACTCTGCATTATTATCAATGTAGTTTTTAAAAATAGGAGACTGTTGGAATCTTACAGCTCGATTCACATGAGTAACCTTAACACCAAGAGACAAGCATAGTTTAGTAAACGCCAATGAATCACATAATTCTTTTTTGGGAAATGAGTCAATAACAATTTTTCAACCATAGATCCCTCAGGTTTCATTTTCTCGGCAGCAATAGGAAAGTCGTCTAACTTATCGTGAAGATCAGAAGGAATTTCAAGTCCTGGGAAAGGTTAAATATAAAGATTTACACAAATATCATGAAAAACATACATAGAGTAATATTTTGTAGAAATAACCAAAAATTTCACGACAGAACATACTGTAATACCAAACGTCACTACCTAGCTTATATAAAATTCAACTACAACACTAACCAAAAAATTAGAGAAATTTGACATATTGATCACATCGTACCATATTTGACAAAAATCGGCTTGAATCAGGAATGTATATTTAATTAGACTTGCAACAGAATTTTCGAATGTCATTGATCGTATCTTATCAATATTTTTGATTGTAATACTCTAAATAACCAAGATCGACTATAGACTCGAAATCCTACGTTGATCCAACTACCTAGACCATATTATTTTGGTGATGACACAATACTATACATTTTACAAAAATTACTTCAATGATCCCCACAAATCGTAAAAAGATTATTGTCATTACTACCCTCATTATTATTATTCTTTTGATATTATTATTGTTTGGCTTAGAGCCAAAAATAAAACAAAAAACAATGATACAATTAAAACAAAAAATAAGAATAAGGAAAATGGTCACTGCACATATACACGCACCGCAAGCAGAAATCAAAAATAAAATAAAACATATTAATTAAAACCAAATAAAAACATAACAAAAATTAAATAAAAACAAATAATTAATTAAAATCCTTGAAAAAAGCCTATATCTGCAGAAAGAAACATACGTGAAAAAAATAAACTGCCAAAACCTTGCAAAATAAGGTTTAGAAAAAACACGCAGAAGTGGTGACCAAGAAACAAAATACTAAGGGCGAAAAAGAATATCATAAGAAAATAATAGTAAAAAACAAAATCCAATAACATAAAAATTAAGATATCAAAAAATAAGAAAAATATATAAAAAATTATAAAAATAATTTAAAATTAATAAAACAATTAAAAAGCCCTAAAAATCGCGAAAAATCGCCTATTGGTCGCACACAAGTACAAAAATACTATATAAGCAGTGACCAATTTCATTATTTTTCACCTTATATTTACAACAAAAACCTTACTATTACACCTGAAAAACCACTTTGCAAACTTCAACTTTATCAACTGTACTAAGTAAGGAAGTTTTTTTTGTTTTGTTTTCATTTGTTATGTTAATATAAATTCGTTCAATATTTAAATATAACCTTTGATGTTCGTAATGTTTAATTCTTATAATTTAAATAAATATAATCATATCAATTATATATATCGAGGTCCCGATAAAATCATATATAAAATGCATTGCAATAGCCATCAAGAAGGCAGATCGGCGATCCGGCTGGTGGATTGAGTTCCCTAGTTGTGATCGTGGGTCAAGCCTTCCTGAAATCTCAGTCTGTCCGCGACGGGGCCTGGTCGAAAGACACAGGACCCTCCGAGTAGGACACCGTTAAACCACTCGCAACGGCTGATGGAAACGTCGGTCGAGGCGAGCAGTAAATATAAAATTACGGGAAGAGCGTGTTGACTAGAGACACTCAGGATGATCGCCACTGATCATTAAGAGACGTTTTTTCTTCAAAACATCGAAGCTAAGTAAAAACCGAGTAGTAGGGATAGGTTGATGAGAAAAATCAGATAATTGTATCAGTACAAATGTGCAAATTTTTTCGGGAAGGACAGACACTGTGTTCGACTCTGTTAGTGCAATCGTGTAGCAAAAGGTCAAGTCGTCAGAAATAGATAGATCAAAATGTAAATAGTAGTTAGACAATATCGATCGTAATATCATAACACGTCTGAGAATAGTGTAAGTTATTCTATACGTCACGCTTCAACAGAATAGTATACGCCTACATCACCTAAATTTTTGCACATCATATCAATCAGCACTGCGATATGTACTCTACAATGAATCAACCAACACTGAACATCCGACTCCCTGAAAGTTTACTGAACATTAAAACTAACTATTCACAGACCGCCTGGTAATTCATAAGTGTACTTTAGATTACGATGATAAGAAACCTTAAATGATGTGAACATTCTTCACCGACATTTTTCTGAAACGACCCTCAATATTCTAGAATAGAGAAAGAGCCGTCACAAATTAATGACGCTTACTCCCCACCCCTCAGTTGACTTGCAAAATTCATGATGATGAGAAAAATTTTTATAATAGTTATTACCATCATAGTTAAAATTGTTACTATTGTTAGTATGATAAGCATTATTAATAATATTATCACTATAAAATCATTTTGATTAATATAATATTACTATTATTAGGTCACTGACATTATTGCCACATATATTAATTCTTACAGCATTATTAGTCTGATTAATGAAAAGAATCCTTAAACGTTACTCCAGTGTATTTGTTCCCTCGGACTTATTCCTCTTCGCGACCGAAGCTACTCAACCCCACCTAAGGTCAGTATACCCAAGATCGTAGTCTCAGATACTCTTGCGTACTAGTCGGCTTTACGGATAATTACCTTCATCTTTATTTAGCTTTAATTCGAGAAAACCTGCCAACGTCGGAAATGTCAAATTTATCGAATCTTCCGCGGATACCCCGACTCTCCTCATCATCAGTAGCCACCAGACAGAAACTGGACAGCTAGAGAGGGATCACGCCATTCTACGGGCGAAATATGAGAAATTAAAGGGCACTTGGAGTTCGCCCGAAATAACTCGCAACTTGTATCAAGAAATATCTCGCCTTTCTCGGGCTAGCGATGATCTTATCATCGAAACTCGGAGTCAGCGCATCAAAATCGCTGAGCAAATTGCCGCACTCAGACGAACTTTTACTGAAAACGAGCTCAGGACTCGTTTACCGAGCTGCAGCTGGGCACAAGACATTAATATCATACCAGCTCATCATCTCCCGCTCAATCAAGTATCGCAGTAATCCAACGGCCCACCCCTAGTGAGGCAATGGAATCGAGATTCGGAATACAGCGGTGATGGCCGAACCGGAATCGCCGTCGTCGTGAAAGGTGCCGGGTGGAGGCCAATCTCTTAAGAGCGAATGAGAGAACTGGAGATCCGGTTAAAGTGAACGACCCGCCCCCTGCCTATATCGAATTCGAATTACCGGAGATGGACTCGGACATAGTATATGTTTCATCCCTGACAATCTATCAGCCACCTTCTCCAATCTATATCAACCTGGAAGCGGAAGAACCGGAACCACCCAATTTAAACCTTGCCTTAGAGAGTCTGGATCTTGCACCTGACAAAATAGCGGTCCTGAGTGGGCGAGTGCCGTCGAGTAGTTACTCTACGGTGGAATCTTCAATCACAATAACTCGGGAGGAACTAAACTCCTCAACTCCAGCTTCAACCCGTCGACCTCCGAAACGTCAACGCTTACCGGTCGACATCGACGATGAGTCTAGTACCGGAATGTGAGGAATGTATACCTGGTTACACGAGTGTCCATCGCTAAGCACTTTCTATATCTCCTCTGTGGACTGCTATTCTCGTTCTGTAACCTTACTATAGTAGTGCTTATTTTATGTAACTGTAATAAATGATTAAAGGATTATCTTTTATCTTGTCTTATAATTAATTTAAGTACTTTAATTCATTTATGTAGAAGTCGATTACATCTTAGGATAATGATATCGCGGATCTAATAATTCAGATTTCATCAAATATTAAATGACGAAATAGATTAGAACGAAAGTGAGAATAGTAGATAATCTCCTGGATAATTCTCGAAATATGATAAACTAATCAATGTTGACAACAATCGAATAGCTAGATGTTCCTTTATAAACCTTCTCACAATTCATCCTGCATCAGGCAACGCGATGAATCGGGTTCACCGTAAATTTCACAGAGTTAAGATAGTAAGCGTAAGACCTTCTAGCGGCCACAGTGAACAGGGAGACAAAGGTCGTTCGAGGAGTAGTATTGGAGACAATGCTCACCTGCTTGAATGGCATGGGTCATGGGTACGCGACAGTGAACTAAAATCGTGCGGTGTACGTGAATGAGTCAGCCCTAGATCACGGATTGGATGGTTATTAGCCAGGGATGCGAGCTTGTTATCGATTAAATTTCTCCGTACACCAACATTATGATTATTATTATTATTCTTGATGTTATTATTAATTTCATTTTAATATTATTATTATTATTACTATTATTATTATTATTATTATTATTATTATTATTATTATTATTATTATTATTATCATTATTAATTTCATATTATTATTACTATTATTATTATTATTATTGTTATCATTATTATCGATGTGGCTGTTGTTAGGCTAAGAATAGTATTATTAATCTACTCTTTTATTACTGTTATTATTACTATTACTAATTTAGTATTATTGCTATCATTTTCGTTATTAATATTATTATCAATCTAATATTGTTACTATTATCAACCTTATTTTCACTATTGTTATTACTATTATTATTATTATTATTATTATTATTATTATTATTATTATTATTATTATTATTATTATTATTATTATTATTATTATTATTATTATTATTATTATTATTATTATTATTATTATTATTATTATTATTATTATTATTATTATTATTATTATTAATTTAATATTATTATTGCTAACAATATTATTATCACTGCTAGTCTTACTATTATTAATATGAGGATTATGTTATTTTATCATTATCATTACCGTCGATATCGTTAACATAATATTGGGATTAACATCCATGTTTTTAACAGAAAAAGAAACTTTACTAAAATTAAAAAGTTACAAATATAACCAATAAAATTCTACTATTGCAAAATTTATTCCAAAAGTATATAGGTCGACATGTTTCACGGGGTAAAAATTCCACTTTCATAAAGTATTCGGTTCGAGGATAGAATAGGGGCTCTACAATTTAAAATTGGTGAATAATTGGGGAAAGAGACAACTATACCTTAGCGAAATGTCAGCGAAGGGGATGTAGCGGCGATTGTCCAAAAATTCCTGAAATACCTAGATAATATTAGAAAAAGTATAAAACAAAAAATCAATCCCATTCTCTTATATTTAATTTCTATTTTCTTACCGACTACCTATTTTATTCTCACCATCTATTCCGACTCATTCTGACATCAATTTTATTAGATAAATCAACAAAACATAAGAAAACAAATATTAAGAACGATCATATATACATTCTATTTAGTGTGTAGGGCGGCACGACGCTTAGCACGTTCATTTCTCCCTGGTCTATGTCTGCTTGATTTTGTGCCAGACTTCGACGTAACCACTGCATTCCTGTAGACCAGCTGTACGGGGGTGAAGACTAGGGGTATCACCGCAGCGCCTTCTTGACATGCCGACAATGCCACCTCTAGACCTCTTATCTGCGTTTTCAAACTCTGGTTTAATATGTTTTCCTCCGTCAATCCTTTCTGTGCCGCGGTCATTTTTTGGTAGAGCGCTTTGACCTTCTTCGGCTCTACCCAAGTGGCCTTGTTTTGCTGTATTTCTTTCGTCAATTTCAAGATCTGCTCGTGTAAATTCTTATTTGCCCTGCGTGCATTGTCTAGTTTGCCCTGCAGGACCTGGCTTGTATCCATATCTACAAAAAATTAAATTAAGCGATGTAATATTTCACAAATGTCATTAAACTCGTCAGAAGATGTCGTTCAACATGATGAGGTCTTTATATTCGTAACTTGGGGATTTGGGTCAACTCCTTTATGTATACAGTCACTATAGTGGAATCATAAACAGAGAACTCAAAAAGAAACAACAAGAACTAAAACATTTTATTTTTAATCATCATTAAGGTTCGCTTCAGTATAGAATCTATTGTTTTAACCTCTTGGGGCGGTCCGTGCATAAGAATGTTCGCGATGGACATCAGATCGATCCTCTTCCCTTCTTAAATGTCGGGGAAGTATTTTCCGTGGGACCACTTCCTTTGATCTCACGTTTAATCTGGGATCGTCTAGATTAAACGAAGTGTTATACGGCTATATCTGCGTTGACCTCGTCGAGACAGCGTCGGGCTCTCTTTACTTGCGCGTCGGTCTGGCACTGATGTTCCTCGAGATGAGCTAGAAGGAACTCAGCTTGGCCAGTAGGTAGTTAGTGGCACACTGGAACCTAAAAAAAACATAGGGGGAGGGGGGAGGATTATCGCAGATTAAATTTCGGATTATCTTGATTACATAATGATGTAATCAACTTAATTAATTTTGTGTGTATTTTAATTAATTTTTGTGTGGATTTTTTTTCGAAATTTTTTTCGAGTTTTTGGCGCGATTTTTTTTTGAATTCAAATTTTTTTCGAATTTTTTTTAAATTCAAATTTTGGCGAATTTTTGAAATAAAATTGAAATATTTTTTTTTTGAATAAATTTTTTTTTTAATCACACTATAGTCAGGGGGTATTTTTGAAAAAGACTAAAATAAATTGGCTTGAATCGTCTAACGATAAAAAAGCATAAAATTAAAATTGGCTCAAATCGCCTAAGATGAACAGACTATAGTCAGGGATACTTTTAACTCGTAATAAAAAACAATGCAATATTTGGTCTCAATACTTTCTATAGTTAAATATAGGCATAAAATAAATTGGCTTGAATCGCCTAATGATAAAAAAGCATAAAATTAAAATTGGCTCAAATCGCCTAAGATGGTCAGAGTGGGTATTTTCATTCACAAAATTCTTTTTTAATCACACTATAGTCAGGGGGTATTTTTGAAAAAGACTAAAATAAATTGGCTTGAATCGCCTAACGATAAAAAAAGCATAAAATTAAAATTGGCTCAAATCGCCTAAGATGTGATATAGTCAGGGATATTTTTAATTCGTAATAAAAACTAATGCAATATTTGGTCTCAATACTTTCTATAGGTAAATATATGCATAAAATAAAAATGGCTTGAAACGCCTACTGATCGAAAAATTGACAGAGGTATTTTATAGGCTTGTTAAAAAAAACACTTGAAATATTTGTTCACACAATTTTCATAGGCAAATTTAGGCTCTAGATAAAAATAATTTAAAATACCTAAAGTAAATTAGATAAATTAAAGTACATTAGGATACATTAGAGTATATTAAAGTAAATTTAGATAAATTAAAGTACATTAGGATACATTAAAGTATATTAGAGTAAATTAAGGTTCCTCAAGTAAATTAAGATACATTAGAGTACATTAAGGTAAATTAAAGGGTTGAAAGTCAATTTAAGTACATTAGGGTACATTTAAGTAAATTATGGTTCATAAAGTAAATTAAGGTACATCAGAGTAATTTAAAGTACGTTAGAATAAATTTAAGTAAATTAAGGTACTTAAAGTAATTTAAGGTGCCTAGAGTAAAGTGTGGTAAGTTAGGTAAGAATTTTTTAAAAATTAAATAGAGAGTCAACAGTTAAGTTACATAAGGGTAATTTTTAAAGCTGAAAATTTTAAAAGCAGTTATAGTAGGCAAATTACATAAGGTAAGAATTTTTAAAGTTAAAGAGTCGACAATATTGCATGATAAAATTTATTAAATAAAATTATTAGTATAGTTTTATCGATCAATTTTTATACATATTTTTAAATGATAAAATATTTAACATACATTTACAATGGAATTTTTTATACATGATTTTTAAAGATGAAATTTTTAGGATAATTTTACAATGAAATTTATACACATGTTTTTAATTGAAAAATTTTTTAATGTAATCTTACAATCAAATTTTTAGTATAATTTTTACTATTACTTTTTTTATACATGTTGATAACGATCAAATTTTCAAAGAAATTTTTCAAAAACTTTTTTCAAAGAATTTTATTAAATTAAATAATTGAGTTTCAGTGTTACATAGTATTGCCTAAGGTAGGTAGTAGTCATTCGCAAGAGCAACCCATCTCCTCCACTCTGCAGCAACCCATCCTTAAAAAAATAATAAAATAATAATAATAAATAATAATATTAATAAAATAATAATAATAATAATGTTGAGGTCTGTAAATTAAAATTAAAAATTTAAATAAAATTTAGGACAATAATTCAAATGGAAAGTAAGCGAAGAAAAAAGGCAAATAAAAGCGGGATCGTGCACAGAATTAATAGTAAATGAAAGTGCGATGGAAACAGTATTAGAAAATGCAAAAAGCAATTACGAAAGGCGAGAATCCGGAAATCCGAGAAAAATCAATAAATGGAAAAATCATCGAAATCGAATGGGAAAAACGGGACAGTTATAGATTAGCTAATGGTCAACAAGATGACGGTTAGGGATTTATCAGAAAAGGGTTAGAAAGGGTTGAAAAACATTCAAATGTATGAAAACAGAAAACGTTAATTAATTAATTAATTGGCTAATGGAAAACCCGAGCTAATGGGAAACCCGAGCCAATGGAGAACCCGAGAGATGAAGGAAACCCGAGCTGGGTAAACAAGAAGAAAGGCAAACAAAAGGAAGATTTGGGCCCATTAGCTTGACACAATGATTAATGGGAAAAGAGTAAGGATAAGATAGCGCGCGTAGGAAGACCGGTAGGGCCATTAATTATCTGGATTCGTTGGACCATTATGGATGACAGCCGAAGCAAACACGTAGGAGAAAATGTCAAACGAAAGATTGGCTCGGCAATAACCATTTGTCATCCTGATTTCGAGGAGTATATAAGCAAAGGGAAAATCAGAGAAAATCGGCATTCTGCCTCAGCTAGGGTTCGAAGAATCAGACTGTAGGAAAAGTGATAAACGAATTAGGGAAGTAGGGAAAAGAAGAAATAGAATTAAGAATACGGAAAGGCGAAAAGGGATCAAACCAAACAGAAACCGAGGAAAACGAGAGTCAACAGAACTAAAGGATCAAAAGGTGAATATTGTTTGTTTGCAAAGCATCAACGCCGAGCAGAGAATCGTATAAACTTTGATTGGTCATTGTAGCGTGATAATAAATTGTGAACCTGTTGTTTCAATATACGTTGGGTCGTTCATTGTTTTAATTTAAAGAACACCAGGAGTCAGAGAGAACCGACTTGAAATAATCCAAAACCCAACAATAATAATAATAATACTTTCAGAAAACATAACTGAACAACAATCACTAGGTACTGTATACAAATAACCGAGTACTGTACAGCTCTCTATATACATATTAGGCATTGAATAATTTACTTATTCATTAAAATGACATATTTAAATAATATTTACTCTTTCAACACAGATATTGAATCAACTCAACCCACTTAAAAAATAAAGTTTTCTCTCAATCATTTCCCTTTAAAATACATGGTTATTCACACACTCACAATATGTTATCAATAACTAGTTACTGAACAAATCAATATCAAAAACTAATTACTGAACCAATAAATATTAATGATCGGTTACTGACCAACTAATTTTGAAATAAATCACATAAAAGGTTAACAAAAAGAAATACAAGTTGAAATTTTATTAACTTTTTCACTATTTTATCGATCATTGATGTGTCCAAATTTTTTGGTTGCTTAGTTACCTTGTCGTTATCAGGTGATAATTAATCAAATTCATTGAAACCAAATCCATTGCTATATTTACTTGGTATCAACTTCTGAATACTGA
Organism: Schmidtea mediterranea; assembly: GCA_022537955.1. Taxonomy (NCBI): domain Eukaryota; kingdom Metazoa; phylum Platyhelminthes; order Tricladida; family Dugesiidae; genus Schmidtea; species Schmidtea mediterranea. Next base: position 3,332,902 of record CM039680.1, read on the forward strand.
TACACTGTGCATAATTCATTAATAACTGAACAACAATCACTAGGTACTGTATACAAATAACCGAGTACTGTACAGCTCTCTATATACATACTAGGTATTGAATAATTTACTTATTCATTAAAATGACATATTTAAATAATATTTACTCTTTCAACACAGATATTGAATCAACTCAACCCACTTAAAAAATAAAGTTTTCTCTCAATCATTTCCCTTAAAATACTTGGTTATTCACACACTCACAATATGTTATCAATAACTATTTACCGAACAAAACAATATCAAAAATTTTTACTGACCAAGAAATCTTTAAATAAAAGCACATATAAATTTGAACAATCAAAAGAAATACAATTTTATTAACCTATTGACTTTTTTATCGATCATTGATGTCTCCAAATTGTTTTGTTGTTTAGTTACCTGATTGCTATCAAGAAACTATTAATCATTGAAGCTCAATCAATTGTTGTATTTTCTCTGAATAAAAATTTATTTCTTTACAGTCTTGTATGTGATTTATTGAAATTATTTTTGTAAAACTTAGTTAAAAAACTTTGAAATTTTTCTACCATTTTTGTAATATTTTTAATTGCGTCCAACAATGAACAATTACTAAACGTTATTTTCAAAGATGAATGCCAACCTTTTCATTTATTTTTCACATGCCCTAAATAAATTAATTGCTAACACATCAAAAAAAAAATTACTTAAATTTATTTTTATAGATTTTCTAATCTTTTCACCCCCAACTCTTATTGTTTACTGAATGATAAATTAATTAGTAAGTACAAGTAGTGGTTAATCTAATTGCTAGTGAAAAGAAACTTGATTAGAAAAAGATACTTAAATTAATTTCTCGAAACATATATTACTTTCATTGTACTTGGAATAAATTTTCATATATTTATTGAAAATGATTCGACTCTTTAAATTATTAACTCAAAGATGCTAAAGGTTTGAATAAAACTGAGAGAAAAAAAAATTAATATCTACAGCATTACTAAAATCAAATAACTATAATTTCTGATACCATGCTTCAATACATACATAGGTTCTTGTGTACTGATATCACTTACTGAAAACCCAAACTTATAGGAAAAATGTATGTGATTGTCTATTAGTCTTTGTAGAAATTATTTTTATTAAATTGTGGTTAGCTGGTGAATAGAATTTGATTAAAGTAGTGGGAAAGATGTAAATTTTAAATAAATTTGATTAAATTTGTTAATTCTTTAAATAAAATTTTTTAAAGAAAGCTTCAACATAGTAGCAAATTTTAAAGAGAATAGTACTTATCAATTAAAAAATTAACTGAGTTGTAAAATAATTGAAAAATTTCTTAGATCATTTTTGAAAATTTTATAAGGTTGTTAGGTAATTATTCTAGGTACTTGTTGAATGAAAATTAGTGTATGTTATCGACTGCTCATAGTATTTAATTCTACAATTTCCGGATAAATAATAATAAATTCATTATTCTTGGAAATAATCGTAAATATTTAAATTATTCAGAAAATTGTCAATAAAAACCTAAATAATGGGTAACAAAAAAGTTTTAAATACTAGTCAATTTAGTTTTTAATTTAATTGAATTACAAATATTTTAATAAAATCAAATAAATAGTAACATGAAACAAACAATTTCTTAGAACTGAAATCTTATCGATATATCCTGATTAACCTTTAATCAATGAAAAAGTATCAATTTTCCTAAGTATCTTATAACTTCAACCAACTCAATCCCCTTAAAAATACTATAAAGTCGCCTCTCAACCAATCATTTCTCTTTAAATTACAATAATCCCGGCCATATGCATTATTTTCATAAAAACCTATCAAGTAGATAATATTTACCCTTTGAATACTAATATTCATTCCAGTAAATTCCTTTAAAAATATTATAAATTCCTCTCTTGACCAATCATTTCCCAACAAATAACAATATTTCAAGCCATATTCAATATTTTTCATAAAAATCATAACAATACCCATTTCTATAATATTTACCCTTTTAATAACAATATTTAACTAACTCAAACCCCTTAAAAATGACAAAAAACTTGTTCTTAATCGATTATTTTTCACTAAAATAAATTCCACTCTTGACCAATCTTTTCCCATCAAATAACACTTTCCCCTACTCTACCAACTATATTCATTATTTTTATAAAAATCACCTATTAAATAATGATACTTAACCGACTCAACACCTTAAAAATATCAATAAATCTGTTGTTAATCGATTATTTCCCTTTAAAAGATCATAAATTCTCTTCTTAGCCAATTGTTTTCCCCTAAAATAAAATTTACTCTCAACCAATCATTTATCTTTAAATGACATTAATCCCAGTTATATTCATTATTTTCATCAAAAATCACCGACATATCGATATTCAACCGACTAAATTTCTTGAAATCACCTTAAAATAAAATTCCTCTCTTGACCAATCAAATCCCCTTAAAAATATTATAAATTCGCCTCTCAACCAATCATTTCTCTTTAAATTACAATAATTCCCGCTATATTCATTATTTTCATAAAAATCACCAACATATCGATATTCAACAGGATAAATTTCTTGAAATCCATCTCGTGACCAATTATTTCCTTTTAAAAGATCATAAATTCTCTTCTTAACCAATCATTTCTCTTTAAATGACAATATTTCCAATCTCTTAAAAGATTTACACACATATTGATATCTATCTGAACAAAGCCCCTTAAAAATATTATAAATTCCTCCTCTATATTCTCCATATCACAAAATTTCCTCTTAACCAATCATTTCCCTTGAAATCACATTTTCATTCACTGCACCAACAATACACATATTTTTGGTAATAACCTACAAGGTAAAATTTCTTTAGAAATCTATATTTAACCGAATAAGATCTTTAAAAATCGGATCATATTTACTATATGTATTCAACCAATCAAATTCCCTTAAAATAAAAATCTGAATTTTACCAATAAAAATAAATTTTCTTTAAAGTATTACAAAATTGTTATCGATACCCAACATTTTCCGTTGAAAATCACCACAATTTGATTCTGGCAACAAATTCAATCAAATAAAAAATTCATCAAAAATGACTAAAATCGAATAAAGTCTATGTTTCCCACATAAATTTAATTTCACTCAATTATTGTAAAATCATAAAATATATATCATGTTGCTCAAATAATTAAAATTAATCAGTAAATCAAGTATAAATTCAATAAAAATTACCAGTCAACCCATAGATATAATTCAACGATTTTCATATGTATATTGTTAACCACACTGAGCATCCTCTTAAAAATCTCTACAATATACTACTTTTGTGATTGATATCCACGAAATCAATAAATGGAAAATTATAATAATTATTGATCTCCTTTTTTACACTGTAAAATCAATTAAAATCTTAGGTGTCACTAAAATATTTTTAAAAATTAACTGATTTAATCAACTACTTAAATATAACATAAAATTATAATTAAAATATCATTTACAATTCAAAATCTATCAGTCAATTTGATTCTAATTGGTAAATAATTATCATAAATATTTTTCATAAACATTTTGTTCCTAAAATAAACTTTTATTTAAAATAATCCTAAAATCAAGTAAAGTTTATTAAATTATCAAGAAATTAAGTGCTTCTAAAATTATAGATTTACCCTCATTTCTTCAATATTTTCTACAAAAAACATAATAGTCCCCAAATCCATTAACATTCAAATGAAAACCATAAAATTCACATAGATGATTAAAATTTACTAAAATAAATACCTCGTAAAACTAGATATTGTTGTCATTTTTAAGGGGTTTGAGTTAGTTAAATATTGTTATTAAAAGGGTAAATATTATAGAAATGGGTATTGTTATGATTTTTATGAAAAATATTGAATATGGCTTGAAATATTGTTATTTGTTGGGAAATGATTGGTCAAGAGAGGAATTTATAATATTTTTAAAGGAATTTACTGGAATGAATATTAGTATTCAAAGGGTAAATATTATCTACTTGATAGGTTTTTATGAAAATAATGCATATAGAGAGATGCATTTAAAGATAAATGATTGGTTGAGAGGCGACTTTATAGTATTTTTAAGGGGATTGAGTTGGTTGAATTTATAAGATACTTAGGAAAATTGATACTTTTTCATTGATTAAAGGTTAATCAGGATATATCGATAAGATTTCAGTTCTAAGAAATTGTTTGTTTCATGTTACTATTTATTTGATTTTATTAAAATATTTGTAATTCAATTAAATTAAAAACTAAATTGACTAGTATTTAAAACTTTTTTGTTACCCATTATTTAGGTTTTTATTGACAATTTTCTGAATAATTTAAATATTTACGATTATTTCCAAGAATAATGAATTTATTATTATTTATCCGGAAATTGTAGAATTAAATACTATGAGCAGTCGATAACATACACTAATTTTCATTCAACAAGTACCTAGAATAATTACCTAACAACCTTATAAAATTTTCAAAAATGATCTAAGAAATTTTTCAATTATTTTACAACTCAGTTAATTTTTTAATTGATAAGTACTATTCTCTTTAAAATTTGCTACTATGTTGAAGCTTTCTTTAAAAAATTTTATTTAAAGAATTAACAAATTTAATCAAATTTATTTAAAATTTACATCTTTCCCACTACTTTAATCAAATTCTATTCACCAGCTAACCACAATTTAATAAAAATAATTTCTACAAAGACTAATAGACAATCACATACATTTTTCCTATAAGTTTGGGTTTTCAGTAAGTGATATCAGTACACAAGAACCTATGTATGTATTGAAGCATGGTATCAGAAATTATAGTTATTTGATTTTAGTAATGCTGTAGATATTAATTTTTTTTTCTCTCAGTTTTATTCAAACCTTTAGCATCTTTGAGTTAATAATTTAAAGAGTCGAATCATTTTCAATAAATATATGAAAATTTATTCCAAGTACAATGAAAGTAATATATGTTTCGAGAAATTAATTTAAGTATCTTTTTCTAATCAAGTTTCTTTTCACTAGCAATTAGATTAACCACTACTTGTACTTACTAATTAATTTATCATTCAGTAAACAATAAGAGTTGGGGGTGAAAAGATTAGAAAATCTATAAAAATAAATTTAAGTAATTTTTTTTTTGATGTGTTAGCAATTAATTTATTTAGGGCATGTGAAAAATAAATGAAAAGGTTGGCATTCATCTTTGAAAATAACGTTTAGTAATTGTTCATTGTTGGACGCAATTAAAAATATTACAAAAATGGTAGAAAAATTTCAAAGTTTTTTAACTAAGTTTTACAAAAATAATTTCAATAAATCACATACAAGACTGTAAAGAAATAAATTTTTATTCAGAGAAAATACAACAATTGATTGAGCTTCAATGATTAATAGTTTCTTGATAGCAATCAGGTAACTAAACAACAAAACAATTTGGAGACATCAATGATCGATAAAAAAGTCAATAGGTTAATAAAATTGTATTTCTTTTGATTGTTCAAATTTATATGTGCTTTTATTTAAAGATTTCTTGGTCAGTAAAAATTTTTGATATTGTTTTGTTCGGTAACTAGTTATTGATAACATATTGTGAGTGTGTGAATAACCAAGTATTTTAAGGGAAATGATTGAGAGAAAACTTTATTTTTTAAGTGGGTTGAGTTGATTCAATATCTGTGTTGAAAGAGTAAATATTATTTAAATATGTCATTTTAATGAATAAGTAAATTATTCAATACCTAGTATGTATATAGAGAGCTGTACAGTACTCGGTTATTTGTATACAGTACCTAGTGATTGTTGTTCAGTTATTAATGAATTATGCACAGTGTATCAGTATTCAGAAGTTGATACCAAGTAAATATAGCAATGGATTTGGTTTCAATGAATTTGATTAATTATCACCTGATAACGACAAGGTAACTAAGCAACCAAAAAATTTGGACACATCAATGATCGATAAAATAGTGAAAAAGTTAATAAAATTTCAACTTGTATTTCTTTTTGTTAACCTTTTATGTGATTTATTTCAAAATTAGTTGGTCAGTAACCGATCATTAATATTTATTGGTTCAGTAATTAGTTTTTGATATTGATTTGTTCAGTAACTAGTTATTGATAACATATTGTGAGTGTGTGAATAACCATGTATTTTAAAGGGAAATGATTGAGAGAAAACTTTATTTTTTAAGTGGGTTGAGTTGATTCAATATCTGTGTTGAAAGAGTAAATATTATTTAAATATGTCATTTTAATGAATAAGTAAATTATTCAATGCCTAATATATATATAGAGAGCTGTACAGTACTCGGTTATTTGTATACAGTACCTAGTGATTGTTGTTCAGTTATTAATGAATTATTCACTGTGTATGGGTTATCAGTGTTCTGAAGTTGATACCAAGTAAGTTAACTTTTTATGTTTTCTGAAAGTATTATTATTATTATTATTATTATTATTTTATTAATATTATTATTTATTATTATTATTTTATTATTTTTTTAAGGATGAGTTGCTGCAGAGTGGAGGAGATGGGTTGCACTTCCGAATGACTACTACCTACCTTAGGCAATACTATGTAACACTGAAACTCAATTATTTAATTTAATAAAATTCTTTGAAAAAAGTTTTTGAAAAATTTCTTTGAAAATTTGATCGTTATCAACATGTATAAAAAAAGTAATAGTAAAAATTATACTAAAAATTTGATTGTAAGATTACATTAAAAAATTTTTCAATTAAAAACATGTGTAAAAATTTCATTGTAAAATTATCCTAAAAATTTCATCTTTAAAAATTATATATAAAAAATTCATCGATAAAATTATACTAAAAATTCTATTTAAAAATCATGTATAAAAAATTTCATTTTAAAATTATCCTAAAAATTTCATCTTTAAAAATCATGTATAAAAAATTCCATTGTAAATTTATGTTAAATATTTTATCATTTAAAAATATGTATAAAAATTGATCGATAAAACTATACTAATAATTTTATTTAATAAATTTTATCATGCAATATTGTCGACTCTTTAACTTTAAAAATTCTTACCTTATGTAATTTGCCTACTATAACTGCTTTTAAAATTTTCAGCTTTAAAAATTACCCTTATGTAACTTAACTGTTGACTCTCTATTTAATTTTAAAAAAATTCTTACCTAACTTACCACACTTTACTCTAGGCACCTTAAATTACTTTAAGTACCTTAATTTACTTAAATTTATTCTAACGTACTTTAAATTACTCTGATGTACCTTAATTTACTTTATGAACCATAATTTACTTAAATGTACCCTAATGTACTTAAATTGACTTTCAACCCTTTAATTTACCTTAATGTACTCTAATGTATCTTAATTTACTTGAGGAACCTTAATTTACTCTAATATACTTTAATGTATCCTAATGTACTTTAATTTATCTAAATTTACTTTAATATACTCTAATGTATCCTAATGTACTTTAATTTATCTTAATTTACTTTAGGTATTTTAAATTATTTTTATCTAGAGCCTAAATTTGCCTATGAAAATTGTGTGAACAAATATTTCAAGTGTTTTTTTTAACAAGCCTATAAAATACCTCTGTCAATTTTTCGATCAGTAGGCGTTTCAAGCCATTTTTATTTTATGCATATATTTACCTATAGAAAGTATTGAGACCAAATATTGCATTAGTTTTTATTACGAATTAAAAATATCCCTGACTATATCACATCTTAGGCGATTTGAGCCAATTTTAATTTTATGCTTTTTTTATCGTTAGGCGATTCAAGCCAATTTATTTTAGTCTTTTTCAAAAATACCCCCTGACTATAGTGTGATTAAAAAAGAATTTTGTGAATGAAAATACCCACTCTGACCATCTTAGGCGATTTGAGCCAATTTTAATTTTATGCTTTTTTATCGTTAGGCGATTCAAGCCAATTTATTTTAGTCTTTTTCAAAAATACCCCCTGACTATAGTGTGATTAAAAAAGAATTTTGTGAATGAAAATACCCACTCTGACCATCTTAGGCGATTTGAGCCAATTTTAATTTTATGCTTTTTTATCGTTAGGCGATTCAAGCCAATTTATTTTAGTCTTTTTCAAAAATACCCCCTGACTATAGTGTGATTAAAAAAAAAATTTATTCAAAAAAAAAAATATTTCAATTTTATTTCAAAAATTCGCCAAAATTTGAATTTAAAAAAAATTCGAAAAAAATTTGAATTCAAAAAAAAATCGCGCCAAAAACTCGAAAAAAATTTCGAAAAAAAAATCCACACAAAAATTAATTAAAATCCACACAAAATTAATTAAGTTGATTACATCATTATGTAATCAAGATAATCCGAAATTTAATCTGCGATAATCCCCCCCCTATGTTTTTTTTAGGTTCCAGTGTGCCACTTACTACCTACTTTGGCCCCGAATCTCGCGAACCGGGTTGCGTCCAGGCTCCAGCTTTATAGCGATGTATGGCAAATCGGTCTCCTCGAAATCCTGTTGTGTGCCAAATCGGGACTTCTTTACGAGTGAGACGGTGAACCCGGCGTCCCACATGGCCTGACGACATCGGTTAGCTGCGTGCGCGGGAAACCGTACCATTACTCTAGATGCATCGATCCAGTAATGGTCTGAACAAAATCTTTAATATTAGTCGAGACGTTAACAATTATATATCTTTATATTGCAATATTGTGGGTCGTCTGACTGGGTCAGTGAGCGTGTTGGTGGGTTAATCGAGCATCATTACTTTTGACCGGTTCTCGTCAACTATTCCGGGTGCTCCTCACCTTTATGATTATCTAGCTCGTTGATGTACCCTTTTCTGACTTAATGACCGTTCTGATTAGGTTTCTCGGATGGTTATAATCAGGGAATTCGTGGAATTTGTCTTATTAAATAAACAAAAAAAAATATATTCTATGTATGTCACGTCTCGACTAAATCAACATAATAGCTATTAAATTACTGATCGGGATATGTAGTTGGGTGACTTAATTCGGTTAATATTTATCGTTGGCAATGAGGAGTCGTTATTATCGAGTTGCCGTAGTGTCAGTTGGCCATTATGATGGATTTACCGTATTAATTGATATAGTTTGGTCTTCATGGGGAATTGTGCATCACACTTAAGAGCAAGGTGTAGCCGGTCACATTCTTTAATCGTAATTCATTTGGTTTTGACAAAACATTCGGATATTTCTGGTTCATTCCGACACTTGATACGGTCACATATTCTGAAAATGCTATTGGTTGGTAGGCGTACAGATGTTAGTATCATATCGGCGATAGTTCAGGATGGGCGACTGGTTGACGCGAGAATTGAAAAGTGCTTCAGTGCAGTTCAGGTTGTCTAACTATACATCGCTTAAGAACGAAACTTATAAAATTGTAATGTGATTATCGGCTGATAGATTATTAACTGAGACATCAAATTTCAAATGAATAATTTATGAACACATTATATTTGATAGAAATAACATGGCCTAGAGCATAGTCCAGTTTAATGTTATCTGGAGGATTGGTATTTTGCACGGAATTGGTGTCGGGATATCGATAATTTTTTGCGACGTTCTAGGACTCGGTTGCAGTAAAAATGTTTAAAGACAAAAATTTACCTACCATCTCTACGTGCGATCTTTGGCTTCATCGTGATTTCCTCGTAATTATCTATTGGTGATTCTGCAGAGGTTCCTGGTAACTCGCGTCTGGATTGCATAATTCTACGTAGGTTTAAAAATGGTAATCTTCCTGTGGTTAGTAGGCTATATATATGTGTGGTGTGTACAGTGAGTTGTTGTGGTGGATCGATTCAAACTGGAATAGAAATAGATTACGTTGAAATCAATTTCCTTAATTTCTTCTAAAACCAATTAACTATCTATCGACGACATTATGGCATAATTAATTCCTGTCTCCGAAATCGACGTGTGGGTGCATAGTTGCATGTGTACATGTTCACATGATCTATCGAGGAGGCAGACATTCCAATCGATTAGGTTCGTTCTAAATGTCAATGAGTTAATAAGGAATAAATTGATTTGCCAAATCCAAATATTATTATCTGATGATTATTTCTATTCAGAGGCAGAATAATTTACTGTGCAATGATGGTGGCCATTTTACCAGATTTGGGGTAGCTTTAAATCATTTAATCTTGGTCCTGAAGGTAGTAAGTGTCGACTTATGGGGAGTAGTGGTAAATAATTTATGTCATTCAGGTCTGTTCCTTCTCACCAACTCAGTGGCTTACGTAAACTCATTCGGATTATTTTTAGTAGGCGAACCTACACTATTCATTCATACGGGGCTTGGATTTTATGTTGAGATTGGAAGGTTCCGCGTGGATAGTTATTATTTGAATGGTCATACCTTATGACGTTTTGTTTATCTAATATCTGTTAAATATAATTTTATAATCGTTAGTTGTAAATGTATACCTAATTAGATTTTTTATGGGCTATTTGTTGGGTAAGTCGTTAGATTTATTTCGTATGTGTCTTCGGAATCAAATTCTAATTACAATACCTTAATTGTAATGGGTTATTATTTACCACTTTACTCGATCATTGATGACGAAATAGGTTGTCTATCTTGGGAATTACAGATCTTCGCTCGTCAAATTCTCTTAACTATTCGAATTTGATGGATTTGCTATTTATTTATTTATCGATGATTCTTGGGGATGTGGGGAGTTGGGAAATATTCTGATTTCACGATTATGCGTCCTATGGTAATGCTGATGGCATGATTAACAGGTTTACTTTTGATTAATGGTTTGCGGTTTTCTATGTCAAGAGCTTTTAGTTACCCACAATTTTTGATGTCTGTTTGATCGAAAATGATTTAGTGGGAGAAGATTTTAGAGTAAAAGATTCGAGTTATTTTTATTATTATTATTCTAGGGTTCTAATTATAAGTTATTGACGTAGCAACGATTTTTTCGCATTAATACCCGTCATTTTCCCAAAATTTGATCTTAAGATAATATTTGTGTTCATATTATAAGTTTAGGAGTGCCCACTGGACTACTCCGGGTTTTTGATTTTGAGCCGTTTGTGAAGATAATTTAGGTCGAATTAACAGGAAACGGATGATGGTGGAATAGCCATAAGACAATTACGCCTTCATCCATTTCCCCTACACGGAAATAATGATTTTACGTTTCAGCTACTGCGTTCTCACGCCGTAGCCTTCACGGGCTCGAATTATTGGCGGACTTACACCGCACTTACACAATTCGATAGAGTATGTAAAATTTTACGGCTTGTAGTGTTGTTGCGGCTGTGGGCCGGAAAAATTTCGACAAAGAGAATTTGGTTTCATATTAATTATGTTTATTGAAATATAATACATCACAATAGCTTCATTTATCATAATAACATCATAACTCTCTCCCCCCGCTGACGTCCAAGCAGAGCTTATACGAGGTTGCGGGGACGCGACGTGGAGAGAGTTTCCAAGCATTCCTCTACTCACATTTTAAATTCTGGTTTTCCACTGGTTAAGACTACTTTTAACTGACTAGTTATTAAACCTGATTATACAGAGTAAAACTGATTCAAGTTTATGAAAACTGATTAAAATTATGTGAAAATGAATCGGTATATATACCTATTGCACGACCCTAACCTTGCGTGTTAGATTTGATTTATTAAAACAAAATTTGACCTTGTGATTTTCTAGTATATTCTAATCTTAATTTTATTATTTTTGTAATTTAATTTGACAATTTTGTTTTTAATTTTTTAATTGAATTGTTTCCAATTCAAATTATTAAATTTTAGTTCCATTTTTATGGATTTTCGCATTTTTTGGTAAATTCTCAAATCTCGGTCAAATTTCGGGAAGGACATTGACGTAAAGATCCTTACCCCAGGACCCTCACGCTCACTAGTAGAAACGCCGAAAAGGAATAGAAAGAGGAATCGGCCTAGCAAGAAGTAGCGTGAGAGGTTATTTAAACTGCATAAAGCTCGTTTGATAAGTCTTCTATGACAGCTCGTGAACCCGAGAAGGGTAAGGGCATTAGCAGTTCTTGTAGAGACGATCACCTTTTGCTAACCTTCCACCCACTAGTTCACAGTACCAACGTCAATTTTTCACGGGTGACTAGCGGTAAAATCTCTTATGTAGGCGCTGAGTGGGAAGTAGTGACCCTTAGGCAGGTTTAATATTTTAATGACCCATCAGTGTCCAGCAGGTTGCACTAACAAACAAAGAGGATAAAAGGGCTTGGATAGAAAAGAATGTAAGTCTGGCATACGGTCATTATATGATTGAGACTGACAATGAATAAAGATAATAATTTTCCACATGATTATCCAACAGCACATCCAACAGCCTATCAAACAGATCATCCAACAGCTCAGCCAACTGTTCATTGAATTAATAAATGTATACCTATATACGTTTTTGTTCTTATTCATTATTTTTTGTAATTTTTTGTGTTTACATTATATTTTAGTTTGTTTTGTTTTTGTTAGGGGGGGTACCAAAAAGTGTTCCAGGCGGGACACATCTATCTACTACAACTTTGTGACGTGTGACGTTATAAGTGTGTCTCCAGGTAGTAACTGACCAGTGTCCGCGTCAAACAATCAAGTGGTCATCATTTATCACCTAGTACTAGTGGATAGAGGTCAATCTCTAGTAGGCACGGAGTGGACAGAGGTCAGATATTGTATAACGTTACATAATAATAAGTTTATCTGACAGGCTCACATCCTACTACTTTGGCCATCTTGAATAAAGTAGATTTTGCCACTTACCTCAAGCCTCACAAAATATGAATAAAATAATGTATTTAAACTTCATGATAAACATAATAAGGATATTAATAAACATAAAGTAGATGCGTCCAGTTTCCACCTAATAATCACTTTTCCGCATTGCGAAGCTCTTGCTCAATTATAATCTGTGAAATATATAGTCAGTGATTTGACAACTTTTGACAGGTGCATCATCACTGATTAAAACTTTAGAATATTGTTCCTCGCTTAGCTCTTCCGCGAAACTTATTCGGAATCGTTGCATCATTCTCGTAAAGAAAATAAAAAATTCTATTCTAGCTAGTGACTCGCCAATGCACTGCCGTTTTCCAATACCAAATGGAATTAATTCCTCTCTTGGGCGGTATTTTAAGGTGCCGTCAGTTTCCAATTTGAGGAAGTGTTCTGGATCAAATGTCATCGGATTCGTCCAGAGATCCGGATCAACATGACATGCAAACAAATTAGGGAATATCATTGAATTTTTAGGAATGTAATATCCATTTATATTTGCGTCTTCGAAGGTTCTGTGGAAAATAGACAAAGGGACCACCGAGCTTAATCTCAATATTTCATCCATTACAGCTTGAGTATAATTTAGTGATCTTTTGTCATTCATCGTTGGCAGGCGTTCTATCCCGATTATTTCTACAATTTCATTATGAACCTTTTTCTGAATGTCAGGGTATCTAGACATGAATAAGCAACTCCAAGTAAGCGTTGTTGAACTTGTTTCAGATCCTGCAAAAAAGAGTTCACAGGCACTTTGAATCATTTGCCAATTATGGAATGTCCAAAAGTTCCCAGTTGATTGTTCCAGTTGGCGTTGCTTTTTTAGAAATCGATCGATTAGATCTTCTCCTTCAGAATTGAAGTCAAGAGCTTCTCGATGCTCCTCAATAATTTCCGCAAAGTACTTTTAAACTGGAATAATGAATTTCACGGAAGAAATATGTTGTATAAGCTTGACAAACAATGTAGATTGCTCAAAGATTGGAAACATTAGCAAAATGAATTGGGCTTTATCTTTGTTTGTTAGCAATTTTCTTCCTGATTCTTCAATTAACTGAATCATTGGATCGTCTCGTGTGTACCGTCTATTTGTGATAAATCTAGATATTATGTTCATAGAATAAATCGGAATCAATGTTGAGAAATTAAGAGTCTGGCCCACTAGGGTATCTATTTCTTCAATAAAATTTGAACATTCATCTTGAACCATTTCAATAGATCTAGATTTCCCGAAACCAAAATCTCGGAGAACATACAAAATGAAAGATCTCTGAGTTTCCCATAATTTTCCATCTGTGAAAAGAACTCCTGAATCATGTAGGAAATCAGAAAATAATTTTGTTTTCCATCGACCTGAAAAATTATATCCATCATCCACGAGGGCCTTTTTGATTGAGTCATAACTGTTGAGCACAAAAACCTTTCTCATTCCTAATTTTATGCTGAATATCGGCCCAAGTTCTTTCCCGAGTCTCAGTAAATAATAAGGCAATGTCGGTTTAATTTTATGGATCACCCCAATGAGAGGCAAGCCGTATGCAGTTGGAACTTCTCTCTGTCCGTTCGGTAACCGATCTTTCTTGAACGTCCAGAAGTAGACAAATACAAAAGTTAAAAGAAAAACAACATAGTAAATTAGGTCCATTTTTGCAGTTGAAGTGAGCCTGATGTAAATGGTAGCAATTTATATTGCAAATGGTCCTATGGCATCGGCACTTAAATTGCGCATTCAGAGAACAATTAGATGCTAAATATAGAAAATCTGGTATATTTACTCTAGAAGTGGCACCTACGGTGACCTATTATGACAGCAAGAGTTGACATTTATCATTGGAATATCTGTATATAAGTCACACCTTTTGCAAAGGAATTCAGACCTAGCGAGAGAGGAAATTCGTAAGAGTAAAGTAAAGTTAAGAGTAAAGTTAAAGATGCAAAGTTATTTTTATAGAACATATTTTATGAATAAATGGCTCCTATATGATGACCCAAATGCAGACTTCAAGCATGCACGATATGTTGGTGGCAAAGATTCCTTGTAAACACTGCTATAACCTTGTGTAGTGTCTTAGTTGCAGAGCCATAATTTTAATTAATCAAATTACTAGATTAAATAAGATATATCAAGAATGAATAAATAAGAGTCAAAAATCACCAGAATTTAGACATTAGACCGAAAAGAAATGGTAATTAAAAAATATATATATAATAAATTATTTCAAATAAATAAAAATATAAAAATAAAAATTCATAAATAAAATTATTAAAAATTTGTTTATCTCATCAATTTTCATAAAAGAAAAAACGAGTCAGAAATGTTTTGAAATGTTTTGGACTCGAAATTTCAGATCAAAAGTCATTTAAAGATAACCGAAATTTTCCTCATGAAAACCTTTCAAATTTGAAAGTTACCCTTATTGCTACTGGGGCAATCCCGGTGGGAGTTACAATTTGGTAAAGAAAGAATACAAACTGAATTGCATGGAGAAAGAAACTAAAACAGTGAAATAATAGATAAGATACTTACAAAACGCAGGATTTGTCATAAAGATCAAAAAGGATATAAAGTTTCGGATACGATAATAAAGAAAATGAAAGAAACTAATAGTGAAATAAGAAAACGGAAAGATTATAATCAAACAAATTGAGATAATTAAAAAGAGATTATAAAAGGTGAGTATGAGAGATAAGTTTTAAATTTTAAAATCTAAAACATATGATTTTAATAATGATAGTACTCAAAACATAAAACCATCAAAAACCTTGCAAAAAAAGATTCAGGAAAAACAGGTGGAAGCAGCTATCAAAAATTAAAATAATGGCCAAAATAAGAAAACATGAATTCCGAAAAATATAATTAATATAGTAAAATTCTTCAAAATGGACGAACAATCCTATTGTTTGCACACACGCAAACCAACTATAAATACAGTAGCCAAATTTATAATTTTTAACCTTAAAAAATTAACAAAATTTTGATTCTAATTTTTGACTGAACTTTGAATTGAAATTCTCATCGTATTATTGGTAATGATTTGATTATTTTCAATGTAAAATTTTCATGTTAAAATTCTTATTCTTATGTATTAAATTCTTATCATTAAGTTAACTTTTAAACTATTCTGGATGGTCGTGACATCTTTTGGTGTCACTGACAAGTCCATTTAAGCTCGTATTTATTATATGTATATCAATAGACCATAGAAGATCGAACCGGAATATCGGCTAGCGAGTTACCCTTCGCTAGTTGTAGTAGCTGGCTGTGCTACTTCTACAACCTCGGCTGTCCGCGGCGAGTTCTGGAATATTATCACAGGTCTTTTACCGTAGGGCGCGGTTGTACAACCCACAGCGTCTGATGGCAACTTCGGCCGTGGTGGGTACTCAAACTAACGAGAAAAGTGGACTCGGTTAAGGGATTAAGGTCGCTATCTATGTAAATCGTTCAGATGAATTTTTCGATAAAAATCTCGTCGCATATGAATTGCTTAAACTGGGTAGCTAGGGTTAGGATAAGTCATAAGAATAAACATGGATGTTTTTGAATATCATTAGTAACAGAAACAACCTTTTCTAATGACGAGCAAGAGAGTTTTTAAATGAATTACCGAATTCTGTAATTAAACTAGAGTGGACAAGGACTCAAACGGGAATTTACGACACCGACTACAGAATGACTCTAAACTAGTCAGAACTACGGCTTCACAAAACATTTAGTAAATGATTGATGAACCAAAATTGAAACAAGGGTAAAATGTATTACTTATATAACATATTCGATTGAGCAGTATCTCTCATCAATGCAGAAAATCAGGAAACTATTGAAAATATCATAAACAATGCTAACAATACGAGTAGCCCATTCGATCATAAATAAGTCTGGTAAAAATAGAATATCTGCAGAGTAGGATTATTAATTTAAATCAATTATTAAATAAAAAAATTAAATATTAAAAAATAAGTAAATAATTTGATGTAGTAATCAAATCTTATATTATATAGTATTTTTATCAACTCAGCCATGTTTCAGAAAATACCCAATTCGACGAAAATTAAAAACGTGGTTTCAATATTCAATTGAACGATTAGTTTATTGAAATAACTCTTAATGTCGAATTTGAATTTCTACATGACGACCACGCCGATTACGAATAATATGGTACCAGCAATCTATTATGGTTACGGGGATTTAGAATTGTTTATAGAAGAAACCAGACAATATTTTGATATGTGTATTAGCAGAAATTTCAAGAAATATGATGGTAAAATGTCTAATTTAAAATGAATTTCTATCTACTTACGAAGCTGTAGATATAAATGTCATAAATTTTGTAGATTACGAACAGCTTTCAGGAAACTGACGTCTTTAATTATAGATTTATTGAATTTAATAAATTATAAAAAGAAGAAAATGCAGTTTTTTTTTTTGAGAAAATTGAAAAAATGGTCGATAAGGTATTGAGAAATAAATGGAAAAAAAGTGAGTTGATGAAATATTTCTTGACTCATCGTTTAGATGACAATGAAATAAATCGAGAAATCAAAAAGAGAGAAGCAACATATGAAGCATCGATTAAAGAAGTTATTTCTAAGATGGAGGGAATCAATGAAGAAGTAGGAGTTGCTGCATTTAGAAAAGAAACATATGCTAGGGTATTGAGAAAAGGGCAAAATTTTGAACAATTGCACAAACCTTCAATACAAAAATATATAATAATGGAAGAATTTGTTCAAGGAAATAATAAAAAATGTTGTAATTGTCAAACGATCGGTCATGTCAGTCGAGAATGCCCAGGAAATGAAAATAGAGGTAGTTACAGATTTGGAAAAGAAGGAAATTTCAGTATTGAATGCCATCAATCAGCTAGAAATCCTGCTTATAAATGTTTCGGGTGTAACCAGAAAACCCTGTACGTAGAGAGTGTCCTAACATCAGTTGCTCTGGTAGTGTTAAAAGCGCATTTGAAAATTAATTGTTTTAGATCAATAATAACAAATTCTCCAAACTATTCAAGAAGAAGCAATCCTTAACAGCAGAATAAATATTGAGAGAGGCCAAATAAACAATATCACTCTTCAGATTATGATCGAGATCGCAGGAATAAATATTTGAATATGGCTGCTATGGATTATGAACATGAACAAATAAAAGATAGGTATCTGATAGAATTCCAAAATGCCGAAGCTCCAACAGGAGACGAGGTGATTGGAGCCATGTTCTAAAAGATAATTTTTTTGAGACATAGCTGAATAATGATAATAATATATTTAATAGTATTTAGGATAGTAGTATATGGTTGCCATAATTCTCGGACTACAGTCAGAGACAATTTTCACTCCCTTCTCGATACGCTTCACCTCCCCACTCGCCCTTAAAAACAAAAACAAACTTTTATCGACAATCATACATTTATTATGAAAAATTCCAGAATCTTATAAAAATTAATTTAAAATATTTAAAAGACAAAAGACAATTATAATAATAATAATTATAATAATAGACTCAAATTAATATCATGTGAACAAATGGCCTTAATTAAGAATCATGTAAAATGACCTTTTTCTGATAAATGGTGTAGGGGATTGGAGAGGGCGGAGGTGTTGCTTCGAATGTCGATTTTGCCACGTGCGCGTATTATAATACTAGATACTAGCTGACCTGTAATCAGCTTTACTCGGGAAAATTTCGTTATTTTTGACTTTCATGTTTAGAAAACATTTATTTATTCGTAAATTTTAAATCGACCAGGACAAAAAACCTTGGATGGGGACACGGACCTCAAAACCGGGACGTATGACAGCTCTATAGTGTGGGGTTTTGGGCAGGGTGATATTAATTGACCTTGACCCCATATGAAAATTTTCATCTTTCCCCCAATGGTTACCCGCTGCCAAGCAACGTTGGTAATGTAACCACTGGTTTTGGGATCGCCAAAGGTAAGCGCCACTTAGGAATTGCTAAGGCCCGATCCCATAGCGGGTTCAACGCACCACCGATGGAAGGTATGCTTGCGATTTCTATTTTCGGTCCCCTTCACTTGCAAGTGCAATTTGTCGTCTATTTCTCTGATTTGACCTCATCGTTTTGCTTAGAACCTTACTAAAAACTAACAAGAGTACACACATTTTAACTAAAATATTTATTAAAACAATTTTTATTTCTTCTGCTCCGATAACCTCATTGTTCGTCGTCTTGCTCGTTCAAATTTTTCTGGAAGCCTTTGAGGTGATTTTATCGCCGGCTTTGAGGTGCTAGTGGCATCACGATACGCCAACTGGGCCGGTGCAAAGACCAGAGGGTAAGTGACAGCTTGAGCTTCTTGACAGGACGCCGGTGCCACTTCTAACCCTCGGATTTGCGTCTTCAGGGCCTGCGTCAACCGTTTTTCTTCAGACCATCCGCGTTGGGCGGCAGTTGTTCATTGGTATAAAACTTTCGCCTTGGTCGACTCTACACATGTTGACTTTATGCAGTGTATTTCCCGAGTCATTTCCACCAGTTGCCTGTGGAGATCAACATTCTCTTTCTGAGTGTCGTTGAAAATCGCATTCAAACTTTCACTTGAACTCATTTCTACAATAAAACAACTCATTAGCAACATAGTCAATTCGCTATTTGAATTAGTGATCTCAATACATTATAGTATCTATATTGTAATAGTTATAAGTAATACAGAATATGATAAAACAGTGTTTCTAAAATTAGCAAAAAAAAAAATACACAAACTCCAAAAAATAATTTATTCTATCAATTCAGTAATAGCGAGATGATGGATAGCGGCGGTTTGAGTTTGGTCTATCAACCCGTTGTGTGTAGGGGTGATTTCCCTTCGATTCCCATTCTCTTAACTCAGGTCTCATCCCATTCGGTAGAACCTCCTTTGGTAAAGACACGATCATCGGCCTGATTGGTTGATTTATCCGCGGGTCATCGAGCTCAAACGAGACGCCATAAGGAGGTGCGTACCCGTCTGTGCTCGGGATTATTCCGGCCGCGATTTCTTCGTTTATTTGTCTGAGGTATTGTCGGGCTCTTTTCACTTCCCTATTTGTTCTTCTCTGATGGGCCTCTAATCGAGCAAGTATATCCTCGGCTTGACCACGGAGTTCACGAGCGGGGTTTCGCCCCGGCTCCCGTTTAATAGCCACAAAAGTTCGTTCTACGTCTGCCATTCCTTCTGGTCTTCCGGTCATTGATTCTCGAACAGGAGAGATCGAATACCCTTCATCCCACATCGCCTGTTTGCATTTCGCGGCGGTGTGAGATGGGAATCTCATAGTTATGCGGGACTCGTCTATCCAGGAGTCTGTTTAAAGAAATATCATTAATTTGGATCAAAGGAAGAGAAACAAAATCGCATTTTGTATCGAGATGGGTTTTCTTTACATAAAAGTGGTACTCTATTCAGTGAAAAAGAAAAAAAACATCGGGTTAAATTTTTGGACTTGTGTAGCGAACATTTTCAAACGGAGTTGCAGCATTCGTGTAGAGTGGCGAATAGATAATAAAAAAAATCGAACATATTATTGGGGTTATCTTGTTGTCAAACGAATATTAACCTAGTGTTCCTCTATCATAAGGTCCGGCGCGCGTAAATCACGTCGACGTTGTTGTTCAGTTCTAGCGCGTCTGGGGGTGACAAACTCTGGTCTCTAGTGGTTCGTTTTGGCAGAGGAGATAGTGGGTGAGTGTTGGAGCGAAGCATTATGGAGGTGTCGCGCTTAATTCATCTGGTTTGAGATTTGTTGGGTATATCGGGTTGACATTTCTACTTCTACTGCATAACTTGGACTATTATGATTGAGTTCACCTAGTTTTCAGGTTTCATGGACCTTTTCGAATTTATATTTCCAATTGAGCTATTTCGAATTTAATTACTGCTGTACCAAAAAGTCGCTCGTCTGGGCGATATTCATGAATTAAAAAGGTTAAAAAGGTTAGAAATTTATTTGCATCATCATCGTTATACTCAAATCTTATGAATCGGCTCAATCTTTTTCTAAATTCATTGCTGGCTGAACGGCAACTCCTTTCCTCGTAATGGGTTGGACGGTGGTTGGGGTTGATCAGAACATATAAATATTTATAAGGATTAAAAATTAGAATTTAGTTAAATATTAATTTTACTTCTTTGAGCGCCCGTTCGATGCTTCATGGTAATCTCGTCGCCACTGTGATGGTGGGAAGTGTAGTCTTGTACTCTGGCTTTTCCTTGTCTATTAGATTTTCCTGTATTGTCCATATCGACTTAACTAAAATTCTTGTCACTTCGTCTATCCATTTATATTACCTTGATAGGGTGCGCACATATTCACTTGTCGATCAGACATACATACACTCTCGGATGATTCTGATTGGTGGATTTTCTGTCGACGTGGAATTCGGTGGTGAGGAATTCCGATTGATTTAATTTTTTTCCACGTGTTTGTTCATGTGTCGCATATTCCCGTTTTTTTTGTCGATGATTAATTTAAATTGACGATTGGCCACGTCACCTGCGTGATTTTCCATAGTTCTCTATATTGATTCACGATTTATTTTATGATTCCTTGTGGATTTAGCACCTCGATCGATTTGGGTTATTTCAATAATATCGCGTGGATTTTTCCTATCATTTTGGATTCCTGGCTTCAGGTGAAAATTTAAATAATTAATTTGAGCTTTCTCTAAACGATTAATTCAGGTTTTAGCTTTTCAATGTTCGACAGTCAAACTCTACACAAGTTCCTTACATCGTCTGGTTTGGTATACTTTGCCAGTTGCTTGTCGTGAAGGCAGTTATGGATGATCACTGGTCTATTCGGGATATTTTGGAATCCAATATGAGTGTCTCTATTCTTATTTGTTATCGTGCCCATATGGGTGAAAAGGAGATATATTATGCGAATCTTTAATGCTTGTTTTTGCTAAAGTGATTTTTGTTCTCATTTAATTTTCTGATTATTGTATGGATAAATAATTTGGTTATATTGATGACAATTTCGAGTTTATGGGACTTTTACTCAGTGGTGGAGGGTCATAATTGCTTTACTCAAAACGAATTGGGTTATTTTTGGGTTGAATTTTTCCTATGTTTGATTTATGAGGGACTACGCTAGACTGCTATCACTAGATCATGGTTAATTAGGATGATTTTGAAGGCTTGATTAATGGGAAGTAAATTTTTTTCATTTTGGTCTTGAGAAAATTCTATTTTAAATTTAATATTTATTAATGATAATAAAGGTTTTGGCGATCGTGCGGTTGTTAATCTAGTCATAACATTAGTACAATTGGGTGGTAATAAATTCTAACTAAAGTATTCTATAACTTTATCGTTTTATTCACTGTTTATTCCATCATTATTTTCCTTATAACTGCGGTGAAATTTCCTCGGTTAAATGAATTTTTTCTAAATCTATTATACTTTATTTTATTATTTTTAATTCGAGTTAGCTAGAAGATATTATACGATTTACGAATTCTTTTCCCAGTTCCTTTCCATGAATATTGATCTTAAGTTAATTGTGTTTATATTAGGATTTTAAGAGTGCTCACCGAGCTACTCCGTGTCTATGATTTTGGCCGATGTGTGAGATCGAAGTTTAGGTCGAATTTATGGGGAAAAGGGCGGTGGAGGAGCAGCCAAAAGACTACTTCCCTCCTCCCAATTTCCTCTATAACGGTTATAAATTGACGTTTGGGCCCTGCGTTATTTACGCCGGAACTTTCACGGGCACAGGCTATTGGCAGATAAACTGCTTCTACACAGCCTGAATTGTGTGTATATTTTATTAACTTGCGGTGCGTGAGTGGCTGTGGGCCAAAAAACGATTATAGCATTGTCGGAAAAATTTTATTTCATTAATATTTATATTTGCCATATACCACATTTCATAAATTTCCTGAGCATAAATACATACAGATTGAACATCATATAACAATAATCTCTCCCCACGCCGACACCCAAGCAGAGCTCCATTGAGGTAGTGAGGATGCGACGTGGAGAGAGTTTCTAACAATTCTCTCACTCACATCGAATAGTATTGTTGATTTTCAAGTTTCGTAAAACTGATTTAAAACGAGTTTTTTGGTTTCAAGTTTTTGAAAAACTGATGATTATTATGTAAAAATGAATCAGTATATATACCTACTGTACGACCTTAACCTTGCGTGTATTTTTGGTTCAGTAAAACAAAATTTGACCTTGTTATTTTCTAGAATATTCTATTCTTAATTTTATTATTTTTATAATTTAATTCGACAATTTTCTTCTTAATCTTTTAATTGAATTGTTTCCAATTCAAATTATTTGCTTTTTATTCCATTTTCATGGATTTTCGCATTTTTTGGAAAATTATCAAATTTCGGCCAAATTTTAATGTTCTCATGTTATGTTTATGTTTATTTCGTGCGGATCTTGTTGCACGTTGTTATTATTTTAATTTACTTTTATGTTTTTAGATTTTATATTTAATTGTTCTCTTTCTCATATTTAAGCACGGTTAGTTGGTGTTTTATGGGTCCGATTTTAAATTTGCATGTTGTATTTGCGTGTGTATTACTGATTCATTAAAACACTTTCAAGGCCGTCTTTGTTCTGGCCCAACAATAGTAGTAATAAAATTAAAAATAGTATAAGTAATAATAATAATTTGATAATTAATTGTAATTATAATAATATTATTAGTAGAAATAAAAGTTAAGTCAATAACAAAATAAGCCCTTGCTGCAAAGTATTAATTATATTGTTTAAAAAAGTTTCGATTATTAAATAATCCTCTTCAGTTTCTTTTGAAACTACTATATACAATGAAAAAGGGCCAAAATACCTTCTGATTTCTATTAAAATTTACTTTTTTTGCTTTTTGATTGGTTTAAATTTAACTTTAAATTAAAAACATTTACTAGCGGGAAACTTCTATAGAAATTTAAAAAGGATGTAAATAAACATTGCATATACAATTAGACATTATAATGAATTTGCCAATTGGTCAGAATAAAATATAACTGTTCTCCAACATCTATATTGTTAGAAGACTTTGGAAACATAATATTTATTATCTAAAACAACTGAGAAACTTTCAGGAGGAAATTATTATATTGTAATTATCTTGAGCAAAATACACACATGCATTCATAAATCAAGTAAATGAAACCTTTGACATTCAGACATACATTACATAATCTTCAGTCATACAAATTCAACATATACATACATACAGATTGTATTATTTAGAATACCTATTATTTACTGTTATTCTACATCTCCCCTCATTTTAAAATGTTTGATCCATTCAAAATTTTTAATTTTCCATTTTCCATTCTGAAATTCAATCATAAAATTTCTGTCATGCAGTTTCTTTTATACTTTGCCTTAACACTCAAATCTATCCTCATTTTCATCTTTTTTTTACCAACACGACATCTCCAACATTAGAGATTCGGTTTGGTAGTTTTTCTTCGGAAAATAGTTCAGTTTCTTTTCTCCCTTGTATTCGCTTTTTTAACTCTAACCTTTCTGATTTACGATTTTCCATAAATAATTGTTACACGTTTTATCATTTTCATACCGCTCTCTTGCAAAAAATTAGTCTTTCTCTCACCGCATTTAACGCTCTATAATCTAAACAAATTCGGATCTCATATTTATCTTTCTTTTTAATGCAAACTAAAGGTGAGTTCCAAGAAGACTCACACTGACTTATTATTTGATTTTCCTCCATATTCTTAATATTTCTTTCAATTTTCTCAATAAAATGAAATGGCTGGCGCCTAGGATTAATAACAATAGGTTTATTTTTCGTTAATATCTCGTGTTTTACTAAATTGGTTTTGCTTACATCCCATTTATGTTTCATAAATATGTTTTCAAAGTCTTTTATGATTTTATTCAAAGTTACATCTCGATTAATTTGATCATTTTTAAAATCAATTTTAGCCGCTTCCGTTGACATGAATGCTCTTATGAACGTTTTTTGCAATTGCGTTGGGGTTTGAGTTAAATCATAAAATCTTCTAATTTCTTCTAGGAAAATTTCCAGATTGTCTCCAACTGTAAAGATTTTCGGTGTTATAATAAACGCATTCAATTGATTATTTGTTGTTAATCCTGGCGTGGTCGCCATGTTAGAAGACTTTGGAGACATAGTATTTATTATCTAAAACAAGTGAGAAACTCTCATTATCTTGAGCAAGATACACACATGCATACATAAATAACATAAATAACACCTTTGGTATTCAGACATATATTATATAATCTTCAGTCATACAAATTCAACATACACACATACAGACATATTATATTTTTTAGAATACATATTATTTACTGTTGTCCTACAAATACAAATTCACAAAAGAAATTTCTGAAACCAAAAATATTTCACGAGTTGGACAGATAAATTGTCAGATTATATCAGATTCAATTTGGAAATGGTGTAACATACGCATTGTTATATATTTGCATTATATTTAGAATTATTCAACCACTCTGTGATCTTGTTGATTATCTCTACTAGATAAATTTCATTTACTGGAATACGTAGCTAGGTAACGCAACAAAAGCCTTTTATTTAAGGTTAATGGCTGCCAAGCGTGATCTGACAAGAAGCTAAAATAATATTTTGCATCACTAAATGGTCACGGATTCTGCACCGGATCTGGTTGTGAGCTTTTTATTGCTAATTTTATTAACACCTTTTGGTGATATTTTGGTAAAGATTTTATTCACCAATCTCGTATGGGTAAAATTAAAAATTATTTAAGTATTGATTTTAAAATTAAATTAAAAAAAATATATAAATAACAAAATTTAAATTTAAAACCGATCTCTTATGCTTGGTGATAAAAGGTTACAATATATATGCAATATTCTAACGATAAATCTTCAAAACCGTTTATACAGCTCTCCGTTGTTTAACATCAAGAAAGCGAGTCTATTGACTTACTAATTATTGATAAAGAATACCTGCAAACACACAAATATACAAACATTTAAACACAACCATCAAACATGATAAATAATGTCTGAACCGAAAACCGCAATTTTGAAATATCATTACGAAATATGTTAATTTAATTAATTCTTCAACATACATTCATCATCCTTTATTACATCCTCTTGTGATATTTCATTAATCGGTCTTTTCTTCACGCCACAATGTACCTGTACGGTCTTGGTGTGAAAAAATTTGGTTTAATCCTAATGTTTGGCTTGAACGACAATAACCTTGAATTTGTTTGAATGCATCGATAACATAATACGAAACATGGAAATAAGAAATAACCTTAAATCAAATATATAAACACTAAATAAGAGTGAAAAAGTCCATGAAAACACACAAGTTAAATTAAAAAACACAACGGTAAAATAAAATAATAACTACAAAAAAGAACGAATTTAAGCATAAATATAATTGTTGGGCCTGAACACAAACAGCCTTTCTCCGCCAATAGCTCATGCCCTGAGAGTCTGGTCGTCTGTAACGACGAGACCGAACGTCAAATCATAGAATTAAAAAACGAAAGAGTGTAGCTCGAGAGTGAGTCTTTTGGCTCAACTTTCTTGCACTCAAGTTCGATAAAATCAACTTAAAATTTCAAACAACAATCGGATCAAAATCACTAGTAGTCTAGTGGGAACTCGTTAAATACAATATAAACACCAATAGATCCTAAGAACCAATAAAGGTGAAAAGGAAATCGCAAAATCGTTGAAACAGTTAAATTGGATAGCCGTCAGAAAAATATTTATCCGAACGACCAAAATCATGAAAGATGAATAATTTAAATAACATGGAAAAACTAAATTAACTATTTTATGTTGAGATGGAAAATATTGGCGGAAACTTTCACAAATCTTCGGAAATAATTAAAATACTTTAACAAAAAAGAGAAAAGCTGAGAAATAATGGCCGATTCCTACTCAATATTTTATAATATTGTGGGATTAAGGATTTTGACTACCTCGACCCCAGATGTAAAATATTTTTCGTGCCCAATGGTTACCCGTTGCTGTGCAACGTTGGTAATGTAACCACGGGTTTTGAGGTCGCCAAAGGTGAGCGCCACGGAGGAACTACTTTGGCCCGACCTCAGGTTGGGTTCAACACACCAACGTTAGAAGGCCTGTGTGTGCTTTATTTGCTCTGGTCCCATCTTTGTTAGTTTCGTCGACTTAGTATAAATTAACTACTGAACTGCCGTGACTTATTACTAAGGTACTCTTTTGAATGACTATCAGTATACAGAGAAATGATCAAACGAACGACAAAGCTATATATTAAAGGGTGACAGTTACATGCTAGTCTATGCTCGAGCAGCTCGACGCTTGGCTCGTTCCTTCCTTCCTGGTCGATGGATGGTGGGCTTCGGAGTAGTTTTCGGAACTGTTGTTGCCTCCCTATACACCAGCTGCGCAGGGGCAAAGACGAGGGGTACGTCACTGCTGCTCCTTCTTGACAAGCTGACACGGCCACCTCCAGACCCCTTATTTGAGTTTTCAGGCTCTGGTTGACCTGCTTCTCCTCTGACCAGCCCTTTTGTACCACCGCTATCTTTTGGTAGAGCGTTTACACCTTCTTCGGCTCTACCCACGTGGCTTTAGTTTGCTGTATCTCCTTTGTCAGCTGCACGATTTGTTCGTAAAAATTTTTATTGATTCTGCGCGCGCGATCTAACTCTTGCTGTAGGACTCTCAGGGGTTCCATATCTATAAAAGGGTGTGATAAAATCGGATTGATTCATTTTAACTTATCTAAGTAATCATAATAATTAATCAAGGGGTCCTACAGGCGTTATTATTAAATAATTTAAAACAAACAAGTATTCGAATTCAACTAAAACATTTTATTTCAAGCTCACCTAACTAGGCATTCATAATCAGTTAATATTGTTTTTAATTGTACGGCGGGGCGTACCCATCCGTACTGGCGATCCGACCCGCGGCAATGTTATCGTTCACAATGGCGAGGTAGCGTCTGGAACGATCCACTTGCGCATCAGTCTGCCGCTGATGTTCCTCAAGGCTAGCGAGGAGGAACTCAGCTTGGCCACGGATCTCTCTAGCCGGGTTTCGACCCGGCTCCCGCTTTATGGCAACGAACGGGCGCTCGACATCATCCGTTTGTTGTACACTGCCGGCTCTAGCTTCTCTGACTTGGGATACGATGAATCCCGCATCCCACATTGCCTGACGGCAACGGTTTACCGCATGCGCGGGAAAACGCACGGTGATCCGCAATTCATCAATCCACGAATCGTCTAAACGAAAATAATTTTTATTTTTAATAGGTTCATTCACTATGCTTAGTCGTCTGTTCTCGGAAGGTCTACTCGGATGCGTGCCGGAAACTGATGTATTGCCCTACATTAGCCATTATCCTGGGTTATCTACTTGACCTTCTTCAACAGTTCGGGGCTCAGTTGGATTTATGTGGCGTGATATCGTCGTTTAATAGCACATTTGGGAAGTTTCGCCTCTATTATCTTTCTAAGAATGTCGTTTGATAAGAGGGCGTATTCTGTTAGGGGGTCGGCGTAAACGTTTCATAAAGGGAATTGCCGTTCTATCCGACCCAGCCGTAAATGAAGAGAAGGTCCGAGAATCCTTAGAATTACTTTATTTAATTTAACTTTTTTCCCCTATAGAAGGAACAAAGTTCGGCAGGGAATAAAATTTTTGGGTTGGAAATACATTCTCTCGAGATTTCTATTATCTACAATTTAAGTTTTTTCCCAAAAAAAAATTAAGTCAAATCAGAATTACTTACATTAGGGAGGTTAGTTAAGCGAGTTCCTTGAAATGAAATTTTCAAAAAAAAAATATTTAATTACAACTATCTTAGCGCATTAAGCTGAAGACCCATTATTCAAGCTAGTTATCCCGGTATGACACGAATGTCATTCTTGATATAAATATTCTAGAGGGGTGAGATTTTTAACACAGACACGTCAGTGTGTATGATTTTTCGAATCTTTAATTTGAAATATCTAAATGGATAAGGTCTAAAAGGTGAACATTAACCTGATAGTGGTAATTGATGTACTAAACCATTTTATTTTAATTGCATACATAAACGGGCCTTATACCTATAATATTACCTGAATAACTGAGAGTTAGAATACTTATACTAATCTGACGATGATATTTGATTCATTAAACCATTTCATTTAAAATTATTTACAGATTTAAGATCTAAACTACGCTATGGCCATCTGTCATTAACGCATAACTTATTAAAAAATAAAAATTACGATTTTTACTATCCGACAAATGAGATTCACGAAAATGAATCGGATTATTTTAATATATTTTGGTTACTAATTGAACGTTAACCTAAGATTTGGGGGGAATACATTAAAAGCAACGGGATATTTTATCATTTGGAATTGTTTGAGTTTCAGCATTCCAACTAATTATCTCCATGGGAATACTTTTTTTAAAAAATCGTTCTAATACTCGGATCCTCTCTCCTCTGCAAACGGGTCGCACAAAGTCGAGAATTCCTGTGTAATTTTTGAATACAGACTATGGTAGTTGGAAGCGCATTCGATATCATTTGTTTTCTCGAACTGGTTCAGATTTGAATGTACAAGATCTCTACTGGTTGGGGGTTTGGTACAACAGAGAAAAATTTAAGAGAAAAACGCCGGTTTTCCCAGGATCAGATTTTATTTGTAAATCATCATTATTATCGTCATTCTTAACTCAGAAGTTGGCGTTGGGATCGGTGTTGCGGTATTTCCATCTATGGCTCGTACAAGTTAATAATATAATTTAAAAGAATAAAAATTTTACCTAAAGCGTGGGATCTTGGGTTTAAGACTATATCATATTCCGGAATCCTGGCAGACGTGTCCTCATTCACTTGGTTAGATTGGCGGTGCATTTCTATTTTTAAATTTAACTGTCAATCTCGACCTATCGATAATTCTTATATAGATTGGTGTGTCAGTCGGAAAGGAGAGAATGTGGGTGGCTACATGCAGTGAGCTAGATGAAATCGGCTGGCACAGTGAGTGTGTGTTGAAAAGGTCACGTCGGCTGGCATTCTGCGGACAGCTGTTCAAAAATATATGGGTGGAATATCCATAATTTTGTGCACCTATTTGAATGCATTTGTGCTTCGCCATGCACGAGAAATTTCTCCTATCGATTGTCTCAGATATAAATGTCAGGTCGGATGTATATAGTAGGCCTTCGATTTGTCTACTTCATTGGGTTCATCTTATTAATCTATTCCGCAATTTTCGGGCTCGCTCGACTTTTGTCGATAACTATTCTTGTTCTAGTGTTATAACAGCAAGTATTAGTTGATGACTAGATTTTTTGCAGATTATTAATGTTGATTTCTTTCAGAGTTTCGATTTCCGGTGGCGAAGGTCGGGTAAAAGAAAACATTTCTTGGCAACTTCTCAATGCTCGTGCGGATTTATTTTATCAAATAAATAATTTTTAAAATTGTTATTTGTGGTTAGTTTGAAAAATGAAGGGGTTTAGTGATGTGAAAAGAAGGGGTATATTATTTATTTTTTGTGAGAAATTGTTTGTTTATAATTTATTGGTAAGAGGTTTGGTGTCTATTCATTTCGGTATTTACTATATCAACATTAATGGCTACTTACATGTTAGTATTATAAATGTCCGACGTACCTTTATTCGGTAGACATGGATTTGTGTTTATCACCATAAGATTTTTGTCGCGTTGGGAAGATTTGGGTCTTTACTTATCAAGTTATCATTTTTATCGCCGATTTTAACACAAGGTTGCTCCCGGCGTTTAATCAGTTATTTGGGTTTAGGTTGTTGGAGATTTTTATTACGATTGATGTGGTGTGATTTGGGTTTCTTAACTAATTTTTTAAACATCTAGAAATCTTTGCGGTTCGGAGTTCGATTGGGAATTTAAACCGTTTGAACAGAATTCGCATTATTCGTTTGTTGTTCCTAGGTAATTTTTATCGATCTTAATTCAGGCTGTTGAGTTTAACTCGAAGTAACATAGTGTAAGACTATAATATTTATATTATTCATTCTTTGTCCCTAGTTAATTTTTCTGATTTTAATATAGAATGTTGGTTTTAGTTCGAAATAATATAGTGGGAGACCATCACACTTTTATTCTTTATCTCTGATCAATTTCGTTGCTTTTGATTCAAAACGTTGATTTTAATTCGAAGTCGGGGGGGTTGGAGAATCATTTACTCGCAAGTAATTTTTTGACTCTAGACATTATACATGAGGTTTATAACAATTGCATTGATTTATTTTTACTATTGAGTAATTTTATTGACTCTAAACATTATGCTGAAAGTTGTAACAACCACATTAATTTGTTTTTATTATTGAGTAATTTTATTGACTCTAAACATTAGACTAGAAGTTTGTAACAACGATTTCATTTTATTAGTTCCCCGTAACCATCCCTTTGATTGACCTTAAGCGCACTGTGTTCATATTATAATTACTGAGTGCCCACTGGACTACTCGGTGTGATGATTTTGAGCCGTTTGTTGTTAGTGATTTTAGGTCGATTTTTCGGGAAATGAGTGTCGACGAAATAGCCAAAAGACCATTTCCCCTCCACCGTTTTCCCCTATATGGAATGATATTGACGTTACAGCTCCTGCGTTCTCACGCCAGAGCCTTCACGGGCACGAATCATTGGCGATAATACACGCACTTACACGATTACGAATTGTATGTTCGATTTCAATGGCTTGCAGTATGTTTCAGCTGTGGGCCGGAAAAATTTCGACAAAACAAAAACAAGGTTTAGATTTGATTAAATATTTTATTGAAATATAATTTACCACAATAACTTCATTCATCATAATAATAACACAGCACTCTCTTCACGCCGAGGCCCAAGCAGAGCTCATACGAGGTTGTGAGGACACGACGTTGAGAGAGTTTCGAACATTCCTCTACTCATCTTTAAAAGTTCTGGTGATTTTCTAGTAAAGTTGATTCTAGGTTAAAGCCTAGTTTTTCGCTTAGAAAAATTGTTTTTTGTGTAAAAATGAATCGGTATATATACTTACTGTACGACCCTAACCTCGT
Source organism: Schmidtea mediterranea (assembly GCA_022537955.1). Taxonomy (NCBI): domain Eukaryota; kingdom Metazoa; phylum Platyhelminthes; order Tricladida; family Dugesiidae; genus Schmidtea; species Schmidtea mediterranea. Next base: position 3,364,736 of record CM039680.1, read on the forward strand.
GTGTTATTTTTGATTCGGTAAAACAAAATTTGACCTTGTGATTTTCTAGTATATTCTATTCTTAAATTTTTTTATTTTGTGATTTAATTTGACAATTTTTCTTTTGAATTTTTAATTGAATTATTTTTAATTCAAATTCTTTAATTTTTTATTTCATTTTCATGAAATTTCGCATTTTTGTTAAATTGTCAAATTTCGGTCAAATTGTTAGGTTTTCATGTTATGTTTATGGTTATTTCGTGCGGATCTTGTTGCAATTTGTTATTATTTCAATTTATTTTTATGTTTTATAATTTTATATTTAATTTTTCTCTTTCTCACATTTTAGTAGGGTTAATTGATGTTTTAATAGGTTTGAGTTAAAATCCGCATGTTGTATTTGCGTGTGTATTACCGATTCATTTAAACATTTTCAAGGCCGTCTGTGTTCTGGACCAACAATATCCAAGAATCAAAATCCCATAATTATAGCTGTCAAGCATGCAAGCGATTATATAGATTAGATTTTTAACATTTTTAGGATTGAATTAGTTTATAACAATACTTAAGAATAGGTCTCTTTTCACTTTGGGATTTTCTATTTTGATTTAGCAAATACCAATCGAGAAAGTACTTTTCAACAGATTCAAATAAAATATATTACTAAACTTATTAAAGAACATAACATGTATAATCATCAGAACAAAAGAAACAATAGTAAAAACAGGAGAAAAGATGTTTAAACTCAAATTTCACAGACATTACAGACAATTTATTTAAAAAAAGAAAAAAAATTATAATTTCTCCAAGTCACGTAAATCTGATAAAGGAAAAACTTTCATTTCATCCTTCAGTTTCACAATAAAATCTACATCGGAATTATATTGCAGAATTCCTTTAGATCACTGATGTAAAGCGGAATGTTGGATTTATCTATTTGCATATTCAGTTGCTTTAAATTGACAGGCTGTTTTAATTTGGAACTGCAACTTAATAATCCATGATCAATTACTGAATTGATGTTTTCTAAAATATTGAGATCTTCTTTGAATTGGTGAATGGATTTCTCTAAATGCTTGCTCAATAATGCAGTCTGCTCCTCAAGTTGGTTTGCTTGTTTCTTAATATTTCTTAAATGTTCTTCTCTTCAACTTTCTTATCAAGAGTAAATTTGATATTGTCATTTTCTAAATAAGTTTAATAAAATTCAATTGAACAAATTGTTTTTATCTTTAACTTGATGGATTAAAACGACCATAAAGGTCATTAAAGTTATTAGCAAATTATATTTTATTCGGATAAATCCAAATGAGGTTTCCGAAATCGAGACAGTTTATATCAAATTCACATGTGACTAATTATTATTTATCTACCATTTGTAGAACTGCTACACCAAAAAGCATTAAATTGGAGCTAAATAGACGGTATTATGCATTTTATATAATCAATCAAAAATCTAATTAATAATGAATGTGTGTCATAGTTAAAATAGAATATTGTTAAGACCTACCAAGAGTCATCCAACCTATGGAGACAGTCATTACAGCCCTGGATTTTAAAATGTTTAAAATTTTCTTTGTTTAACTTGAAAGGTTTTTTATCGTTCTTAGGTGAAGTAAAAAGGACAAAGTCAAAAATTGTAAAATAGAGATTACTGTGGGGTTACTGAGTAGTGGTCGATATGGACTTGACCCCAATCATAATAATGCTAACTACCTGCCACTGGTTACCCGTTGCTAGGCAACATTGGTACTGTAACCAATGGTTCTGTGACCGTCAAATGTGAGCTTTGTTTTCAAAACTGCTAAAACCCGGTCCACAGCTGGTTCAGCGAGCTACCGTTAGAAGGTCTATGCTCGTCTTACATACTTTAGGTCCCTCACTTGCTTAACTTTCTTGCATATTCGTTTTTACACTAGTTAGATTACTGCATTTACGTCATAAAAATCAAATAAAACAATAAGACAACAAAATTTTATTTGTTCTTTTACTACTTATTCGCACTCAATTCTGCTCATTTCGCAATCTATTTTGCTTTTGTCTTTTTCTTTCGGCAAGGCCTGGTCTTGCGCGAGATTTAGGTTGAAATTGAGCTTGCGTTGGTTTAGTGACAGTTGAGGAAGCTATCTGGGCTGGGGCAAATACCAGCGGGTAGGTCACAGACTGTCCTTCCTGCCCCACCGCTACAGCTGCCTCCAGTCCACGTATCCGGATTTTCTGAGCGTGGTTCAGGGCTCTCTCTTCCCGCCAGCCCTTCTGTGCTGCATCGATCTTCTGATAGAGTACATCTCGGATGTCGGGCTGGAGGAGGCTCTTTGGGACTATAAGGTGAACTGGTGCATCCATCTCAAACAAGGCTGGGTCCCTATGGTCGTAGGCGATCCCGTAAGAAGGTAAATATCCGTCTGAGCTGGGGATGCGTCCACTACGGATTTCCCGGTTAATCCGAGCGAGGTGTTCCTTCTGCCGTTGTGCCAGAAATCGGTAGCGCCATTCCAGTTGTTCTAGGCGATGGAGCTCATATTCTGCTTTCTGTCGGATTTCGCGCGCAGGATTCCGGCCTGGCTCCCGTTTAATCAGAATGCTGGGAAGTTTAATATCGCTTCCCCGTTCGTCAGTCTTGCGTTTCGGCTACTCGGGGTACCATAAGTTGATATGGTATAACCCCGGTCCCACAGGGTCTGTCGATACCGGACGGCGAACCTGGTTGGCACCGTCAGAGTGGTACGGTCAGTATCTTCCGAGTCATTATGTGGAGTACCTGTGAATATCAAAAATAGAAAAGCAATCAAATACATTATCGTTGGTTCCCATTTCTATTCCAAGATTTTATGAATTTTGGTTTAATCCCAATCTGAGTTACTTGCTTAGCTCGTCTTAAACTTCCGTTAGGAATACGTCGCATGGTGGCTTGGGGCGTGATAGAGATAAAAAACTTTAAGTCATTAACGGACTGAATAAGAGCGTTTACCTATTCTTCGATCTCACAAAAATTAGGTTTGTTTTGGTCGATGAGAAAAAATGATGATGGCCCTGTCTCAAAATCTAGCAACATATCACCAGGCTTTCGCCTTTACTATTGGCTAGAAAATAAACCGATTTCGCATTTAATCAAATTGTTCTGCATAACTGATAATCGGTTGGAAAGAACTAAATATATAATAATTGGGTATCGAAAATTCAACTTATCTAGAATTATTAATTAGATGTTAAATGGTAATTGAAATTTACGCTTTCGACGTTCATATGAAGATATTACGAAAAAGGAAAATTTATCTCTAGGGGAAAACGGTTACTCCGATCGCCTGAACCGTACATTACCGCAGTGGAATGGTTTATCAGTTGAAATCCTGAATTTGATCGAGTCAATTTCGCTCCCGGAAAAAGCTAGGGACGCGTCTACTAATTTTGTTATATAAACGAATTGCTTGAGTCATTCCGTACTCTTATTATGCGGTTATGAACATGTTAGAATGCATAAGAGTTTCATCCAAAAATTCTAATAAACAAACTGAATTATGACCAAAATATTTATTGCGTTTTTATGAACATGTTAGATGGCTGAAAATAGCCGTACTTGTTGAGGGCTCGGGACGATTTACTCCGCGCTGATCGTTTCTAACCGATCCTGAATGCATCCGAGGCTTCTCCCTACTGATTGAATTCTTCTTTTCATTCCCATTACCACAAATTTCTTTTTCCCTTGTCTGTAAGTTTCTGTAGTTAATTGATCTTTCGCAAAGCCGTCTCTCTATTTATACTGTCAGTTGGGTGTGTCGCCACGTGGCAGTACTATCATACTTGGCAAGGCGCGATTGGCCGATATCTGTTCCTGCTCTTCTATCGATCGGCATGTGCTGATAACAACTGTCTGGTCGACTTTTAATTGTTTGCGGGGTAGGGAATATCTCACGAGCACGAGCTGTTGGCGGACTTACACCGCACTTACACTGCTCGAATATAATATGTCTGATTTTAATAGCTTGTCGGTGTGTGGCTGTGGGCCGGAAAAATTTCGACTTTTAATACATCTATAATAGATACAGCATATATTTGATGAATATTGAAATCGATTACATTCTCTATGAAATGAGCATCACACCAAAATTGTCTCAGCAAGTCATTCTTGCTTACTTTTCTAAATAGAGTTTCAGAATAAAAGTGCTTGCTTCAAGTTCCTCAAAACTGAGTGATTAAGTCCTTGAAATTATGTGAAAATGAATCGTGTTAATTTTGATATATTAAAACAAAATTTGACCTTGGGAATTTCTTTGTATTTTCTAACTTTAATTTCTTAATTTTTTAATATATTTTGACAATTTATTCCTTTAACAAATAATTGAATTATTTCTAATTCAAATTATTTTATTTTAGTTCCAATTTCATGAACTCTTGTTTCTTTGATTAAATTGTCAATTTTTGGTCAAATTTTCCGTGTTTTCGTGTTATTTTTATGTTTGTTTCGTGCTGATCTTGATGCATTTTGTTAATAGTTTTATTTATTTTTATGTTTTTAATTTTATATTTAAATATTTTCTTTCTCATATTTTTGCATGGTTACTTGGTGTTTTCGGGTCTGATTTTAAATCTGCGTGCTATGTTTGCGTGCTATTACCGATTCATTTAAACAAACTTGTAACTTTGTTTTAAATTCTTACTTAATTTTCCACTACGATAATAATAATGATTTCAAAATACCGTATTCTGTGTTTGTTTCGTGCGGATCTTGCTGCGTTATGTTATTATTTTAATTATTTTTATGTCTTTTAATTTTATATTTTTATTATTTCTTTCGTCATTTTCAGCATGTTTAATTGATGTTTTCTGGGTCTGATTTTAAATCTACGTGCTGTGTTTGCGTGCTATTACCGATTCATTTAAACAAAATTGTGTTTTGGCCCAACAGCTATATGGTTGTTACTCAGACAACCCCATACAAATATTTTTGCTTACCACTCGGCACCCGTTGTTAAGCAACGTTGGAACTGTGTTCGAGTTTATATATTTCAAATTTTTTGATAATTTTTCCTCTTTATAGTTTTGTTGGGCCAGAACACAGACGGCCTTGTAAATGTTTAAATGAATCGGTAATACACAAGCAAATACAACATGCAGATTTAAAATCAAACCTATTAAAAGATCAACTAACCCTACTAAAATGCGAGAAAGAAAACAATTAAATATAAAATTACAAAACACAAAAATAAATTAAAATAATAACAAAGTGCAACAAGATCCGCACGAAATAAACATAAACATAACATGAAAACCTAATAATTTGACCGAAATTTGACAATTTATCAAAAAATGTGAAATTTCATAAAAATGGAATAAAAATCAAAGAATTTGAATTAGAAATAATTCAATTAAAAAATGCAAAAGAAAAATTGTCAAACTAAATTAGAAAATAATAAAATTAAGAATAGAATATACAAGAAAATCACAAGGTCAAATTTTGTTTTGCTAAATCAAAAATAACACGCAAGGTTAGGGTCGTACAATAGGTATATATACCTATTCATTTCTGCACAATTTTAATCAGTTTAAATCAGTTTTCAATCTGAAAATTTAGTCTTACTCTGTGTAATCAGTTTCAATTTTCGACTAACCAGTGAAATCAAAAACTACGATGTGAGTGAGAGAATGTTCGAAACTCTCTCCACGTCGCATCCTCGCAACCTCAATTGAGCTCTGCTTGAGTGTCGGCGTGGGGAGAGGATGTTAATATACTATGTTCAAAATTTTATGAAATCCAATGTATATTATGCCAAAATATATATTCATTTAAATTAACTGAAATTTTTCTATCGAAGCTTTAACTTTTTCAGGCCGTACGTAGAAGGCACTTGTAAGTATTGGTAGCAAGAAGTCCCACGATTGGATTCATTAGACGCAAGCCGTCTATGACGGCCATTCCCGAATTTAACTCGATACCCTGCCGTGGAGATGTTTAATCCACCGCTGGAAGGCCCAGACTCCAATATTACCGACTAATAATAAATGTAATCCCATATATGAGACGTAATAAAGAACTGACCGTGTAAATAAAAAAGTTAGAACTACCGAATTGAGGAAACCCTCGACGATCGATTTTCTTGTTAATAGCCATTTGTCGATTTAATAATAATTCCAAAGTCATAAATACGACCACTGGAGGGAAACGAAAGTGACATTTAGTGAAATGTCATGATAGACCAATTTACACAATCGATAGGTAGTGTGCCCAACTGTCAATGACAGAGCGAGAAAAGAACCAACGGCTATCGAGAGAGTGTGTACCGGACACACAGTGCTACAATTGTATACACACATTCTGGATAAAAGAAATGGTTCGACTGAGAACTGGTTATTTACACTCAACAAATAAAAAATGTCTCAAAAGACGGAACAACTCTCTAGTAAGCGTCAGAATTACGCAGAACCCGATATCGCCGGCACCAGTGAATCCTCTCGACTGGGTAAATTTTAAACTTATCTAATTCATTTTTTACATTTTCTGAGCCCTAGTTTAAACATGAACCACACCTTAAACCATTCCCGGATGCCGGCATGGATGGACTTGATCGGAGAGTGGCGACAATTTATCGCCAAGCCAAATGCATATGCTGATCATATTCAATATAAATGTTTCCGTTATAATACTCATTCATTTTTTTTGAAATAATGCCAATTACGAGAAGGAAAATACATGATAGACTCGCCAATCAATCAATTACTAAACTCCAGTTATGATCACGATCTCCATAAATAAAACCCCTAAGTCTGAACTCACAATTCGTTGGTGGAAGTTAAGAGTTTTCCGAGCAGATCACCGATGAGGTTAATAAATGGGTAGCTACATTTTAAATTTCGATGTTACGCTAATTTTCCATTTTCCTGATGCCCTCCACGATGGGAAGAGACTATCGAAGTAACTTATTGTTATATTTTAAATGCCTAAACCGACGGCACGAGTAATAAAGATTTATCAACTATTAATAATTGCAGTATGTTGCTTTTGAGAAATTAAGGGACTATTCAGTCTAACTATCAATATAATCGTATAAATATAATTTAAAAGACCCATTATCTATTTATTAGTGATAATTATAAAATATGCTGACTTCGATGCATAGATAAAATGGAGTCCCAATACCTATATGAAAATAGAGATGACAATTTTGTTCATATGCTTAATAAACATAGTTTCGATAAATCGTAATGTCGAGATAAGACCCTACAGAGGCATGTGAGTATCGGTTCGACTCGAACGGTTATTTGGTTATTAAGAATGATTGGTAAACTAAACTCCGACAAGTGAAGGATGTTTGATTAAAATATCGATATAAGACTTTGAATATCGTCTCAAATAATTTAGTTATCATTAGAAATAGACTGAAATTTGATAAATAAACCAAAGGATCATTAAATTAGTAGTAGCTATGAGTAAAGTAAACTCTGACGAGTAACTGACTTTAATTAAAAGTATTTAGAGTAACCTATGGACGTCGTTTCCATTTTTTGTAGTTATTTGCAGTTAGGAATAAATTCAACATCAACGACCAAACCACCCTGAGAAAATGTACAACTTTATTTTAGATTTAAATGTTTGAAAATTCGAAATATATATGAGTAAACTGGGTTTGGATAGATAAGCGATTGCGATTATAACCATATAAACGTGTTAACAAATTTGTCGGAACGCAGCGATCATTAGTTTAACTATGAAGCTGAACCATCCAACTGACGCTTTACCTTAAACTCTATAAAGTCAAATATTCACTCCTTTGGAATAGAATCCACGGTATCATATGTCGTGAGTACTCGACGAATCTCTGGACCACCACCAACGAGTTGTGAGAATTTCGGAACCTCCTATGTGAATGAACCCATGGATTTAAACCCTGACGCCGTACGCCGTATAAATCACCTTAACTGTCCTGATCCGAAGTCCTTCAACCCAAATTAATAATTTAACCGTTATAATTTCGAAAAATGATAAATTTATTGCTTCTAGAGGACTCGTGGATCGACGCATCCAGAGTCATAGCTCGGTTCCACGCTCACTCGGCTGCCCGATGCAGGCAGGCGATGTGGGACGCTGGCTTTTCTATATCTCCAGTCCGTGAAACCCGAGGTGGCACACAAGGCGCATTGTCGCACGTGGTAGTCACACGACACGTCTTGCCGAAGGAGATGAGAAACGAAGACGAAATTACTGAACTCCGACGCGAACATTCGTATGCGAGAGAGCAGTACCTCAAGAGGAGAAGATAGAATATTGAGAACATTCTAGATGTGTATGAAACTTCATGAAATTATTTGAATAAATGAGTTCGTTTTCACGCCTTAGTCATTTTAACAACGTTTTCAAGGTTTATTACTACTTTAACTGACCAGTTCCCAGAAGTTAATTAATAAGTAATGGTCCGGAGACCCTTCTTGATAAACGATTAATTGTTTTAATTTAAATTAAAAGTTATGAAACCTCATTTTATTTCAGAAATGGATTTTCGACAATTCCTCACTCTACAAAGGGAATTAGATAAGGCCCAGGCAGTCAACCGGGATTTACATCAACAGCTTCTCCAACTCACCCGGGAGATCCAGCAGTTCAAGGGAACCTGGATCGAACCGAAAAGGCCAAAGATTGTTTACCAAAGAATGGAAGCAGTGCAAAAAGGGTGGGCCGGCGAGCGACAGTTGACGCAAAATTTGAAGACTCAAATCAAAGGGCTAGAAACAGCACTGTCGGCGAGCCAAGAAGGGGCAGCGTTAACGTATCCGTTGGTCTTTGCCCCGGCACAGCTGGTTTACCGTGACCAGATGTCTCCAGCAACACCCAAGAACAAACCCAACATGATGAAAATATTTAACATATTGACATTCAATAGCACCGGGCAGAAATCGCCAACTGACAATTTGGAATCCAAGAATTCATCAAACTCCGTCTTTGAATCTAGCTCAAATACCAATGACAATCTTGAAATGCAAATTATATCGAATTATGAAAATGTTACAAAAAGATTTAAAATTGAAGAATACCTACGAAATAACGAAAATTTCATGAACTTGAAAAATTGTTTTTATAAATATGAAAAATATTATAAAAACCTCGAAAATCTTGATTCGAACGACTTGATTTTAAAATCTTCTTACTTAAAATTAAAAATAACAAACTTTGCTCCAAAAACTCAATTCTTAGAAAAGTTTTTACCGAATCCAAAAAAGAACATAATCTCAAAGAAACTCCATCAGTTAAAAAAGAATCAAATTTTAAAAATTTTAAAAATAGCAGAGTAATCCCAAACGAAAAAAGTATTTTTATTGAAAACTTTAAAAATTCAATAAAAAATAATGAAAAAAGTGAAATTGATTTAAAATTAAATGAAGAAATAAATTCAAAAAACACGTCTAAAAATAATATTCTAATAAAGAAGAAAAAAGAAAACTATCTTGGAAAATAAAAAAAACTGACAAATGAGATCTTTGACATCTTAACCTCCACATTTAAAATAAAAAATGACAACCAGACAACTACGGAAAATGCCTATTTACTCATCAAATACTTACAGAAGAAATTCATACTAATGGATAACACATACAAGCCTTTCTCCACAGCAACCACAATTACTTTTGAAGATATTAGTGAAGATGATCTTAAAAAGCTAATTGATAATAATTTAGAACAAATTAATAGTGAAATAATTTTAAATTTTAAACTAATTTTCAGAATGCGAATAATAAATTTTTCATAAAAAATTATATATTTATAATTCAGCTGAAAATAAAATCACTATTAAATTTGTTTAATTAACAGAATAATACAAAATATATGTTTATCAATGATGAAAACATTGTTCGCGCGTCACGGGCGCGCGAAAATACTCCATGCAGCTTATCGACCTCCGGTCGACACACAGAAAATGTCATTCTACTTAAACAAGAGAATCATTCTGAACGTAGCTTGCCAACCTCTGATCAACTCACGAAAAATGTAACTCGGTCTGATGAAAGCATTGAAAACAGCTCATTGCCAACTGATAGGCTACCAATAAACGTAACCTTGAAATCTGAAATAACAAAAAGTCCTTATGATGATACTCTTTACGAAAATGAAGCACACGAAATTAAAAAATGTCAGTCACTGACCCCCTGTCAACTGGCCATGAGTTCCATTATATCATATACTACGATTGAAGAAGTTGGATCACCTAAAAGTGAATACTGTCATCCTAACGAGGAATATTTGTTATATGCCGATATGTCCATGAATAGATACCTCGTATTAATGAATGCATCTTTAAAATGCACCTGGGATGATGACTGCGGTTGTGATAAATGCATGGGCTATATTGACTATGATGACCTCTAATGAAGATCTGTAAGATTTGTACCTCCATATGTGTAGTGTGTATTCAGCAATGCTGGTAATTGCATCGGCATTGCAGACTTGTGTTAGTGAACTAAATACTTAACTGAACTACGTGCTAAGCCCCGCTTGCATATATCAGTAAAGGAGTATATTTGGTCACCTAAATTTAGCAATAAATTATTTATAATTTATTTTTATATAAATTAAAATTATAATTAATCGATAATAATCAAAAGTGTATAAGAAATTGTATAAATAGATATTTTACTGTTCAGTAAAAACTTTACAAAGAATTTTTTATTTTATAAACTTACGGATTTTCATTTCATTTCTTTTAATAAATTTATGAAAAATATTTTTTAATTGCTTTAATGTGCTTTAGCGAGGTTTCTATTAAATATTTAATGACTCTTAATGAATATAAAATTATTTTATAATATTGAGTTTGTAAATTGTCAGGTTTACCATATTTAAACATTTTATTTATTGCTAATGATACATCAGCAAATTTAGTTTTCAGTGGTATGTCGACAGAAAACATCGATACAGGTAAAGATAATCTTGTCGGGGCTGTTATAAAATTAGAGAAATGAAATGAGTCCATGGCAAATCGAAAATGAACAAAAAACATCCAAAATAATTAAAGTATAAAAACTAAGGCCAAATAAAAAGACATACTCAAATATAATCATTGGTGAGCTATCACGTGAGGGATTGGTGAGGGATCAGAATTAATATACGCACCCAATAAATAACAGAATTTAACTACTCCCTCAGTAAATAAACAAATAATAAATATGTAAAATATTTGTTAAGAAAAATCATATTAATTATTTATTAAGTTGACTAATTTTTGAAAATTCTTGGGAACGCGTGATATGTGAAGCATTTCTAATAAGGTCAATAGATACAAAGATTAATGAGCAAAGTGATGTAACTAAGAATGTTTTTTAATAGTTTAAGTATGCTAAATCATGTTTATGTATTGTTTTTTTTTAAAAAAACTTTTTAATATTATTAAAATAATGTAGGTTATAAATTACTTTTGGGCCAGAACACAAATAGCCTTGAGGATTGTTTTAATGCATCAGTAATACAGCACAAAAACCTAGCGCCAAGATGACTTAAAATACAATATACAACACCAACTAAACTTTTTAAAATCTGAGAGAATATAAATAAATATAAAATCAAAAACATAAAAGTAAAATAAAATAAATACAAAGTGCATCAAGAACTGCACGAAATCTACATAAGGAATAACATAATAACAAGAAAATTTGATCGTAAAATGACCATTTATATAAAAGTAAAAATTAATGAATTAAATGAATAAAAATAAAATATTTTTGGATTAATAAATTTAATTAAAAATGTTAAAAATAAATTACCAATTTAAATTAAGAAATAAATAAAAATTTAATTTAGATAACATAAATAATTTCAAAGTCGAATTTTGTTTAATCGCAATAAAACTAACACGCAAGGTTAAGGCCAAATTATAGGTATAAATACTGATGTGTTTTCACAAATTTTCAACTACTTTGCAGTATTAATTTCAACCAAAATAAAGTTGCACACTTTTTATCTTGCTTTACTGTGTGCTTTTCAACTACCTTGCAGCAATATTTTCAGATCATTAATCTGCAGTTACGTTATTTTGGTTTGTGTGCATCGATGCACGAGTTAAAATTGTAGGTGTTTATTGATCAATTTGATTAAATGGCTAAGCGATTTAACAGTGTTATTATGAATGCCAAATATACAGTTTATGCGTCGAGACTTTTGCCTAATTCATCTGGTAATTTATCTTTTCTATTATTTTATTTTTGGTGGCCCACAGCCAAAACATAACGCAAGATAGAAAAATAAAACACACTATCGAACTGTGTAAGTGCGTGTATAATCGCCAATAGTTCGTGCCCGTGAAGGCTCCGGCGTGAGAACGCAGGAACTGGAACGTCAATATTATCCGTATATAGGGGAAATTGGAGGGTAAATGAGTAGTCCTTTGGCTGCTTATTCATCATCCGTTTCCTGAAAAATTGACATAAATTTTTTAACAACAATCGGCTCAAAATATCTAACACCGAGTAGTCTAGTGGGCACTCATTAAATATAATATGAACATAAATAGTTCATAAGGATAAAGAAAGGGAAAGGGTAGCGGGGAAAATAGCGAAATCGTTGCAACAGTTAAAATGAATAGCCATCGGAACAAGAAAATTTGATCGTAAAATGACCATTTATATAAAAGTAAAAATTAATGAATTAAATGAATAAAAATAAAATATTTTTTGGTTGAATAAATTTATTTAAAAAATGTTAAAAATAAATTACCAATTTAAATTAAGAAATTAATAAAAATTTAATTTAGATAACACAAATAATTTCAAGGGTTAATTTTGTTAAATCTCAATAAAATTAACACGCAAGGTTAAGGCCAAATTATAGGTATATATACTGACGTGTTTTCACAAATTAACAAGCACAAGTACTAGAACTAAAATTAAACTAAATATTATTCGACAGTATTATTTCTAACTTGGTTAGAATTTCAATTTTCCGTCTCACTGGGAGACCGGTTGTATTAGTGTGCACTATAGTACTTATTGATTGAAATTTTTATTAGAATTATTAATGGATGGATTATCAATGGAAATTTTAATGGATTATCAATGGATTAGGTTACGAATTTTTATTAAATTTTTATTAGATTATTGATGAATGGATTATCGATGGAAACTTTAATGGATTATCAATGGATTAGGTTACGAATTTTTAATTTTTATTAGATTACATTACGAATTATTAATGGATGGATTATCGATAGATTAGGTTACGAATTTTTGATGAATTTTTATTATATTACGAATTATTAATGGAATTATGTTACGAAATTTTAATGGATTATCAATGGATTAGAATTTTTATGGGATTATGTTGCAAATTTTTATGGATTATGCTGTGAATTGTTAATGGTAAATTATGATACAGATTGTTAATTTTCAATATATGATTTTTGATGTTGAATTATGCTATTACGAATTTACAATATAGGATGAATTATGGATTATTAATTTCTATAATATGTTTACAAATTTCCGAAAATTGTTTCATGCATTCGAGACTTTTACCCAATGGATCTGGTAATTTTCATTTACTTCTTTTACGGCCAACAGCCACAATAAACTGCAAGTGATTAAAATCAAACATACTACCGCAAGTCACGTAAGTGCGTGTATTATCGCCAATGATTTCGTGTCCGTGAATGCTCCGGACTGCGGAACACAGGAACTGGAACGTCAATATTATCCGTATATAGGGGAAATTGGAGGGTAAATGAGTAGTCCTTTGGCTGCTCCTTCACCATCCGTTTCCTGTAAAATTAACATAAATTTTTAACAACATTCGGCTCAAAATATCTAACATCGAGTAGTCCAGTGGGCACTCATTAATTATGAAATGAACATACATAGATCATAAGGACAAAGAGAGGGAATGGGTAGTGGATAAAATTGCGAAATCGTTGCAACAGTTAAAATGAATAGCCATCGGAAAAAGATTAATCCGAACGACCAAAATCACGAAAATAATGTTTTTAAATAAGAATAAAATAAATTTTGTTAAATTGAAACGGAAAATATGGTCAGAACGATGCGCAAAATTTTGGAAATAGGTAAAACACTTATCATAAAAAACTGTAATATAAGGGCGGAACGCTGCTCAAATTTTCCGAATCAACTAAAATACTTATAGAAAATAGAAAAATAAAAGTGAAATGCGACTCAACGGTTGGTATAAGATAATCATGAAACTAAAAAATAAGGGCAGAATGCTGCTCAAATTTTCCGAATTAACTCAAATACTTAACAATAATAGTAAAGTAAAAATGAAACTGTAAAATAAGGGCGGATCGCTGCTCAAATTTTCCGAATTGATGAAAATACTTATTGAAAATAGTAAAGTAAAAGTTGAACGCGTAAAATAAGGGCGGAACGCTGCTCAAATTTTACGAATCGATGAAAATACTTTATCGAAAACTGCGGAATAAGGATAAAACCGTAAAATAAGGGCGGAATGCTGCGAAAATTTTTCGAATCAACAAAAATACTTTATCGAAAACCGGAAAGATACAGATGGATTACAACTAGATTTTTATAAAAGAAAAATATTTCTTAAAGCTGAGGAATAAGGACGAATCCCTACACAAAATTTTGTTAATAATATTGATAATAATTATAATAATTGTAATAATAATAATAATAATAATAATAATAATAATAATAATAATAATAATAATAATAATAATAATAATGATAATAATAATGAGGATAATAATAATAATAATAATAATAATAATAATAATAATAATAATATTGATCATGGTACCTATAATAGTAATGATAAAAATTATGATGTTAATAGTAGTAATATAATAACTGTAATGGTAATTATATAGTATAAAAATAATAATAAAGGTGATAGTAGTAACAATTAATAAAGGTAATACATATAATAGTATCAATGATAAGGCAAGCAATAATATGTAATAGGGAACATTGTGGTTATAATAGGGATAAGAGTAAGAGAGATACTGTGTGAATATTTAACATAACAAAGGGTGCACAGGCCAAAGAATAATCATCAACACGGACAACGATAAGAAGGACTATGGGAATGGACATAACAATGAATTATATGAGAGTATAGGTTAACATTTGACAGAGATAGGAGAATAATGGGACCTAAAAATTGAAATCGAGCACAGACCTTCTATCGGTAGCTCGTTGGACCCAAGGATCGTTCGGTCAATTATAGCTTTAGTAATAGCGCTCACTTTTTGCGGACGATCTACCCACTCGAACACAGTTCCAATGTTGCTTAGCAACGGGTGCCGAGTGGTAAGCGAAAGAATATTTGTATGAGGTTGTCTGGGTAACAACTATATAGTTTCAAAATATTGTTATGCCAGCACACAAATAGCCTTGAGAATTGTTTAAATGCATCAGTAATACAGCACGAAAACCCAGCACCAAGATAACTTAAAATACAATAGACAACACCAACTAAACACTTTAAAATCTGAGAGAATATAAATAAATATAAAATCAAAAACATAAAAAGTAAAATAAAATAAATACAAAATGCATCAAGAACCGCACGAAATTTACATAAAAAATAACATAATAACAAGAAAATTCGACCGTAAAATGACCATTTATATAAAATTAAAAATTAATGAATTAAGTGAATAAAAATAAAATATTTTTGGATGAATAAATTTAATTAAAAATGTTAAAAATAAATTACCAATTTAAATTAAGAAATAAATAAAAATTTAATTTAGATAACATAAATAATTTCAAAGTGGAATTTTGTTTAATCGCAATAAAACTAACACGCAAGGTTAAGGCCAAATTATAGGTATAAATTCCGATGTGTTTTCTCAAATTTTCAGTCTTATTTTTCGGAGAAAAAATTTCATTACAGAACTGTATAACTGGTTGTATAACTGGTTGAGAACCGTGCATTCAGGCAATTAACACGGGTAAGTGTTTTGCCTGAACACGATCACTCTCAACTGGTGCAATATTATTAATTGATTTTTTCGAAGGGAATTGATGGGTAATTTTTCAATTGAATTTATGGATGACTTTTCAGATCGAATTTATGGATGATGTTTGTTTTTTAAATTGAATTTATGGATGATTTTTGTTTTTCCAATTGAATTTATGGATGATTTTTGTTTTTCCAATTGAATTTATGGATGATTTTTGTTTTTCCAATTGAATTTATGGATGATTTTTCGAATCGAATTTGTGGGTAATTTTTCAATTGAATTTATGGACGATTTCTTAGATTAAATTTATGGATAATTTTGTTTTTCCAATTGAATTTATGGATGATTTATCGAATTAAATTTATGGGATTTTCGAAGTAAATTTTATGGAATGGATACAATGAATTTCAAATGTATGTGGCCGATGTAATATGCTGAATAAATATTTTCTATCTATAGCCTTAGTGCATCGAAACTTTTATTCCAAATGCTATGGTAAAATATTATTTGTTATTCCTTTTCCGGCCCACAGCCAAAGACACATCACAAGTTAATAAAATCATATACAGTTTTCGAACTGTGTAAGTGCGTGTAAAATCGCCAATAGTTCGTGCTTGTGAAGGCTCCGGCGTACGGAACGCAGGAGCCGAAACGTCAAAATTATCCGTACATAGGGGAAATTGGAGAGTAAATGAGTAGTCCCTTGGCTACTCCTTCACCATCCGTTTCCTGTAAAATTGACATAAATTTTTAACAACATTCGGCTCAAAATCTCTAACACCGAGTAGTCCAGTGGGCACTCATTAACTATGAAATGAACATACATAGATCTTAAGGACAAAAAGATGGAATGGGTAGCGGGGAAAATCGCGAAATCGTTGCAACAGTTAAAATGAACAGCCAACGGAAAAAGATTAATCCGAACGACCAAAATCATGAAAAATAATGTTTTTAATAAGAATTAAATAAATTTAATTTGAGTTGAGGCGGAAACTATGGGCGGGACGCTGCTCAAATTTTCCGAATTAATTCAAATACTTAACAAAAATAGTAACGTAAAAATGGAATGCGTAAAATAAGGGTGGAACGCTGCTCAAATTTTCCGAGTAATGAAAATACTTTGTCGAAAACGGTAGAATAGGGATGAACCGTAAAATAAGGGCGGAACGTTGCTAAAATTTTCGAATTTACAAAAATACTTTATCGAAAACCGAAAAATATAGATGGACTACGGCTAATATTGTATATCAATAAAAAATTTTAACGCTGAGGAATAAGGACGGATCCCTACAAAATCTTAATAATAATAACGACAATGATAAAGGTAATGGTAATTATAATAATAATAATAATAATAATAATAATAATAATAATAATAATAATAATAATAATAATAATAATAATAATAATAATAATAATAATAATAATAATAATAATAATAATAATAATAGTGATAATAATGATAATAATAATGATAATCATGGTATTTGTAGTAATGATGATAATAATTATGATAATAATAATAGTAGTAATAATCATAGTAGTAATAACAATAAATATAATGGTAGTTATAGTAATAAAAATAATAATAAAGGTAATAGTAGTAACAATTAAGAAGGGTAATATATATAATAGTAACAATGATAATGCTAGTAATAATAATAGGGAACATTGTAGTTATGATAGGGATAAGAGTATGAGAATTAGTGTGTGAATATTTAACATAACCAAGGGTGTACCGACCAAAGAATAATCTTCGACATGGACAACGATAAGAAGGACCAAGCGAATGGACATAAAGATAGATGATATGATAGTATAGGTTAACATTTGACAGAGATAGGAGAATAATGGGACCTAAGAATCAAAAGCGAGCACAGGTCTTCTATCGACAGCTCGTTGGACCCAGAGATGGTTCGGTCAATTATAGCATTAGCAATAACGGTCACTTTTTGCGGACGATGTACCCACTCGAACACAGTTCCAACGTTGCTTAGCAACGGGTGCCGAGTGGTAAGCGAAAGAATATTTGTATGAGGTTGTCTGGGTAACAACCATATAGTTTCAAAATATCAAAACCCAGAAACCCACCAATATCAACACCCAGAAACCCACCATAATGGTAATTATAATAGTAATGATAATGGTAATTATAATAATAGCAATAATAATAATAATAATGATAATAATAATAATAATAATAATAATAATAATAATAATAATAATAATAATAATAATAATAATAATAATAATAATAATAATAATAATAATAATAATAATAATAATAATAATAATAATAATAATAATAATAGTGCTAATAATAATAGTAGTGGTGGGTTACGGTTTTTCGTCATTTGTTTGAATTAACCTGTAGTTGCCCCAGTAACTCCATACAAAAAAATGCTAACTGCCACTTGGCACCCGTTGCTAGGCAACGTTGGTAATGTGTTCAAGTGGTGGATTGTCCGCAAAAATTGAGTATTATCGCTAGTACTGTAATTGCTCGGACAACCCTCGGGTTCACGAGCTGTCGATAGAAGACCTGTGCTCGCTTTGCTCTGTCCCTTGTAGAAATTCAAGATTTAGATTCTTATTTGGCTATGGAAAATGAGACGAAGATTCGGTGACGTGATGCGAATATTTATGATAACGCTGGCATACAAATGTATCTAAGAGACAAATTGACTATGAATACGACTACTCTATTCAAATCAACAAAACACGTAGTATTTATGAGTTAATGGGTTTGGAGCTGTATTGCTCGACGTCAGGCGCGCTCCTTGCGACCCGGCCGACGATTTATGGATGGAGTGGCGGACTGGTTTGTAGCTTGCGGATCTTTGGGTGGCATCTGGGACGGGGCGAAGACGAGTGAGTATGTTACTGCCTCCCCCTCCCGACAGACTGCCAGGGCGACTTCCAATCCTCTGATTTGGGTGCGCAGGCTCTGATTGAGCTGTCGCGCTTCCGCTCAACCTATTTGTGCTGCAGTTAGTCTGAGATATAATGATTTTACTTTTCTCGGATCCGACCAAGTTGCCTTGATCTGCCGTACCTCTTTAGTCACCTGAAGGATTTGATTGAGGAGATCCGTATTTGCGTTCCTTGCGCGATCTAGTTCAGCTTGCAAGATGTGGTTGGTGGCCATAACTACAATGGACAAGATCATTAAATTTTCTCTAATGATTTACATAATTTGTATTTATAATTATCATAAACATAATTATTAAACACGGGTCTACTCAGGCAAACGATTAACACGAAATGACAAGTTAACAAAGATTTCTTTTTCAAAAACAAAACTAAATCACGTTTATTGTTAGTGTTTTGAGGGATCACTGTTTTCCGTGGCACGGCTTCTTTAAGTCCTTCTTCGGAGGAACTACAGGATATGGGCGTCGGGTATCGCGGACTGGGCGAGGTGGGTAGGCTTCCGCAATTCGTCCGGTGAGGATGTCTTCTTCCACATTTGCGAGGTACATCCTCGCCTTAACTACCTGTAGGTCCACCTGTTCCTGCACCCTTTCCCATTGGGTGAGGAAGTTGCGTGCATGCATATAAGTCTCCGCGGCGGGATACTGCTGACCAGCGAGTCTACAGGGGTCCTTCTCGAAGCCTAGTATCCGCCAAGTAGTGGGATACGGCCACTGTTGTTGAAACTCGTCGAAAATTTCCGTAGCTGATGGAGCTCCTCCCTGACCCCGTTTGTCAGTTGCTTGACTCGCGATTCGTTCGAATGACATGTCTGAAATATCATCCTGATCAGATTCGATTAAGTCGTCCGCTTATTATAATGATCAACTAAATGAGGACTGGGGTATGGCTATTGGGTGTAATCAATTTTTAAACTTATTGAATTCTAGTAAATTTGATTTTTACTGCAAATTATGGGCGGTTCATCTATAAGTATTAGGTGTGCGATATTCCACCGATTGTCTTTCCTATCTTTTCTTTTGAAATTTACAGTAATCAAGTGATATTTTGGTGCTATGTAAATTGGTTCACGGACATCTCGGGTCGTCAAGGTTTATTCAGATTTGTGACTTGCTGTTTGATAAGTTAAGACGTGAATAGTACTTTTCGTTACTCGATTGATTGTTGATAAGAGGGTTTATATTATCTCACAGGTCTGGCCCTTTTGCATGTGTCTCTTTGGATAATACAAGTATATATGTGATTAAAACCTTGAATGTCAGGGCCGGATGTTGGTCCGGATAAGTTGTTTGTGCGTAGACGTGTTTAATCGATGATCCTATGTGGTTGATTTCCGGCGGATCTGGTCGCTTGCAGTTTAATCGATTGAATGGAGATGATTTAATTTGGTATGTTTATATCCGGTAATTATATTATTTACGTTACATTTTCAGAATTATTGATCAACTGATTCGCCTAAACTTAGTTAAATCAATTCTGGTAAGTTATTTCATTGATTAGTTTGAATGTATTTTACTGACAATTTTTAAGAAAAACTTCTTGCGCCTACCGAGGCTTTCAAGCAGATGCAATCCCCTACCTTTGGAATATTTTCTTTATGTGGAATTTTATTTGTTCAAGGAAAAATCGGTAGTAAGCCTTCTTGTGATTGAACAATTTATGTAATGTTAATACAAATTTTCTCTTATCTTAAACTTTGATTTTTGCAATTATATTAATTTGGTTTAAGTGATAACTCATTTATTTCGTCTTTAATCACTTTACTTTAATTCCTGAATTTGTACTAATTAAAGAAACTTTATTTCAAAATCTATAAATTATTCTAATTCTAATCAAGGGATTGTTTTATCAATAATATATTTTGATTTCCATTACTCAAATTTCTTGTAGTTTCCCCTGAAACTAGTTCGATCAACCATTACTTTAATCCGTGAAATTACTTTAACATTAGCTCAATAATTTTAAATCCATGAGTCCCGTTTTACTTTATTTTTACTCGAAGAGTTACTTGATCTTTACCAAAGAAATTATCTTATTTTTATTCAAATTATTTTTGACTTTAATCTATGAATAACTTGGTTTAATCCTCAACTTCCTTTAATTAACGAATTATAGTTGATCAAGGAGTTTCTATTAGTTAATCATCAAATTAATGTGGTGAAAATTTTATTCTTAACTCGTGAATTACGTTATCTTTACTTAATAACCGTTTTACTTAATCTAATTTAATCAATAAAATATTTACTTTTACTCAAAAATTCTTTTAAGTTTAATCAAAATGAATTAATTTAGCTTAATCAACGAGTTATTTGTCTTTATCCAATAATCCATACTTTAACTTAATTGAGTTACTGAGTTAATTATTTAATGATTTTTATTGTAACTTTATGTTAGTATGCCAATGATTAGTTTATTTCAAGTTTAGCTATATCAACGATTTCCATTTAATTTATCCCCGTACCCTTCCTTTTAATAGGCCTTAGACGCACTTTATGTTCATATTATATTTAATGAGTGCCCACTGGACTACTCGGTGTGATTATTTTGAGACGTGTGTAATAGAAATTTAGGTTGATTTTACAGAAAAAAGAAACGAGGAAGCAGCCAGAGACTTCTTCCTTATTTCTCGTTTCATCTATAGGGATAATATTGACGTTACGACCCCTGCGTTCCGCACGCTAGGTCTTCACGGGTACATATCATTGGCGATTTTCCACGCACTTACACAAATCTGTACTATGTAGATTTTACTATCTTGCAATATGTGTTGGCTGTGGGCCGGAAAAATTTCAACAAATGTTTAATTAATATTAATAAATGCATGAAAAACAATGGTTAATATTATAAATATTTATTAACATATTAAATAATCAACATACAAAATTACTTGTCCAAATAAAACCATAACAGCATAAAAATGCATCTCCCCCCACGCCGACATCCAAGCAGAGCTCTACCGAGGTTGCGGGGATGTGAAGTGGAGAGAGAGCTCCAAATAAACTAATTCTCACCTAAAAGTAAATTCTAAACGTAGATTTTTAAACAAAATTCTAGCTCAAAAATAGCTTTGAAAATAGTTTCAAAAATGGTTTTCGTTTGAAAAACGGTTTTTTTTAATGTGAAAATGGATCAGTATTTATACCTATTTTCTGTCCCTAACCTCGCATGTTAAATTTGATGGAGTAAAACAAAATTCGACCTTGTTATTTTCTAGTGAATTCTAATCTTTAATTTTATTATTTTTCTAATTTATTTTTCTGATTTTTCATTTAGAATTTTTATTGAATTATTACTAATTCAAATTTTTTGATTTAAGTTTCATTTTCATGAACTTTTATTAATTTATTAATTTTCGTCGAATTTGTTGTGTTTTCTTGTTATGTTTGTGTTGGTATCGTGCGGATCTTGGTGCGTTTTGTTATTATTTTAATTTATTTTTATGTTTACTATTTTATATTTAATTCTCTTTTTCTCTCATTTGATAGGGTTTAATTGATGTTTCAATAGGTTTATTTAAATTTGCATGTTATATTTGCATGTGTGTTACCGATCCATTTAAACATTTCTCAAGGCCATATGTTCTGGCCCAACAGTAGTAATAATAATAAATATAATGGTAATTATAGTAATAAGAATATTAATAAATGTAATAATAGTAACAATTAATAAAGATAATACATATAATAGTAACAATGATAACGCTAGTAGACATAGTAGTTTAATAGGGATGAGGATAAAAGAGATACTGAGTAAGTTTAACATAAATAAAGGGTGTACAGGCCATGGCAAGAGTCGATAATACGGACAACGATAAGAAGGACTAAGTGAATGGACTTTAAGATAAATGACATGAGAGTAGATGTTAATATTTGAAGGAGAAAGTAGAATAATGGGACCTAAAAATCGAAATCGAGCACAGGCCTTCTATCGGCAGCTCGTTGGACCCATGGATCGTTCGGTCAATTATAGCTTTAGCAATAACGCTCACTTTTTGCGGACGATCTACCCACTCGAACACAGTTCCAACGTTGCTTAGCAACGGGTGCCGAGTGGTAAGCGAAAGATATCTGTATGGGGTTGTCTGGGTAACAACCATATAGTTTCAAAATATCAACACCCAGAAACCCATCAGCTCAATTATAGCAAAAGCAATAGCGCTCACTTTTTGCGGACGATCTACCCACTCGAACACAGTTCCAACTTTGCTTAGCAACGGGTGCCGAGTGGTAAGCGAAAGATATCTGTATGGGGTTGTCTGGGTAACAACCATATAGTTTCAAAATATCAACACCCAGAAACCCACCAGGTCTATTATAGCATTAGCAATAGCGCTCACTTTTTGCGGACGATCTACCCACTCGAATACAGTTCCAACGTTTCTTAGCAACGGGTGCCTAGTGGTAAGCGAAAGATATCTGTATGGGGTTGTCTGGGTAACAACCATATAGTTTCAAAATATCAACACCCAGAAACCCACCAGGTCTATTATAGCATTAGCAATAGCGCTCACTTTTTGCGGACGATCTACCCACTCGAATACAGTTCCAACGTTTCTTAGCAACGGGTGCCTAGTGGTAAGCGAAAGATATTTGTGGTGGGTTACAGGGTTTCGAATCTTGTTTATCCTCATAGTTACCCTAGTAACGCCATACAAAATGATGCTGATCGCCACTTGGCACCCGTTGCTAAGCAACGTTGGTAATGTGTTCAAATGGTGGATTGCCCGCAAAAATTGAGTATCATTGCTAATACTATAGTTGCTCGGACAACCCTCGGGTTCACTAGCTGTCGATAGAAGACTTATGCTCGCTTAGCTCTGTCCCTTGTAGAAAGTCTAGATCAGGTTCCTAATTGACTGCGGGAAAACTGAGACGCAATAAGATTGCTTGTGACAATGCTGGCATGCAATTACAAAAAAAAACGACTCAACTAAGGGTAAAGCTACTCTATTTGAATCAACCACATGTGTAATATTTACTGCTTGATGATTTGAAGTTGGGTTGCTCGACGTCGGGCACGCTCCTTGCGTCCCGGTCGACGATTATTCGCTGGAGGGATAGGTTGCTCTGCTGACTGGGTGGTTTTCTGCGGCATTTGGGTTGGGGCAAAGACGAGCGGATATGTTACCGCTTCGATAAACTCTCTTAAGAAAAATCGATGATGGTTTGCCATTGCAACGGTGCGTTTCCGTTGAATGGATTATTATATCTTAAGATTGTCGTCGGTGATCGGCAGGATATCCGGTGATTTTATCAACGTCGAAAATCTCGGCTTAGTAAGCGATATCCTGTTTATTTTAATTATGTCGTCGTTAATTGTAGGGAGTTATGATTTGGCCTATCCGCTTCAGTTTAATCAGTTCCATTTCGGAAATTTTTATGTTATCTCTCATTTGAATGCTCTTATTGTTACGTTCGAGAAAAAACACTTGCGATTTACTGTAGGCTTCGGGGAACCTTCCTCGACACTGTGACGTCATCTCTTGCATCCGAAGCTTTATTATCCGGATTATTTGGAATTATTCGTCTATCGTTTCGTCGGGAATGCTGGGACTTAATTTATTATTATGCTCGAATTTTTGGGGTCGGCGGTAAGCCTTTCTGTATGTTGTCATTAATGTAATTTCATGGTTAGATCTTTCTGTATAAAATAAATTTTGATTGTTATTTTAATTGAACTTAAAGTTTATGATCGTTATATTCTATGTCACCATTTGGGTTTCATCTCATTTTCAATTTTAACCGGTTTTTTATTCAATGTTATTCATCCAATCAATTTTATTTCATCTTTTGGTAAAATTAATCTACGACTTCAGGGTAACTTTAATTTTTTTTTTCTTCTATTAATTTTTGGCCACGATTTTTGTCCTACATCGATGATTTTATTACCTATCTATCCTAGCGAAGTGTTGGCTTATTTATGAATATTTGCCCTTTATGTCCTTAGCTTTAATCAACTACTTAAATGTCTTCATTTTGAACACCTTATTCCCAAACTAGTTTTCTGTGCTTTAAGTCTGTGAATTATATACACGTTTCGTTATTTGAAATTGATGACTTCATTTATTAATTACTTTAGTTTTATCGATAAATGATTTTAACTACTTCATTCCTTACTTTTATTTTAATGGATTATAATAATTTAACTATTGAGGTTATTTGCTATTACTCTACTGCTAATCAACAGATTATGATCCTCTAAATCCTGAATTACTTTTACTCACTAGTCACTCGAACGTTAATCAATGAATTAATCTAATTTAATTACCTTTATTCAATCGTTACTGCTATTTTATTAAACGAAATTGTACTAATTTGACCAAGGAGTTATTTGTCGTCATTTTACTTTTTATCCAAAATTTATACTAATTTAACTACTTTACTGTTAGTAAATCATAATAATTTGATGAATGGATTACGTAATAACTACTCTAATTTTAAGTCATAAAATACTTTAATGGTTACTTTATCTATAATAAATAGTTATTTTAATTCATATTTTAATTTATTTGAATCGTTGAATTATTTATTTGATACTTTCTACAAATTTAGGAAAGAATAAAAGCAATTTAATTACACCAATGATTTTTCTAATTTATCTAAAACTCTTAGTTCGCCGTGGTTATATCAACGATTTTAACTTAATTTATTCCAGTACCCTTCCCTTTAATAGACCTTAGGCGCACGTTGTGTTTATATTATATTTATTGAGTGCCCACTGGACTACTCGGTGTGGTGATTTTGAGCCGTGTGTAATATAAATTTAGGTCGATTTTACAGAATTGAGAAACGAGGAAGCAGCCAGGGACTTCTTCCTTATTTCTCGCTTCAGCTATAGGGATAAATATTGACGTTACGACCGCTGCGTTGCGCACGCTGAGTCTTCACGGGTACATATCATTGGCAATTTTCCACGCACTTACATGCATCTGTACTATGTGGATTTTATTTACTTGCGTTATGTGTCGGCTGTGGGCCGGAAAAATTTCGACAATAATTATTTAATTATTTAAGCATATAAAACGTGTTAATGTTATCAATAATATTTATTAATTATATAACAATTAAACATAAATTACCATCCATTGACCAAAATACAAAATGGCATAATATTGCATCAAAATAAAACAACATGCCACTCTCCCCACGTCGACGCCAAGCAGAGCTCTACCGAAATGCTATGGACGTGACGTGGAAAGAGGGTTCCACCATAAATATTTCTCACCTAAAAAAGGTTTCCAAAGTAATCTGAAAAATAACTTTTCTAAAATGGTTTAAAATGGTTTTTCAAAATGTTCAAAATGGGTTTAAACAATTTTCAAAAATGGTTCTAAAAATGTTTAAGTTAAATGTGAAAATGGATCAGTATTTATACCTATTTTTCTCGCATGTGAAATTTGATGCAGTAAAACAAAATTCGACCTTGTTATTTTCTAGCAAATTCTATTCTTTAATTTTAATATTTTTTGATTTATTTTTATAATTTTTTATTTAGAATTTTTATTGAATTATTACTAATTCAAATTTTCCAATTTAAATTTCACTTTAATGAACTTTTATTAATTTTTTCAGTTTTGTCGAATTTGTTGTGTTTTCTTGTTGTATTTGTGTAGGTATCGTGCGAATCTTGGTGCATTTTGTTATTATTTTTAATTTATTTTTATGTTTATTAATTTATATTTAATTCTCTTATTTTCTCATATTTTATATGTGTTGGGCCAGAACGTAAACGGCCTTGAAAAATGTTTAAATGGATCAGAAACACACACGCAGATACAACACGCAATTTAAAATAAACCTGAAAAACACCAAGTAAACCCGATAAAATCTTAGAAATAAAAGAATTAAATATAAATTAACAAACATAAAAATAAAATAAAATAATAACAAAATGCACCAAGATCCGCACGATACCTACACAAATACAACAAGAAAACACGACAAATTCGACGAAATTAGAAAAAATCAATTAAAGTTCATTAAATTGGAATTTAAATCGAAAAATTTGAATTAGTAATAATTCAATAAAAATTATAAATAAAAAATTATAAAAATAAATCGAAAAATAATAAAAATAAATAATAGAATTTGCTAGAAAATAACAAGGTCGAATTTTGTTTTACTGCATCAAATTTCACACGTCACACAAATAGGTATATATACTGATCCATTTTCACATTTAACTTAACCATTTTTCGAAAATTAACCATTTTTCAAACTGATTAAAACCATTTTGAAACAATTTGAAATTGTTTGTGAATCATTCGTGAAAACTTTAAAACCATTTTAGACGTTATTCGAAGATTATTCAATTTTACTTTGAATTTTTCAGGAACTCATTTTTTAGGTGAGAATTATTTATGGTGGAACCCTCTTTCCACGTCCCGTCCATAGCATCTCTGTAGAGCTCTGCTTGGCGACGACGTGGGGAGAGTGGCATTTTGTTTTATGTTATTTGGATGCAATATGATGATATTTGTTATTTTGGTCAATGAAGGGTAATTTTGTTGAATTGTTGTATAATTAATAAATATTATTAATATATCTAAATTGTTCTACATATATCTAACTTATTTTATATGCTTTTATAAATTTTAATGTCGAAATTTTTCCGGCCCACAGCCGACACATCACGCAAGAAAGCAAAATCTACACAGTGCAGATGCATGTAAGAGCGTGGACAATCGCCAATGATATGCACCCGTGAAGACTCAGCGTGCGCAACGCAGCGGTCGTAACGTAAATATTTATCCCTATAGCTGAAGCGAGGAATAAGGAAGAAGTCTCTGGCTGCTTCCTCGTTTCTCAATTCAGAAAAATCGACCTAAAATCACATTACACACGGCTTAAACTTATCACACCGAGTAGTCCAGTGGGCACTCAATAAATATAATGTAAACACAAATGCGCCTAGGATCTATTAAAGGGAAAAGGTACGGGGATAAACTAAACTAAAATCGTTGATAGGGTTAACCTGAATTAACAATTTGAATTAATTTGATCATTGGTGTACTAAATTGAATTTATTTTCGAAACAATTATCATTAACTTAAATTACCTTATGGATTAAACAAAAACAAAAAATAAATTGATTAGAATTAACTTAAATTATGGATTTAAATATAAATTAATTGCAATTATCTCATGGAGTAAATTAGATTAAGTTACGGATAAAAATAAAATTAGTTACAAATAATTTTTGATCAAATTAAATAATAGAGTAAAAGTAAACTAATATATCATTCGGCGAATTGAACTAATATTGGAAAATAATTTAATTAGTAGTACGTTAAATTACATTTGAAAACAAAAATATCAATATTGTAAGCAACTCAGTGAGTCCCTTAAACTGATTTTATCTACCAAGTTAAAAAGTTTTCATTAAAAGTAAATATTTCCTTATTTCAATTGGATTTAAATAAAATGATGGTTAAAGAGTTTACGTGACTCACGGGTTTAACTTAGATCAAGTCCTTGATTAAAAATTAAAGCAGCTTGCGTAGCAATAAAATAAACTTTGATAAAACTCTCACAACCCTGGTGTAAAAGGAAAGTAAAACTTAGAGTTATTAAGTCAAACGTTGGAAATAGTTTATAAAAATTGATTAACCTATCTATTGATTAACCTAAGATAACGATAAGGAAAAACCCTAAGGTAATTAGTAAGGAAAACTCAGGATGATCGATCGGAAAATTTGATCCAATAAATGTCGAGAAAATTAAACTAAGTTTCACTAAATAATAAAGTAATCCACCAATAAAAATCAAAATAGATTAGGGGAAAGTAAGATGGATTCACGTTTTAAACTAAGATGTTGGCTGAATTAATGAAATACTCCATTAGTCAAACGTTTAGTAGTTTAAGTTAAAGAATTAAAACGATGCAATCTGTTTATACTTCTAACTGAAATAATAACAATACCTTTTAAATCTCCACATAAATAAGATACAAATATCACCAAACCCAAACATCGATGAATTCCAGCACGAAGTGATCCAATAAAAATGAAAAGTTTTTAAAATCAACAATAAAATGGAGAACATTTATTGCATTGAACTAAAGAAATCTTTTTCCAACCATTAAATCGACCGACTAATGTAATATTATAGCTTTATAATTCCTTGACTTCATTCTAGCCCACCACCGATACGAATTCCAACTGTTAATTTTCACAATACGATCTGATTTATGGGTAACATCGAGAACCACCAATGATCGACCCCATCCGAATAATTGTCGTAAGTGACTCTCCACGCAGCGTAGTTCCTCAAAACCATAGACAATAAACTAATCCGCAAGAAAATAAATCCGATTACCTAACCACAAATCCCCGATAGGACAGTACCGACCATGACAACTTAAGTACCACCCAACAGAAATGAACGCACAAAACTAGATCCACGACAATTCCAACGTCAACTGTTAGAGAAACAGACAAAGTGAATTTCGAATAGTAGATTTGCATATTTGATTCGCGACGAACTATCAATAATTGAAGCACGAACGGATATCGTGACCGGATAAGAGTCAATAGTTTCCAACGCATCCGATCCGACACATCCGTTCCGACAATTAACCATCGCGAGAAAGAATGAAATATATCAACAATCATTTCCGTTGGAGTAATAATTAGACGAGTCAAATACGGATGGAAAACCAATAATAATTACGATAACTGTTGGTAATTACGATAAGCATTAATAATTGCAATAACTGTTAATAATTACGTTAACGCATATAACCGACGCGAGTATGTTTTTCCCCAACAACAGTAATGTTAACTGAATTTGATCTCAAATAACTAGGTCACATAGACAGACATTCTTCCACACATAAATCTGGTCCGGTCCAACCCAACCCAACTAGCTCAGACAATTTACAATCTATAGACATACATTATATATTCTGTCCCCATAACCTTTCTTCAGCATAAAGAAACTATAGAAATCACCAGAACACCAACCCATACATTTCATCGCCATAATTCTTACAATTCCAGCTCGGCTATCAAGTTCACTGAACGCTAATTTAACCAGTCAATGTACCCCCTAGAATTAACTGATGGTTTAAGGTTGCATGAACTTGAGATTGTTGATTTAATGTCCCTATAAATTAGTGAGAGAATATATTACATTTACTTATTTCAGAAGAATTCATGTTGCCAAATTTGATTTCAAAACAAGAGGCCGATGAATGGCGCCGAGCCTGGAAACGAGCGCGCCCATCGATGACTCTCGAGGAGCCACGCCCGAAACGATCGTGCCCGTCTCTATGGCAAATACTAGGCAGAGGAGACGACCCACACCGACCAGAGGAGGAACAATACCCCGCCGAGGAGATTGTCGACCATGCTCGAAGCCTGCTGGCTCAGTGGGAGAAGATCCAAGAAGAGGTCGACCTACAGGTTGTGAAGGCGAGGATGTACCTAGCCAATGTTGAAGAGGATATCCTCGTCGGACGCATCGCGGAGACGTACCCGGCTCGACCGGCACGCAACCTCCGACGACCAGTGCCCATTATCCCCGGTTACTCCCCGGAAGAAGGAGTCAGGAAGTTCCTAGAAGAGTCCTGAACCACCAGGCATAATCATTCTGACATTTTACTTTAGTGATGTTATTAATGATAAATTATAATGAATTGTCCTCTTAGAATTTTGTTTTAAATGAGATTTCCGCTATAATCATGTTTGAAATAATTAGAGTTCCCCTTATTAGACAAAATTGATATGTTTTCTTTATAGAAATGTCGGCCCTGAAACTAATGCAGAATGAGATAGCCCGCGCTAGGCAGGCGAACGCGGAGCTACTCAGCCAGGTACTGCAGTTAACTCGCGAAGTGCAACAGGTCAAGGCAACCTGTTTAGACCCCAAACGGACGAAGATACTCTACCAACGACTCACCGCAGCTCAAAAAGGCTGGGCCGAAGAACGCCAGCTCAATCGGAGTCTGCGCACACAGATCAGGGGCTTAGAAGTTGCCCTAGCAGCCTGTCGGGAAGGGGAAGCGGTAACGTATCCGCTCATCTTCGCCCCTTCCCAACTATCAAGTCAACGCGTCGTTGATGAAGCCGCACCAAGCCAAAAATCGACAGCTATCCAACCAACCATCCGCCGGCCGGGACGCAAGGAACGGGCCCGACGCCGAGCCGCACAAGCGTCAAGTCGATCAACTTAACTTATTATGCATGTCCTTTGTTCATTAAATAAATCATCTCTCATGTATTCAGTCATAGTGGGGTAGACTCGACATCACCTACATCAATCAGTCTAAATTTAATTCGCATTTCCACGTAGGGGACCAAGTAAAGCGAGCATAGGTCTTCTATCGACAGCTCGTGAACCCGAGGATTGTCCGAGCAACTATAGTACTAGCATATGGTACTCAATTTTTGCGGGCAATCCACCACTTGAACACATTACCAACGTTGCCTAGCAACGGGTGCCAAGTGGCGATCAGCAACATTTTGTATGGCGTTACTAGGGCAACTAGAAGGATAAGCAAGATTTGAAACCCAGTAACCCACCATATGGTTTAATTGGTGTTTCCAGGTTTATTTAAATCTGCATGTTATATTTGCGTGTGTGTTACTGATCCATTAAAACATTTCTCAAGGCCGTTTACGTTCTGGCCCAACATTTGTATCGGGTTGTCTGGGTAACAACCATATTGTCTCAAATATCAACACCCAGAATCCAACCAGTTTTGTGATTATTTTTTATTGTTTTTATTTTGTATTTGAGATTTTTATAAATCTTTTTTCTTTTTAATGTTTAATGATTATTGAATCGTTTTTTTATTTCTACCACTTGTTCGTTTTAATGTAATGTGCTAAATTAACAAAAAGAATTCTGTAATCCACTGAAATTAAGATTCTCAACTTATTAATTTTCAAACTTTCATATTTAAATTCAAAACTTATAGTTTTTGAAATTGATTATTTCAGCACTTATTATAATTATTACAATGTTAAAAAGATTATTATTTTTTCAAACCTTTGAATTATCCGTAAATTGTTAAATAAATGATAAAAAAATTGTTTTAGGTCTATATTTTTTTACATATTTAATGTCAATTCTTGCAAATAATTTGGATATCTATTAATTAAATATTCATTGAAAAATAAATTGTTAATTTATTCTCTGGTAAATGAAATACATTTGTTTAAATACTCATTTTTGTCACAAATTCAAATGCATACAAATTATCATGAATTCAGAGATTGGAGTCCTTTAGTTAAAAACAAATATAATCCAATTAAAGTTGGTAGCATAGATGGAACAGATACAGAACCTCATGATGCCGGCATTATAAGAGCAATCAATTCCCACTACCGCCCTAATAAAGGAGTTATTGGAGATCCTAAAGTATTTGATCGAATTTTATTTCCACTGGCATATTGTAATAGTGCACACTATTTATTTCAGGTTTTGACCGAGATGCAAGAGAAGAAGATCTAATGCTTCTGTTTGTCGATATATGCGAACCTAAGAAAATTAGGCTTGTGAGAGATTTAATAAGCGGAATCAGTAAACAATACGCATTTGTAGAATTTAATTCAAAAACCGATGCTAATTATACCCTGGAAAAGCTAGGAAATTATGTCATACTCAGAGATAAAAGAGTAATTGAGTGATTTATATATATTATATATTACAATGGAGATGGCAAAGGGACATTAATACTAGAATTCCAACGGGAATCTTCTATGTCTTTTGTTTGGTGTTGTTTAGGAAATTTATATTTTGACAAATTATTATACGTGTATTTGATAATTAATTTCTTGAATTGCAGCTTGTTGTTGAGTTTGAACTCGAGAGAACTCTTCTCGACTGGAAACCAAGGAGATTAGGCGGCGGACTTGGCGGCAAAAAGGAATCCGGGCAATTGAGGTTTGGAGGTCGTAGTCGCCATTTTCAGAGGCCGTTTAAGTGCAAATGGAATTGAGAATAAATTATCGAGTCTTATTTTCTTTAAAAATATTTTCCGAATTACGGAGGAGTTTGAAATGTCATTTTATCTCTTTTATGTGACATAAAATAAGGCCTTCATTAATAATGTCCACGGAATGCAGCTAGGCTCATTAATTGTGAACTTAGAAGACCAAAATGCAAATTATGGAGCTGGCCTCATGGAATAAGGCAATCGAAAACCTTACAATAATCAAACTAGATGCTAGAAACGATGACCTAATTGGTAACCATTGCGTCTGCATACAATGTTTACATTTCTAGCAACTTTGATAATGGATAAAAGTGGATGGCTGATAAAGCTATGACAAATATGGGGTTTGCGAACAACCATTATGAAGCTTTTGTCAGTCTGCTGCTGCTCTTTCTGTGAATCAGCAATATATTTTCCTGAAATTTGGATCCAGTGAAGCTTGAATAGATAAAACACAAAAAATCCAAACTTGATGAACTAAGTAAGATCAGTTTACAATAACGGAAGCATTTGCTAATAATTTTAATTCAAAACTTTGTTTTAATAATGTAAAATGTTAGTTTCATTAAACTGCTGAGATTCAGAAAATTTCAAAATCAAATAGCATTTACAGATATATTGTTCCTTAAGTACTTTTGCCGATCTTCAGAATTAAGACAATCTGCAAGTCCACTATTCAGTCGGTTTTATTTTCTAGCATTTGCCTAATATTATGTAATAAAAAACACCTTTGAAATTTAAATAAAAAAATCATTTCCGTTTTCAAGTTCTTGGTAGCTGTCGACAAGGAACACTTTGACGTGTAAATTTTTAAAATCTGAATATGCTAATTTTGTGAGAATTGAATACGATTGCTGTCGAGATTTTGTGTTTATTGGTGAACTTCAAGTCATACTTAGATTGTTTTCGGAACTAAGTTATAAATATTTATGTCATGGGTGCAATTCTACAAACATTGGGTTACTGCCCGTCAGTTCCGCTCTCAAGTTCTTGTTCACAGTCGACTAATGGAATTGATTGATATTAGTAAACTCAATTTTGTGCTGCAAGATGAAAATAAAATGTAAAGTATTTTTATTTAAAAATATGTTATTGAGAATTTATTAAAATTCTGTTAAATTCCAATTTTTAAAAATTTTTAAAATGTAAATGAAGTAATTTGTTTGAATACAGCATTTTAAATCAATATAGTTTCGAGTTCAGATCTACTTGACGAGAACAGTGAATCTGTCGAAATATATTGTAGTAGAATATATATATGTTGGCGTGGCGCTTTCTTTAATTTAATTCAATGCCAATTTGGTGTGATTGATTTTTATTATTCACTGTTCCAGCTTATAGAGAGCCTTCTATACATAGATTAAGTGAAATAAGATTATAAAATCACAGAAAGCCCAGATAAAAATAAATTTATTATGCTATTATTACACGATAATGTTACATATAAATCTTGTCAAACTGAAAGTAATCTAGTTCATCTAAATCACTTTGAGTTCATCTTGAAATATTTCCAAAAAATAATATTCTCTAGAACTAAGAAACGATAGGAATCCCATTGCCCCTACTTCCTTTGACGAAATGGAGATGGCCATCATTATCTTCTCCATTGTAGCAATATCCATCTGGACTAATTGAACGAGGATTTGTTGACAAGGATGCAGCAGGACAAACATGTGGACACTTTGCAACATAATCAGTACGATGGGTCGTCTGACCATCAAATGGCAACTTTTCCATTGCGGTCACAGGTGGCTTGCATGACTGAGGTTTATCAATGCTGTGGGCCACATAGGACGTCTGGAAAATTGGTATTTAATTCAACACATAGAAAAATATGGTGAAAAAATAAAAGAATCAATAAAGTTCCGGAAAGGAAAAGGTAGAGACAGCAAGCAACTAACAAGATAAATCCGATAATTTCAAAATCGATAAGATGCATTTAAAAATACAAACTAATTAATAAAATGAAATTTTATTGACAGCATTAATCACTTCTTTTGAAAAACAAAATCGAAAAGTTAAGCAAGCACAAATTGCGGCCGCAAGCTGCCGATTGGTGAAAATTTATGTTTATTGATTTAGAGATTTTGAACAAAACGAGAAGTGATATTTTAATTGCAGAAAGGAGGAGATTAATTTTGGAAAGCGGAGTAAAATCTAATGTATCCGTTTACCGTCAATAGTTGTGCTGATTTAGATTGTGTAGATTTATTGTGAAATCGCCATTGGTTCGATTGTGTTATTAATTAAAGAACGCGAAGAGCCAAATTGGAGCTCTGATGACCTTGACCTTATTAAAGGGGGAGGGAGTGGGGCAATCGGTTACAAGTGAGGTCTGGATCCAAAATATCGATAAAAAGAAAGATTCAGCTGGAGGAAATGAATAAAGAATAAATAAATTACCCCTGATGTAGTTTGGCCATCAAATGGCGCAGTAAGCGGAGTGTATTTCTCTCTGTGCTGCACAATATTTGGCGGCTGGTTCCAATTCTGATAATTCTGTCTGTAGCTGGTTTCAGAACTGAACGGTTCAGAGTTGCCAGGAGTGATTGGAGGCCGTATTGGCATTGATTTGCAGTTCGGTTGCTAGTAGAAATCACTGTGATTGACTGACAAATATATTTAAAATGGCTTACATTGATGAAATTATCGTTGTAAGTTGTTCTCATGTCCATCTGGCCTTCGGGTTTCACATATTTTTCGTGTTCAAATTTCTCTGGAATCTGACTAGGATGAGCGACATAATCCGTGCGGTTTGTGGTGTCTGATGCGAAAGGTTTATCACATTCGACTCGATGTCCAGGAGGTTTCATCAGTTGAGATTTACAGTTTTCCATGGGCACAAAATCTTGTCGATTTGTTGTCATGCTTTCAAACGGCTCGTCTGATTTTACATACGGAATCTTTTCGGCTATTTGTCTTGGCTCCACATTATGCTGCACATAACTGTGCCGCTGCTCAGACACGCTATTGAAAGGGGCATCTGATTTTAGAGACGTGACTGGTGGCTTGCAACTACTCATTTTCGCTTGGTCGTATGGAATAAAATCACTTCTGTATGTGTTTGTAGCATCGAAAGGTTCGGTTGGTGGTTTATACTGTTCCCTTGATCGCAATTCGGGTGGACAGACGTCATGGGCCACATAGGTCGCTAGAATAAATGTTACGCAATTAATTCTGAGTATATAATCTGAGTATATAAAAATGACACAGAAAAAATGCGGCAAGTGTAAATGGTATAATCGGTATATGCCACTCACAACTTCCCAATATTAGCCTATCTATCACAACGTAACACAATATAATCACAAAACTACAGTATTGTTGGAATTTATGTGAACACAAGTGATAATTTAGAGAAATCATTTATTATTTATAAGAACTTGTTTAATTCTCACCTCTGATTACTTTTCCTTTAAATTGCATTGATTAAAAAATATTTGACAATGAATCAGTAAAGAAATCGATGTTTTTTGATGTTCACCAATTTTCGGCTCAAGTGATTATACAAAACGAAACAAGAGAAAATTAATACATTTACAAATTTTGTAATAGGAAATTTGTCTCCGGATGGATTTTATAACGTTTGTAGCACTTTCTGGCATTGAAGTTTGTAAATTTTGTAAATTACTCCAATTAACCATGATAATAAATGTTTGTGACTTTTGTTATTCTCGCAATGAAATTGTATTATTATCATTTCAAGTAAACAATTAAATATACAATATATAAAAGGTGGCTAACGTAATAATTGTCACTGCCTGATAAAAACTGGCACCCCATTTGTTCCTTTCATGTGTCCAAGTTACCTTCAGTAGTTTTAAAATTGCAAATAAGAAGCATTAAGCTTTCGAAAAAAGGATCCACATTTCTAAAAAATGCTCTTTTACAATTTCTGCATACAATTAATAGGTCAATTGGCTTGCGTACTGATTGGTCTTTTCTCTATTCAGACCTTTTGCAACGGCTTTTCGTTTTACGATTCAAACGATTTATTAAATATATTATGTTTATTATAGTCTGACATTTAATTAAGACTATGAGTACATTACTATGAGCACACACGCAGGACGGATTTGACCCCGGTGTAGAAATGCATTAAGTAGCAGACGCCTTTTATATTGGTTTTCAAAACTGAAGGTTCTAACCCTAAATGGTAATTAGGATAATAATCTTTATTCGCAACGTCTGATCTTGGTTTGTGTGATCTAATGCCGGTAATCACCCCGTCCCTTCCCCCAAACTCCTCCTGCCCTTCTATGAGTACATAATATATGATGGCCGCCATTTATTATATGTAAAATGGTAAAGCATCAGAAAGCACAACATTAAAAATTCAATTTTGTTAAGCGCCTTAATTTTATCTATGACAAACAATTTAAATCTCGAAAAGATCATTATTACAAATTATGCAACTAAATATTAAAAATAAATAATTAAATTTTGAATTCGCCTTAAAATTTTTCTGGGGTTTAATCTGTAATTGTTCAAAACCTAAAAAATAATAAACAATTCATTAATTAAAAATAGTTTACGTCATTAATCATTGTGATTGGCCATGCAAAAATCGATCGAAAATTGACGAATAGAAATTATTTTGTCAGTTCTAACTGATTACTTTAAGATGGCTCGTAAATAGAGAAATTCATTTTTATTCTATTTTCGTTGAAATGAAAAATATATCAGCACGGCCAATTTTATTCAGATTTGCCATTTTGGTCGATAATGAGAGCAACAAATTTAAGTTTATGAGAAATTTTGTAACGTTACGGATTTTTAAAATGGAATACGTAGCGACAGAATAAACTTCTATTTTTTTTTATTAAGATTGTATAAAATATTTTTTAAAATTCAAAAAAAGACAGTTCTGAAGATTTCTGTTAAATTTAAAACCAAAGATGCTTTCCTTAGATAATTATTCTTTATAATTAGTAAAAGTCTGGAAAAGAAATTATATCTTAAGCTTCAGTTTACGCATAAAGAATGATCTTATAAATCTTTACTTCTATTAGTAGTGGCACTTTCGAATTTTCCGTTATCTTGCGTCGTCGCGGGAGGTCTGATCATCCGATTTGCACAATGGGGCTTTTCTGTGAATTCATGCCGATAAACACTCTGGTCATTCATCGGAGTGCAAGGCGGCTCATACTTTTGATGCTCTCTTTTCAAAACAGGATGAACATCATGTGCAACAAAGTCTGCCCTGAAAAACAAATAAAGAGACTTTAAACGAAATTACGTCAAATTTTTGAAAAAAACAAAACGGCTCCATACCGATTTGTTGTCACAGTCGAAAGCGGACAATCACTCAAAATTGGATTATAAGGCGGCTTACAAGATTCTGGCCTTTCTGATGGACGGGCGTGATACTGACCGCCGTATTCAGAACAAATTTCTGGACCCCATCCGGCAACCGGGTGTGATTTGTGCGGACATTTGTGCTTCCTAACCAATGAAATTAATCAAAAATAAAATTATAAAAATTAATCATTTTACCCGCAATTGCAAATCTTGCAAATACATTCTCCATCTGTAGCAAACATAACCTATCAAGCATACAATTAACAATTCAAATCTATTAATTATTTGTTTTCGTGACAAACTTCAAACAAAATTAATTCTTAAAATAAATTTTCAATGTTATTAAATTTAATAAAGAATAATTTGAGTTTAATGATAAAATTATTAATAAAATCTTATAGAAATATTTTATTATTTTTCCTTTTGTAAACGCGATTCAATCAAGCGTTAACCGAGATTTTATCACGAATGGAAAGCTTATTTATTCGTAAATAATTGAGAAAGCTCACACAGAAATTGTCAGTAAATTTAATTTTATTAAGATATTTTTTAATTAAATTTCTTTAATTTTTACCAAAATGTATTAAAAAATGTAGATAAACATTTAGAGGCGATTGTTGTGATTTTGTCAAATAATTAATTAATTAATTTAATCAATTAGTAGAATAAAGAGAAATAACAGAAAAAAATGGAAATAAAATAAAATTTTGAAAAAAACAAAAAAGAAGTAAGAAAATAGAGGAAAGAAGAATTAAAATATTAATTAATCGTTGATTGGTTAAATATTACATAGTTAAGAAAATAATTAAAAAGAAAAGGAATAATCTAGTTTTGAAATAAGTAACTAATTCCATAATAAAACAGACCTTGATTTGGTGTACACAAGTGTGAGGTTAATTAGTAGACATGGAAAGATAATAATATTTATAAGAAGTAAGGATTCCAGCCCACTTTGACCTCAATAAGCTTCCAAACCAAGGTAATCAAATATGAGATTTTGGAAGCGATTCAGTTTAATGTAATTACTTTAATTAATTAATTACTTATTTTATTTTAGTTACTTATTTTAATTAAGAATTTATAATTATTTATTAATTATTTTATTTATTAATTAACTAACTGGGTTACCCGGTGTATTTCAGGCCTATATGTTTAAAAGTAAGCAAAGCATATAACTAAAGCAAGGCTCAAACATCGTCATGGATGAGATGGGATCTTGGTGACATCTTTTTGGTACTACAACAACCAAACGAACAACTTCTGCTAATTAGACTTTTGGTGGGTTACTGGGTTTCGACGTTTGTTTAAATTATTCCATGGTTGCCCCGTAACGCCATACAAAAAGATGCTAACTGCCACTTGGCACCCGTTGCTAGGCAACGTTGGTAATGTGTTCAAGTGGTTGACTGCCCGCAAAAATTGAGTATCATTAGCTAATACTATAGTTGCTCGGACAATCCTCGGGTTCACGAGCTGTCGATAGAAGACCTGCGCTCGCTTTTATTTATTGGTCCCTTTGCGTCTAAATTCCTATCGTCTATCCAGCTGGTTTATCAGCGTCAGTTTGAGAAGACAAAATAATAGTGGTTTTATTTAATTCCTCACAACGTTATTATTATATTATTTTGTTATTTAAGAAAAAATTACTAGTACAGAAATACAATGAGAGATGTACAGAAAACAATAAATTAACAATAGTCTCTTTCTCTATGAAGTGTATTGATTTGAGAGTCGAGCGGCTCGGCGCTTTGCTCGCTCCTTGCGACCCGGTCGTCGACTGGATGTTGAAGGAATTGTTGGAATAGAGTTTTCGACAGGGGTTGGCATTGCGGATGGGGTCGGGTTCGATTCACGGTACGCTAATTGAGCCGGTGCGAAAACTAGAGGGTAGGTTACCGCTGCCCCCTCTTGACTAGCTGACAGCGCTACCTCTAGCCCCCTGATTTGGGTCTTCAGACTTGTCACCAATTGTCTTTCTTCGGCCCACCCCTTCTGGGCCGCGGCTAGCTTTTGATATAACGGCTTGACTCTAGTGGGGTTTACCCACGTAGCCTTGAGTTGTTGCATTTCCCGGACCAGGTGTAAGAGTTGATCGTGGAGGTCATTGTTTGCCTGTTGTGTTCGAGTTAACTCGTTTTGTAGTAACTTTATGGGATCCATGTCTAAAAGAGTACGAATGAATTGGATGGCGACTAGTGCAAATATGAATAGTTTTATTTAAACAATTTTTTAAAATGAAAGTTATGAT
This sequence comes from Schmidtea mediterranea, assembly GCA_022537955.1. Classification (NCBI taxonomy): domain Eukaryota; kingdom Metazoa; phylum Platyhelminthes; order Tricladida; family Dugesiidae; genus Schmidtea; species Schmidtea mediterranea. The sequence continues at coordinate 3,405,056 of CM039680.1, forward strand.
AATAATAGAAGAGAAAAATAGTTTGTAATACTAATATTTAAATCATCACAACAAGAATTAATCGTCAGCAAGAAATCGCTTGATCCCTTCTTCTGGCGAGTAACCAGGGATCACGATTACCGGCCTTTTAAGGTTTCTAACTGGCCTTGGTGAGGGTGGGTAGCTACTGGCTAATCGCCCTGCCTTCAGATCATCTTGGACGTTGGCCAGGTGTGCTGTGGCCCTTGCCACATCTTCTTCGACTTGACGTTGGCATTGGAGAAGGTCCTCCAGGAGTTCTTGAGCCTGGGCTAAAATGTCCTGAGAAGGATTAGGCTCGTCGAACGGCCTCCGGAACTGCCGCATGAACTCCTCTGGGTTTATATCTTCCAGTTGGTCATCTTCAGGCATGGAAGGGTACCGTTCTTGATACACCCGGTTCCATGCCTGTCTCCATTGTTCTACTATATGGGCGGGTAATTCGAGCATAGCCTCGGTCGGTCCTGAATGAAAGGAGGAAAAATTATTTTTACTCTGTACGTAAATAATGTTGCTTATCAATTTGACGGAACTAGGGTATCTCAACTTCAAAGTATCTTAACTCTCAGAACTTGAAGAGGGGTCGGTGGAAAATCATTTGTCTTTCTGTCTCGATCGATTATCAGTGACTCTCTAACATTAAAATGGATACTTGTTGGAATGTCTACTAGATGTCTTTACCTGGTATACGCCAATTTAGTGGGCGACCGGTTAAGTTATGCTGGTACAAACTTATAATCACTTAAACGCTTAAACTAAATAGTACTTTGACGGTTGAATCCGAAATAATTAAGGGAAAAGTCATTTTTACGATCATATTTTGCATACAAAAATTAAATTAATCAAGATCATTAAACCCATTAGCACTTTGCAGATTAAATCCGAAAAATTAAGAAGAAGTAATTTTTACGATTTTATTTATAAACAAAATTAAATTAATCCTGATCATTAAACCAATTAGTGTTTGGACAATTGAATCAAAATTTTGGAAGAAGTAATCTTAATAAAATTTAAGAATAAACAATTTTACTGACTATTATTTATGAACAAAAAAATTAAATTCAAAAATTTTAAGACGAAATAATCTTAATGATTATTACTTACAAGCCAACTTTAATTAATCAAGATCATTATTAAATTTTAGAACCGGATCTATAAGTGAAAATACTTGTACGATTGATCATAATAAATAAACACGAATGTACTATGGGTATCCGGACAGGCCGGAAACGTATGGCATCCATGATTTGGCTACTGTAGCGGATGTTTACCTTATTGTGGATGTCGATTTGTAAGTCAGTAAATTTTCTCAAATCAATAATTTACGTATTTATTTTAGGTACTTTGCAAATCATTTCACGGTCGACGTTCATTGTGATGAGTTGCAGTGGTTCGGGGTTTTGGACTAGTTATTTATCTGGTGCTATCGGGACGGGGGATCTTTTCAGCAAGGATGATAGTGTTTTAGAAGTTGCGATCGGGTCATCGGGTAATTTACGTTATTAATTACTTAAATTTTCGCAAAATTTCTTAAGGGAGTTTTCTTGATCGCCAATATGATGGATCGATTTATTTTCGGTTTTTATTCGACTTCTATTGGAATTTTTGTTGAACCATTTCGTTTATCTCTTGGATATCTTATGCATCGTTTTGGATTTATGTGAACGAGTAGTGGTAATTTACTGATAATAAATTTTAAAAGATTTTCGTTCTAATATGTTTATAGTAATTTGTAGTTGAAGTAATAAGGGATTTTATCATAATTAATTCGAATCAGTTATTTTATCGTCAACATTAATTGGGTTGGTTCAAATCTTAGTCGATAATATTCGATGTTTAGGTTGCCATAGCATTTATATTGTTCAATTAAATTTATATTATTATTAAAGAGAACTTGTCTATCAAATCGATTTAATTCCGTTTACCATTTATTCTAATTCCTGAGTGTTAATGGTTGACATTCTCCTTCAAAAATTTTCACTGATATTTAAATAACTTACCGTAAGGTAATCACAAAATTTTCTCTCGACAACACCTTATCTTTAACTATAATAATTTGTTTTAATCTTCCCTAAGTTTTCATCGATCGCTGTTTCAACGTTGGTTAAATTAATGAGGTATCAGTTTTCTTTGATAATTAATCTAATAGATTCTAGTTAATGTTCACTTAAATCGTTATCATTTTCTTTGGATCACAATTAGTAATTAATCCAAGTGATAGAATTTTCGAATCACTTTAAATTTCCCTTTACATTAACTAAAAGGTACTTTAACTTTTATTAATAACTACATTTGGTTGAAGTAATAAAATACAGCTACATTAATCTGTTTGAAAGACAAGTTCAATTTAATTGTACTAATATTTTTCATCTAAGTTATTTCAAATTATTAATCAATATCAACGATTTGATTCCCCGCGCCATTCCCCGTCAGTAGACCTCAAGCGCATAATGTGCTCATATTATTTTTAATGAGTTAAATATCTTTACATTAATCATTTTATATCGATAACTTATTTATTAAATGAGTATTTGATTTACAGTATAATACTTTAATGAGTTAAATATCCTTACATTAATCAATTAAAATCGATGAGTTATTTATTAAATGGATACCAAATATTTTTACATTAATCGATTGAAATCGATGAGTTATTTATTAAATGGATACCAAATATTTTTACATTAATCAATTGAAATCGATGAGTTATTTATCAAATAAATATTTTTACATTAATCAATGAAATCGATGAGTTATTTATTAAAGGGATACTAAATATTTTTACATTAATCAATGAAATCGATGAGTTATTTATTAAATGGATACCAAATATTTTACATTAATCAATTGAAATCGATGAGTTATTTATTAAATAAATATTTTTACATTAATCAATGAAATCGATGAGTTATTTATTAAATGCTCTCTATCAATTTTTTGACTTGCAAATTTAATTTTATTTGAACTAATCAACTTGGATTATAACAACGATTCCCATTTTAACTAACCCCAGTTCCAATCCCTTTTAATAAGCCTTAAGCGCATTTTGTGTTTATATTATATTTACTGAGTGCCCACTGGACTACTCGGTGTAGATGATTTTGAGCCATGTGTAGCATGAGTTAAGTCGAGTTTACAGAAACGAGGAACGAGGAAGCAATCAAATGACTTCTCCCTTATTCCTCCTTTCATCTATAAGGATAATATTGACGATCCAACTCTGCGTTCCGCACGCCGGGTCTTCACGGGCACAGATCATTGGCGATATTCCACGCGCTTACACGAATCTGAATTGTGTGTAGATTTTATTTACTTGCATTATGTTTCGGCTGTGGGCCGGAAAAATTTCGACATATTTTAATTAACAAATTATAGATATATATGAAACAAATTATACATAATAAGGTTTATTAATTATAAGAAAAATATAACAAGTTACCCTTCCAATTCATAAAAATAGCATACATTTACATAATAAACCAAATGCCTCTCTTCCCACGCCGACGCCCGAGCAGAGCTCTACAGAGATGCAAGACACGGGGCGTGGAAAGAGGGTTCCAAAATCAATGCTTCTCACCTAAAATTTCTAAAAAAATTCAAAATAATGATCTCGAACAGATATAAAATGTTTAAAACGATTCAAATAGTTTGAAATATTTTTACACACAGTGTGTTTTTTCAAAAATGGTTAACTTTAATGTGAAAATGGATCAGTATATATACCTAAATTTTCGGTGTGTAAAATTTGATGCAGTAAAACAAAATTCGACCTTGTTGTTTTCTAGCAAATTCTATTATTTATTTTTATTATTTTCGATTTATTTTTATAATTTCTTATTTAGAATTTTATTTGAATTATTATTAATTCAAATTTTCCGATTTAAATCTTGCTTTAATGAACTTTAACTGATTTTTCCAATTTCGTCGAATTTGTCGTGTTTTCTTGCTATATTTGTGTAGGTATCGTGCGGATCTTGGTGCATTTTGTTAATATTTTATTTTATTTTTATGTTTCTTAATTTATATTTAATTCTTTTATTTCTCAGATTTTATATGGTTTAATTGGTGTTTTGGGGTTTTATTTAAATTGCGTGTTGTGTTTGCGTGTGTGTTTCTGATCCATTTAAACATTTTGAAGGCCGTCTACGTTTTGGCCCAACATAAAACACTCGGGGGTCCGTAAAATTGCGACCCGCAATTTCAATTGATTTCAAATTAATACATACAATTCCGTTTTCAATATTCACATTCATAAAAAGGTTTTACGGTATGGTTAAATCATCAAGATAAAGATGGACTTAAGGTCCTGCTACGATACATAATCAAATAAAATCAGATAGTTCAGTTTTTTAATATCAGTGCAAGTTTTGTAATATCAGCTCAAATCAATGTAAATCAATTCGTGTTAATTAGTTCAAATCAATGTAAATCAGTTATATTTGGCTTCGAATGAATCACTGACGGCTTGGGTTTCACTTTCAAGCTGGGCTGATCTTGAAGGGTGATTGATAGAAATCTGCGAGAGTCTTGTCGTTTCGTTGGTTTTGTCGATTTTTCGAATTTGGGTGAACATTCTTCTGAATTTTTGAATTGGGGTATTTTGCCTTGGTTCGTTTTTTGTTAGGCCGATGATGAGACAGCATATAAAGAGTATTATGTTGAATATTATACTAATCGGTAGTATGAGTTTGATTGATAGAGTTGTTGTACGGGGTTCATTTCCTTGTCCCACTCGTTTTCCTAGTTGTTTTTGAATTGATAGGGTGATTTCTTGGATTGGTTTGTTTTTGGGATTTGCTTTGGCTGTTCTTTGAATTTGTCTGATGATATTTTCTAGGGTTTTCTTTATTTCTCGATTCTCATTTTTTATATTGGCTATTTCTTCATTATTTTCAGTAGGGTTTGTATCATTATTTGGGTTTTCTCGATATTCTGTTTTATCTCATCCTTGTTCTCTTTCATGGGGCATTGTATACATTGTAGTTTTATTTGCTGACATTCTTCATTATCGGGATTGCTACAAATTTCTTTGTAATCGGCACAGGTGCTGTCTTCTCTTCTGAAGGGTTGGGATCTCTCGCATTTTTCTAATGGGTTTTCCGTATTGCACTTTCTCATCATTATCATCATTGTCATTGTGATCCATAACGTTGGGTTCATGGTTTTCATTTCTAATATATATCAATCAATTTTCACGTCTATTTACAATTTTATTCAACTATATACAGTGGAGTTTAGCCCTTTTTACTCTTTTTCTTTTTCTGGGGTTGAGTGTCTCTCGCACTCTTCTTTAATTTTATTTTCTGAAAATCTCATTATCAGAACTTGGGCTTTTATTAATCGCTCGGTTAGTTTTGGGAGTTCTTTTAATCGTTCTTTGCCTTCTTTGATTACTCTTTGTTGGTTATAGATTTTTATTTGGAGATTTCTTTCTTTCGCTTGCTTTCTCTTGAGTTGACGTTTATAATTGACCCGCTTGGTTGTTTGTTTTTCCAGCTTTCGTCTCGCTTCTTGGAGCTGTTCGGTTAGTGCTTTAATCTCCTCTTGAGCTTGTTGATGCCTTTCTTTTATCTCTCTGGCTTCTTTACAACTGTCTTCTAGTTGTAGCACGTATCTCTGTTCGCTTTTTCTGCTATCTCGCATTCGTTCTGCTTCGGTTTTCCAATAATCTTCCAATATTACACGGGTTTTTATTTCAGCTAATTCTCGTCTCAATTGTTCATTTTCTCTCTTTTGATCTTTGTTTTCTCCCATGCTAGATGTTAGCTTTCGTTTTATCATATTGGTTAGTTGTTTAGATTGTATTAACTGATGATTTATCCGGGCGATTTCTGAATCTTGTTCCTCCACTAGCTCTTGCCATTCTTTTCTTTCGGCTCTCCACTTTTTACTATAATATCTCAGTGGGTCTTGCTCTATTGGTTCTACTAATTGAATTGGGCTTGGTACGTGTTCTCCGTCTTCTAGATTCATTCGGATTTCTATTTCATTTGGATTCATACTAAATATACATTGGCTACAATTTTTTGTTTTTATAATTTTTATTGTTTTTATTATCTTTTTACACTTTTTACAATTTTTCTCTTTAAATTTACGCTATCGTTTCGTCCGTCTCCCCGAATCCTTCATCGGGTTCGGCGGGTACTTGAGTTGGCATTTCCGTTGGATATAACGGCATAAGCAGGATTGGTGGTCGGTTCTGCAAGGTATTTATCTCTGCACGCAAGGCGTTTGATATTTGTATCTCTTCGTCTAAGAGATAGGCAAGATATTCCGTATTTTCCGTTAATTCTTCCACTTGCGTTTCTAATCGATGCGTATTTTCCAAAGCTTTTAACTTTTCAATCTCTTTTCTCAGATTCTGTTCATTTTCCTCATATCCTTGCTTCATCGTTTTGATCTCTGCTTCAACTTGTCCTTTCAGCTGTTGGTTGACTTCGTGTTGATGCCTCAACTGGATCTCTTTACATACTGCAACTCCTCGGTGTCCGTTCACCTCCTGTTGGAGTTCTGTTATTCTCTCGTTTAATTGTTGGTTTTGCCTTTTTTCGTCTGTAAGTTGATTTCTTGCTTCTGCTGACATCTTGTACATTTCGTTGAATTGTTGTTCGTATTCCTTTTCGTGTCTCCTGACCCTTCTTATTGTGCCTTGTCTGATTTTTTCCCGAAATTCTAAGTTTTGGACCTGCTCGTTTAGTTCTTCGATTGTTTCTTTCTGCACTTCGACTTGTTCCCAAAGCTCCCAATCTTCCATATTTAGTATCCTTTTGGGTAACAATCTTATCTCTTTCTTGGCTTCCTGATACTGGTTCTTCCATTTTCCTGCTTCTAATTTAATCCAACTTTCTTTCTTTTCCGCTTTTATTTGTTGTATTCGTCTTTGTCGATGAGCTTCGTCCTGCTCGATTTGCATCTCTTTTACTCTGGTTTGTTGGTACTCAACTTCCTGCTCTAATTTCGCTATATAGCTAGATTGTTTTGCGTTGGCGTCCTCCCATATTCTACACTCTATTCGCCATTTTCTTGCTTGGTCAGTTATCTGAGTCAACATTCTTTCTTGTCTATCGTCTCTGGGCTCTCTAATTTTCTTTGATGGTTTTTGCCCTTGGTTTCTTAGCTTGTTGACTTCCTTTTTCGCATCTTCCCATTTAGCTTTGTATGCTCTTGTTCTATCTTCTTCTTCGGCTATTTGCTGAATATAATGTCTGATCCGCGATTCCCAATTACTTCTTGATTGCTCTCTATCTTCTGTCCATTTGATTTTCCAATGTCGCGCTTGTCTTTTTGCCCATTCTTTGGCTTGCTCCAAATGAGTTCTCTTTGTCTTCTCTATTCGATATTGAGTGCTGATTTGCCCAATTTCCTCCTGCATTTGTTGTATAATTTTTATCGTCTCCTCTCCTTCTTCTCGTATCTCTGTTTCTTTATCTTTTATTACTTCCCGCAATCTTTCGATTTCGCTTTGCTGATCCTGCTTCTCCTGCTCTAACATTCTGATCTCCTTTCTTTGGTTTATAATTCTGGTTTGGTTCTGCATAGCTTCTTTCATCATTTCTTCTTCTCGCTCTTGGTACGCTTTCTCTTTTCCTTCTGGGTAGGTTGCTTTTTGTTCTGGTTGTTTTTCCCACTTTTCTTTCATCCTTTTCGTTTTTTGAGTCTCTTGCACTAATTCCTCTTCTACGATTAGTAGCATTTCTTTTAGTTGTAACGTTCTTTGTCTCCATAATTCTACTTCCTCACTTGTTACCTTTATTGATTCTGATTGATCTTTGATTGCTGGTTTTGACTCTTCAGTCTCTTTCACAACTTCTTTTGTCTCGTTTAGATTCATAATTGTTTTCTAAATATTAATAATCGATTATTCTCTCTTTTCAATCATCTCAAAATTTTATCATAATTTACATCATCTTGTATTTTTGTGATTTTTATAATTTTTGTTTTTACGTTTATCTTTATTTACACTTTTTACACATTACTCCCATTTTAATTACTGATCAGCGAAACGGAATCCTTTGATCCGCCCGTTGATCGGCTTTCTACATACTGGACATATATCAACTTTTAGCCCACATTCTTCACATGTGACCATATGTCCACAGGGCGTATAAATTATTTCTACATGTTTCTGCCAACATGTTACACATTGATACTGTTCCAAAATAGCTTCTTTTATTATTGATTTGTCTCGATTCTCTTTTGGTTTCTCTTGATATCGCTTGATTGCTCGGATTACTGCTTGTGTTGAGTCATACCATTCTAAATTGTTAGCTAATCTTTCCTGGATTATTCTCCTCATTTTTTGAGTATCTACTCCTGATAATAGCATTATGGTTCTCGTTTTTGGTCGATCCAAAATATCTTCCACTTGCTGGTTTGTAATTATTACTTCGATATTCTTTGCCTCTTTCTCTTGTTTATACATACACTTTCCTTTATGCTTTAGTTTTGTGACATTCTGATCTGGTATTGGTTGTTGATTTTTACATTCTTCGCACATTATTCCTCTGGCTGTTTGACAATACCCTTGACTCGCAAATTCTGCTGCTCTTGGATTTCCTTTGAAAGTTTTAATTCTCTCTTCGAATGTTCTATTTATAGTTTCTTTTTCCCAGATTAATTCTGCTGGATCTTCGAAATTCTTTATCATCGTTATCCTTTTCTCACCTCCTTTTCATCCTTGTCTAATTCTGATTGTCGGAGTCCTTCTGATCTGTTCATTGCTTGGTTTCTGACATCTAAATTTAACATAAATGGACATCTCGGGAGTTTTTCTCGATGTTCCCGTTTTGCTGTTTCTCCTTTTTTCCATTGTGCGAGTTTTCCTTGGCAAAAGATGCACGTTACTTCGTCTGGTCGTTCTGACGTTCCCGTAAAATAAAATCCTTGTGCGGCCATTTCTTTGCTTTGTTGGTCGGTAAATACTTTATTATCTTTAAACGTTAAGTATCTTTGTTCCTCTTTTCTCAAGTTTTCGTCTTTTACCCTCATTGGTGGATACACTTTTGTTCTAATTTGTTGTGGTCTTTCTTCCACATCAAAGTCCGCATAGTATGTTATTGCTGCCGTTAATATACTGGATTTTTCCTCTTCTTCTGGTTTTTTCCATAATCTCGTCCATATCGAATCTGGTCCTTCTCTCATCTGTATTGTTATCTCTTTGCTGATTCCGCTTGCCATCTAAATATCGTCATTATTTTTGAATTTTTGTTTTTCTGATTTTTCTGATTATTTGTAATTTTTTGATTTTTATTTGGTTTTTTATTATTTTATTTACATTTATTACACTTTCTTTTTCTTTTTACAACGTCTTGTCTGGCTTCTCCACTTCTAACTTTATATATAGATTATCTTCTCGCAAGAATCCTTCTCCTCTCAATCGTTGTTGTGGATAAAAACGTGGTGTTCCAATTGCTGTATTCCAGTCGGTTGTTGGTCTTCCCATCTGTGGTTCATTTCCTGTTCTGATTGGATTGCGGTAATCCTCTTGTCCTTTCATCGTTAATATCATGTTTTGTTTAAAAGGCCATGTTAATAGCTCGTCGTAATCTCCTTTTCCCACTCTGATGAAGACACTGATGTGGGTTCCTGTTGCATTCCCATCTCCATTTGGATATAGTCTAATGCCCAATTTGTATCCGTTTTCCCAACTGTATATTGGTGGGCTGTCTAAAATTCTCTGTGTTCCATCTTTTGCTCTCTGAAGCTTCTCTGCGAATTCGGTTATTTTCCATATAAATGGTGCTGTAGGATGTTTTCTGGCTATAGAACTGTTGGTTTCTAATTCCTTTAGGTTGTTGTTTATCTGTTGCATTTTCTTTTCCATTTCGGCCATTTTCTTGAGGGTATCTCCTTGGCTTCTCTCGAAATTCTTTCTGGACTCCAATATTTCTCTTATTATTGCCTTTTGTGTATCATTTTCTGTTCGTAGGCTTTTTACTTCCCATGCCAACATTCCTATCGTTTTCATCATAATTTCGGTATGCTCGACACTATTTTCTATCATATGCTTTTGCATTTCTGCAATTGGTAATTGTGCTTGGCAATTGAATAATTCTAATGGACATTTGACCGGTTTGCCGATGCATTCGTTCCAATGTTCTTTTAATTTGACTTTATCTTTCCTGTCGCAGTTATTTTCGCATATCCCTTCGTATAGATCACATATTTGTTCCTCTTTTGGATTCCGGTGTTCCATCTCTATTTTTATCCATTCGTCGATGACTCCACAGAACTCGCATTTTTCCTCTCTCTTGATGCACACTTTTGTGATGTTCTTTGATAGTCTTTTCGTTATGATGGTTTGACATTTTTCGCATAATATCTCGCTATATTCGCATTCGTTTGCGTGACTTTCGGCTTCCTTCATCAGTCCTTTCCATTCACATTCTTTCACTTGGCATTGGACTAATAGATTATTGATCTCTTTATTGGTGGCTTTATCCATCGTTGTAGGATCTTCATCCTTTTCCAATATTTCGTCGCATCCAGGGCATTTTATTGTTTCTGTTTCTATCACTTCTATCGTACAGTCCGTACATATTCTGCATCCACATTTCGTCTGTCTCGCTCCGATCAATAATTCTTTACATTTACAACATTTCAATCTTTCTTTTATATCGTTCACCACTTTAATTTTTTCTTTCATTATTCGTCTCGTAGCTTCTGATGGATTCTCGCTTCCTCTTATTCTCTCGATAATTGTCTGCATATCTACAAAATTTTCAATTACTCGACGTTGCTTTACTTCTATCGTTTTATTTTTACATATTTACAAGGTACGCTTTATTTTTACTCCACTGTTGAATCCGGTTCAGGGGTGAATTCTGGCATCGATGCTATCCATTCCACCCAACTTGCTGGATCTACATGCTGTTGATTGTTACGTAGTCTTCTAATTTCGTCAGCTTGCCATCTAACTTGATCTGTTAATTGTTCATTTATTCTCTGTAATTGTAGTATTGTTCTTTGCTGCTCTTCCAATCTTATAGCTTGTTGTAGGCCTCTGTTCACGCTTTCTGTTAATACTAGATGAGTATTTGTCCACTGAGTTTGCGCATTGTTTGTTATTAGCGTCATTAATTCGCATTGTCGTCTCCACGTTGCCTCGATTCCTTGATCTTGGTATATTCCTTGATTTAATTCTACAATTTCTATAGGTATATTGGCAGCTGCTGGTTGTTGTACTACTTCTACGAATGGTGGTATTCTCACTTGATTTTGTTGATTTGCGTTATTCGGATCCATCTGTTAGTTATAATACATCATTAATTCATCGCATTCATTTCTGTTTGCTTACTATTTCTGACACATTTTGTACAATATTTATATATACGTGCATACTATTACTACTATTATACCACATAATATTTTACACTATATACAACGTCTTTTTCTCGTTTTACACCATCGTCTCTGGGGACTCTATACGTAATGTCCGTATATCCCCATATTTCTCATTCATTATCTGGTATACGTCGGATTCGTTGGACCATTGTTGGGCTTCGATAATGGGCGGTTCTTTTAACCAGAGTCCGCTCGTACTAGAATTTCCTATTATTTCATATTCCTCAGTTCTTTCTGCATCGTATTGTCCTAATTCGATATCGTAATTGAATTTTTCTACTGCTGGCCATAATCTTTTCTTCGTTGATTTCTTTCTGCATTTGGTAGTTCTCGCTAGTTGGATTATTATCAGCATTACTATGCTGCTTATTACTGCTGTTGTTATCCAAATCATTTTTATCATATAGCTCGTTTCCTTAGGCTGCATAGTTGTATTTTCTCTTGTATTGGTTGTTTCTATTATGCCTTCTTTCGGTTGTACATTTTTAAGTGCTTTCTGGAGTTGTAATGCTTCGTGGATTGAAAGGTGGCTGTCGTCCATGATCATTCCTTTTTTCCATGTTTCGTTTCTTGGTTTTCTCTCAGATTGTTTTATTATAGGTTGATCTGTCGCATTTGACTTGAGTGGTTTCCTTGTTATCGTTCTCCAATGTTCATGAGTTCCCTTTTGGATATTTATTACATATTTTCCGAGTTTTCTTTTCGTTGGAATGCGATACTTTTGATTCTTTATATTTTTGCTTGTTTCGCATTGGATTCTTTTATTTACTGGTTCGTTTCTTTTAGGTTCGTATACGCAGATTTTTGTGATAGGTTTTTCACCTGTGTTCTCAATTACTATTTCTTCTTCATTTGCTGCATTTGACTCTATGTTTATTATTACTGCTTTACTTTCTCTGATCTGGCGTTGGTACGGTTTCTCTTTTGTTTCTTTTTCCGGACGTTTTGTCGTAATTGCTTCTAGTAACTTTCTTGTTATTTATTTCCAGTAATCATCTCTTCCTCTCTGAACGTGTACTATATACTTTCCACGTTTTCTTTTAGTTGGAATACGGTATATTTGATTTTTGATATCATCATTTGATTGACATTTGATTCTCTCATTTATCGTTCCGTTCTTTTTAGTTTCGAATATACAAACTTTTGTAATGGGTTCTTTGCCCATATTTTCGACTATTATCTCTTCTCCACTCTTTGGGTCTGATTCCACTTTTGTTATTATTTCTTTATTTTCTCGTGCTCGACGTTGATAATCCTCTTCTTTTGGTGTTGTGAATTTTTCTCCCAGGGTTTTGGCCAATGTGCAAGTTATTATTATATCATTGTTGGCACATATTATATATTCCGCATTTCCTTCTAGGCTATCCCATTCACATTTCTTTCCTGCTTTCATATTCATTCTCCAACAATCGATAATTTTGTTTTGTATACATACTTGTTCAATGGTTTCTATTCCTCTGTTTAATATTCGTAATTTGCCTATCCCTGGCTCTACTTGGATTTTTACGTTTTTATCTTTTGTAGCATCTCTGCATACATCTTTGGTGGTTTGACATAATGATGAGTTTTCGGATCGTATTTCCATCTTTCCTGGTTTTCCTATTGAATCGAATTGACAACTTATGCTTGTATTCATTGTCAGTTGTAAGCATATTCCCTTGCTCGAAATTCCTTTATCGTTTATTGTTCGTATTCTGAACGATCTCATTTCTTTCGTGATATTTTCGTCGGCTTCTGTTAACTTGATGGATGTAATCAATATCATTATTTTCTGTAGCAGGGTCGGTCGGTTTTGATTTTTCCTTTGTTGTAGTCGCATCATTCCTTTGTTTCGTTTTCCCTCGTTATTACTGTTGTTCGTTTCTTGACGTTCCTCGTTGGATGCTTCCTTTTTCTCTTGTTTGGATTTGTTTTCGTCTCTAATATTTTGATCGTCCTGATTTTTGCTGCTGTCGCCCCCTTCTTCATTATTATCGTTATTATTATCTCCATCCGGGGGGCTTCCTTTGAAATGTCGTCCTCGACATTTATTATTTCAATTATTTCCTCGTATACTTTTATTATTCTCGCCTTTATATCGTCCATTTCTTTTATTTCTTGTTTGCTTGCTTGAAATCTTATTTGCTTTCGATGCCATCTGTGTATTATCATTAATAGTTGTTCCTTTCTATCTCCGATTCGTATTGCTTCTTTTGGATGATTGGTGAATTTCAGTCCTTCCCACTTCAACATTGCTTTTATTGTTTTTGGGAATGGGTAGTGAGCATATACTGTTTCTTTTAATAGAACGTTTCTGTTTCTTACCATATAATTTACGTTGAATACTTTAAGTGGTGAACTTTCGTAGGTCCATTTCATCAGGTTGGCTGCTGCTTCGTCTTGTTTGGCGTCGATAGCTTCCCATAATGTTTGGATTGTTTTACCCATCATTTCTCTCTCTCTGATTGTCGCGTTACTGGTTATAAATTTTATTGCACTTGCCTGTCTCGATTTCAGTGCATAGTGTAGTACATTATTTTCTCCATTATCTTTCTCTTTGAACGATGATCCGGTTCTCAGCAATTCTCTCAGGACTGTTGTAGAAGCGTCTGCTGCAACTGCGAACATTAATGGTGTTTGTCCCTCTTCGTTTGGTATATTTGAGCTGTGTCCGCATTTCTGCATAAATTGAATTATATCCATTATTCGTTGAGTGTTTCTATGCTGTACTGCAATATGTAAAGGTACGTTTCCTTCTACATCTGCCATAGTGAATATCATGGGTATGCTTTCTTTGATACGATCCATTTCTGGTGGACTTCTAGCTCCTTTGGCGTAATCCATTGCTATTTTTCCCGCTTTGTTTACTATTCTCATCCATCCCTTTCCTTCAACCCATTCTGGCATAATTTCTCTGATAGCTTTTACTATTATATCCATCTTGTCTACATTATCTTGAGTCGCGTTTAGAGTTATTTTGGATTCATCTGGTTTCGGTTCCTCTACGGTATTATTTGGTGTCGCTTCTATTTTTCGACTCATCGTTAATCCGCTTATACTCAGCTGTTGAGTTTGTGATCTGGTTTGCATACCTCGATTTTCTGGTTCTCTTGTTATTGTTCTCGGTATCGCTTTACATCTACTCACGTTTACGTAGATAGGTCTGGTGAGTGGATTGTTGACCAATTTAACTCGGGCGTTATTCTCGTTTACATACATTATCTCGTATGGTCCTTTACCACATCTTTGTAGTTTTCTGGCTACTCCTGGGATAATTTCTGGCGTTGCGATTATTACCCAGTCTCCAACCTGAAAGTTATGCTCGCGTACGTCTCGCTTTTTATCATGTAATTCTTTATAACTTTCTTGATTGAATCTAATATTCATACCTGCCGTTTTCCAGATCTCTTGCATTCGCTCTTTGAATCCTGTTACGTAATCGTCAATTTCCATATACTGTGATATTGGCGGTTGATATTCTAAGTCTATCGGCATGTTGCATTCTCTGCCGTACATTAATTTGAATGGACTCATTTTTGTTGCTGAATGTATTGACATCCTATAGGCCATTAGGCATAGATTTATATATCTATCCCAATCTTTTTGGTGTCTGCTTACATAATTCGACATCATTTCTATTAATATGCCGTTAAATCGTTCGGTTTGACCGTTTGTTTGTGGATGGTACGGTGATGTTCTCAACTTCGCAATTCTGAAGTAGTTCGTTACTTCTTCTATAATTTCACTCATAAAGTTGGTTCCTTGATCAGTTAGAATCTGTTTGGGTGTTCCGTATCTACAGCATATTTCCTCTACTAGGATTCTCGCTATTGTTCTAGCTTTTTGATCTGGTATTGCGAATGCTTCTGGGAATTTTGATAAATAATCTGTCACTACCAATATGTAGATATTTCCATCGTTAGTTTCTGGTAATGGTCCTACTACATCCATTGCGATCATTGTCATTGGTTCTGGTGGATTGGCATTGGTTTTAATGGTGCCTTTAGTTTACTTCCTGTGCTTTTTCTCGTTGCACATATCAGACAATTCTTTATCCATCCTTTCACGTCTTCTCCGATATTTGGCCAATAATATTTTTGACGTAATCTTGCTTCCGTCTTTTTTGCTGACATGTGTCCGCCGAGTTTTCCATCGTGATATTGCATCAGTACCTCTTTTCGTCTGCTTTCTGGTAAACACATGAGTCGTTTCTCGCCATCCATTAATAATAACCATCCCTTCTCTATGGTATATCGATGTCTGTGTTTCTCCATATGCTCTCTTAGTTTGCTGTTGTTGTCGAAGATTTTCATATCATTGGTTTCCATAAATTCGATTATTGTTTTTAACTCCTCGTCTTCTTTCTGCTCATTTTTCAGTTTTGTAAAATCTATATCTTCTGCGATGATCATGCATATTCGTCTTACGTCATGATCCATCAGTTCCTCAAACACGAATCTTGACATACAGTCTGCGTTGGCATTTGCTTTTCCTGATTTCAATTTTATATACGGCGAGTATTCTTGTAGCTGCATTGCCCATCTCATTAATCTACTCGAGGCTTCTTTGTGTTGGCCTAGCCATACCAATGGTTGATGATCTGTAGTGATATATATCTCGTGACCCCATAATAAATATTTGAAATGTTTAATAGCTTGGATAATTGCTAATGCTTCTCTTTCGGTCACAGAGTAATTCTTTTCATGTTTCTTGAATGTTCGACTATAATATCCAATAACTCGTTCTCTTTTCTCATCATCCCATTGTCCTAGGACTGCTCCCGATGCATATCCGCTTGCGTCTGTCGCTAATAAAAACGGTTTCTTAAAATCTGGGTGTACGAGTATTGGTGCTGATATTAGTTTATCTCTGAGTGTTTCAAAGGCTGTTTGTTGCTCCTTTTCCCATATAAACGGGGTATCTTTTTTTGTTAGTTCTTGTATTGGTTTTGCGATAGTTGCATAACTCTTGATGAACTTCCGATAATATCCGCATAGGCCTAAAAATTCCTGCACTTGCGTGACTGTCTTTGGTACTGGGCAATTCTTTATCTTTTCAATGTTTCTTGGATCTGGTTCTTTGCCTTTTGCCGACACAATATGTCCTAAGAAGGTAACTTTTTCCTTTGCCCAATCGCATTTGGAGGGTTTCAATTTTAACTTCCATTGTCTCAGTCGAATGAATACGTTACGGATATCTTTTAAATGTTGCTCGAAAGTGCTAGAATAAATTAATAAATCATCAATATATACCATACATTGTTTAATGCCATGAGTTACGAAGTTCATACATCTCTGGAATGAAGCTGGTGCGTTGGTTAATCCGAAAGGCATTTTCTTGAATTGGTATAGATCTTTTCCGATTGTAAAAGCAGTTTTCTCTCTGTCCTCCTCTTTGACCTTTATCTGCCAATAACCACTTTTTAAATCTAGCGATGTAAAATAAGCTGCTCCGTGTAACGTTTGTAACATTTCATTTATGTCTGGTAACGGATATGTATCCCGTTTTGTTACTGCGTTGAGTCGTCGATAATCTATACAGAACCGTTGTGTTCCGTCCTTTTTCTTTACCATGACTACTGGAAATTGCCATGGCGAGCAACTTGGTTCGATCACTCCTGCGTCTAACATCTTTTGAACTTCTTTTTCTGCTACTGATTTTTGAGCTTCTGCCAATCGATATGGCCGTAGTGTTATTGGGGTATCATCTGTTAATGGTATCGTATGTTGCGTTACATCGCTTGTACCGAGATCTAAGTCAGATGCTGCAAATATATCTTTAAATTCCATTAGCAGTTTTTGTAGTTGTTCTTTCTCGTTTTCGTTTAGTAGCTGACTGTCGATTGTCCATAATTCTTCCTCATTTCCTCCGTTTTTGTTGTTGGCAGTTCAATATCCATCATCGGTGTTAGTTTTCCCAATCTTTCGTTTTCGTAAATGACTTTATCTTCCTCATCGAAATTTGTAATGTTGATTGGAATTTCACTGTTGTCGTTTACATACACTATTTCTCTGGCTAATGGCAGTTCTCTCTTTTTCTCAAATTTGTGATTAGGTTCGAAAATCATTTCTCCTCTGGTTTCTTCATTTACTTTTACGTAACAAATCATCTGTGTGCGCCCTGGCACTACTATTTTCTCTGAGCATCTCACTTCTGATTTCAGCATACATATTCGTCCAGTTTTATCTCTCAGCTCCATTGATCCTAGATCTATTATTATCTCCTTTAACAATTCTGGCATGAGATCTGTTCCAATTATACAATCTGCACTCAATCTCCTGATAACTGCTAGATACGTATTGATTTTCACGTTTTTATATTCGATTATCGACCAGATTTTCCCGATGACTGCGACTGATTCTTTACTGCAAGTTATTACATCCATGTTAGCTTCTTCTATACATGGCCATAGTCTTCCGGGTATTTTATCCATTTTTATAGCTGAAATGTTTGCTCCCGTATCAATCATTGCTTTTATTTCTACTCCATTTATCTCTATGGGTACCGTTAATGTTGGTCCAGCTAGTGTTTGTAACATAGCTATGGTTCGAGTTTCTGGATCCTGATCCACACTTCTCGATCTTAGGCTGGTTCTTGGTACTAAGTCTGCCCAATTTGGTTCGTATGGTACTGGATAAATATTTCGTAATGTTGTTGGTCTTGGTATCGGTACATTTCGTTCTACCCTGATTTTGTTGTTTTCTTAGACATTCCATATACTGGTCGGTGGATATTGAAAGTCCACTATGTTTTGTCTTCGATTTTCCCATTGTTTGAGTTGCTCTTGGTTTAACATCCGCGTTTCCTCCTTGGTTTTCGTCATTGTCGCTTGTTATGCTCTATCATCTCTGAAATTTATCCATCGTTTCCAGTTAATCGTTTTTGTCGCTTCATTTGTTTTTCTCGGCTTCTAATGCTCAAATTGCTTTAAATTTTCGTCCGACTCTTCGTCAGTACCCTTCATTTTTTAGTTAGAATTCCTACTAACCTTTTGATCTTGTGGATATCTTTGAATGTCCATGTAACACCATTGTTTTGCTAAAAACGGTAAAAATCCAATTGCATTCCAGTTGATTTTCTCTCTCTTTTATAAATATCGAAACATTCTAAATTTGTGTTTAGATTACTCTTACCGATTTGAATGATGAGAATTTTATTCCAACATTCCTGCAATCATTTGTCCGAAGATTAGCGATCTTCCCCACATGCTT
Organism: Schmidtea mediterranea; assembly: GCA_022537955.1. NCBI lineage: Eukaryota > Metazoa > Platyhelminthes > Tricladida > Dugesiidae > Schmidtea > Schmidtea mediterranea. The sequence goes on from CM039680.1 coordinate 3,423,607, forward strand.
TCATCATATTCGCTCGTTGCGTGTTTGAAAATGATCTGTGATCATACAATTCGTAGTTGGGTTTCTCTCCATAGTTGTTACCCTCCCGTTATAGTTACATGTTGGATAGTATGGCTTTGCCTTTGTGCTGGGAATAAAAATGTTCTCTGGCTCGTTCCAGATCTTTTGTTTGGTATATTGCCACTTGTAATATATCCTATGGTTTAAATTCTGCTTCGCTAAGCCAATTCCGTCAGTCCCAAATATCTTTTGCGTCTACTATTAACTCGAGTTGGGAATTGTAACCCAACTTCCTCTCTATTTTCGAATAACGGTCCATAACATTGCTGACAGCTGAACAATATAGGTACGAATTTTTTCTGGATTATCATCCTTGTTACTGTTGAGGCGAAATCTGATTTTTCCCCTTTATGCATTAATCTCTAAATTCCATTAATGCATTTATCTCTGGAATTGTTTGAATTGTTCTGGCATTTTGCAAATTGTTTTTCACAATTTGTATGTATACATACTTCTCCAACGTTTTCCAAAAATATCCCTCTTGGAGTGGTCAATAGCGGATTGCATTATCTGGGTTCGTGATTGCCATTGCCATTGTTTTTAATATTTCTCTATGCCAGGATACAATCATTTTTAACTAAATCGTAGTATATTTTATCTGTTGATGCCAGTCCTTTATGGTATAAGAAATCCATCTTGTTTATTTATATAGAAGATATAGTTTCACAACTTCTGGGGTCTATTTGCGCTTTTTGCGGTTCGTACTTGGCTGTTCGCGATAAGAATATTCCTTTATACATTAGTACTGGAACCATTTCGCGTCACATTACTCACACATTCGTCTTTTATAAATCTCATTCCGAATGTTGTTATCTGTGATATTACTACCGTGGCGTGACCTCTGATCCGATTAGTCGTGGTGTTGTGGGTTTTCCGATTCTTTCGGTTCTTCCGCGATTTTCGTCTAATCGCTTTTTTGCGTGGTTAGTTTCTGTTTCACTGTGCACTGTCCTGCACCTTCATCAATTTGCGCTTTCAATAAGGTGAGTCTACCAGTTCATGTATCGGGTATAATACATCGTTGAATTCCGTACTGCATGATTCTATCTGTTGCAGACATTGAGGGACTTTTCATTGCTGCGTTCTGGATCAAATAATCCTTGATATTCTCCAACTTTACTTGGTAGCTTTCGATCACTACTACTCCCTTTGACTGTTGATTCAAATAAGGTGTAACTCCCTCTGACACGTTCCCCGTCTCCAGCCGTTAGTCTCCCTCGCCGCGTATACTCGGGTTAGTTTTTATTTTTCCTTCCTCGGCTGCCACATTCACTCGTCCAGCTATTTGAGATAACGTCCTGTCGTGAAATCCTCTTCCAACATTCGCCTCCGCGTTAACTGATACTACTGGTTGTTTTCCCGTTCCGGCTTCCTATAATTGTTGAATGAAGAGTGATGTCCCATGAAATGCTACGATTTCCCTTGTTACTGAACATTCCTTGATCCGTTTTTATGAAATCTACTTCTTGTATACTTATATGATACGCTGTGCCGTCGTCTGCAAATTTACCCGGGGTTTGCCAGCTTTGCAACTCTTTCCGTTTCCTTGAGTGAATATTTATCACCGATCTTTATATTAATCACAATCGTAATACTACAAACGGTTCTACTCCCTTTACGCACATCATCCATATGAGCTATTGCTGGTAATATCGCATTCATTCCTTTCTGGCTGTTTCTTGGATCACTTTGCATTAATCGTTGTTTCGATTCCGTTAGTAAATTCTTTCAACTTGTCTCATTATGTTCAGTTTGACATTTTTGCTACCATTATTTAAAAGCTGCCATAACACCTTGATTCAAGATGAATGGTTCAATTACTTTCCTGATATGTCTGTTATTTGCAAATTCAATCATCGTTTTGATTGTATCTTGGAGTTTTCGCTTTCTGTATATCACTTATCGTATTGTACATCGGTAGGCTATTCCCTACAAATATCTATTTGGGTCATCAAAGATGTTCGTTAGTATTGATTATAGCAGTAATTCCTCTGGATCTTTGTTGTGGTTCGTATTTATTATCCCAATGATTTTTTATTATTGGCTATTGCTGCCCAAAAGCTTGTTTGCTTCTGCGCCGAATTTATTAAGTTTTCAAATTTCTCTTTATTTCTGATTGCTAATCCCAGCATAATCAGTTATTAGTCTGTTGATCCATTGCTCCTTTCTTGGCCTTAATTTCCTTGTAAACTGCTTTTTTGTTACTTGGCTGAGTTTGTTCAATTTCGTTGTTAATTGATCCATCTGCATTTGCTTCTTTAGTTTTCCTTTCTGGAGCTGGTTTATTCAATTTCGGTCGGTCCTCTTGGATTTCTTTTCCATTGCTTACTGTTTCTCTTCGTCTTGGGTTGTTCGTCTGCTGTTTCTTTGGATGTTGTAGCTCCCTCGTTTCTTTAATCCAGTATCCCATCGGATCTCCTGTCGAGCTTCGGGCGTCTTCTCTCTTTTCTTTTTATTTTCCTCTTCGTATCTGCTCTAATAATTTCGACTAGTTTCTTTGACCACATACTAAGCTCGCTCTGGTTAATCTGTTATCAATCGTCTCAATTTTCCGTCATGAACAAATCTCTTGATTCGGTATTCTCCGAGGTTGTTTCCGTCATCTACGATATCATTTAGATCGTTCAGTATCTCCTCATTCCTGTTGTGATGAGATACTTCAACTCTCTGCAGGTGGAACTTCATGGCGTTTTAGACTCTCTTGCGTCATTCGGCCGTTTCTTCGATTCTCTTTTATCTGAGTTTCTCCTACCCGCGATCTTTGCTACTGTAATATATTTATCAATCCAATTGCATTGCGTAACTCCAATTTCGAGATCGTCCCAATGATCGTCCTTCGTATTGTAAATGAAATGGGTTCATATGTATTTCTCTTTCAGCTCACTCACCGCTGCAGTGAATATAAAATTCCCTTTCAATTGGTTCGAATCTGGCGTATAATTTTTAAACTATACTTTTTCTATGTTTCGCGCTGCCCATTCTCGGTGGGTTTTTCCATTTTCGGATATTTCCTCGGAATGCTCTGGGTACACGCATACATTCTCCGATACTCCTCTATTTCCTTTCAAATATTTCTAAGGTTCTCTCCACTCTGTTTCAAGAAATCGATTATCCTTTGCTAAATCTGTTACCGTTCGTCTTTGATAAATGCTCTTCTATCAATTTTTTGACTTGCAAAAAATTTAATTTTATTGAACTAATCAACTTTGGATTATACAACGATTTCCCATTTTTAACTAACCCAGTTCCAATCCCTTTAATAGCCTTAAGCGCATTTTGTGTTCATATATTATATTTTACTGAGTGCCCACTGGACTACTCGGCTGTTTAGATGATTTGAGCCAATGTTGTAGCATTGAGTTAAGTCGAGTTTACAGAAACGAGGAACGAGGAAGCATCAAATGACTTCTCCCTTATTCCTACTTTCATCTATAAGGATAATATTGGAACGATCAACTTGCGATTCCGCCGCCGAGGTCTTCACGGAGCACAGATAATTGGACAGAAATATTCCACGCGCTTACACGAATTCTGAAAATATAGATAGCAGTTAGATATTTAATATATATAAATGACATTATGTTTTCGTCTGTGGGCCGGAAAAATTTCGACAATATTTTAAATTAAACAAATTATAGATATATATGAAACAATTATGACTTTAATAAGGTTTATTATTATAGAAAATATAAAATACGCTTCCAATTCATAAAATAGCATACATTTACATAATAAACCAATGCCTCTCTTCCACAGCACGCCGAGCAGAGCTCTACAGAGATGCAAGACACGGGCGTGGAAGAGGGTTTCCAAAATCATGCCTTTCTCACCTAAAATTCTAAAAAAATTCAAATAATGATCTCGAACAGATATAAATGTTTAAACGATTTCAAATTAGTTTGAATATTTTTACACACATGTGTTTTTTCAAAATGGTTAACTTTAATGGAAAATGGATCAGCTTATATATACCTAAATTTCGGTTGTAAAATTTGATGCAGTAAACAAAATTCGACCTTGTTGTTTTTCTAGGCAAATTCTAATTATTTATTTTATTATTTTTCGATTTATTTTATACATTTCTTATTTAGATTTATTTGAATTATTATTAATTCAAATTTCGATTTAAATCTTTGCTTTATATGAACTTTAACTGATTTTTCCAATTTCGTCGGAATTTGTCGTTTGTTTTCTTTGCCTATATTGTGTAGGTTCGTGCGGATCTTGGTGCATTTTGTTAATTTTTTTATTTTATTTATGGTTTTAACTTTATATTTAATTCTTTATTTCTCAGATTTTATATGGTTTAATTGGTGTTTTGGGTTTTATTTAATTCCGTTGTTGTGTGGTATGTGTTTCTGATCATTTAAACATTTTGAAAGGCCGGTCTACGTTTTGGCCCAACATTAAAACACTCGGGGGTCCTTAAAATTGCGACCCGCAATTTCAATTGATTTCAAATTTATACATACAATTCCGTTTTCATTATCAATTATAAAAAGGTTTTTACGGTATGGTTTAAATCCATCAAGATAACAGATGGACGTTAAGAGGTCCTGCTACGATAATAATCAATAAAATCAGATAGTCAGTCTTTTTAATATCAGTGCAAGTTTAATCAGCTCAAATCAATGTTAAATCAATTCGTGTTAATTTAGATTCAAATCAATGATAAATCAATTATATTTTGGCTTCGAATGAATCACTGGCGGCTTGGTTCACTTTCAAGCTGGGCTCGATCTTGAAGCGTGATTGATAGAAATCTGCGAGAGTCTTGTTCGTTTCGTTGGTTTTTGTCGATTATTTTCTTAATTTGGGTGAACATTCTTCTAATTTTTAATTGGTGGTATTTTGCCTTGGTTCGTTTTTTGTAAGGGCCGATGATGAGACAGATATAAAGAGTATTTATGTTGATATTATACTAATCGGTAGTATGAGTTTGATTGATAGAGTTGTGTACGGGTTCATTTCCTTGTCCCACTCGTTTTCCTAGTTGTTTTTTGGAATTTGATAGGGTGAATTTCTGGATTGGTTTGTTTTTGGGGATTTGCTTTGGCTGTTCGTTTTGAATCTTGTTTGATGAATATTTCTAGGGTTTCTTTATTTCTCGATTCTATATTTTATATTGGCATTTTTCATTATTTTGCAGTAGGGGTTTGTGGTTGTATATTATTGGGTTTCTCGATATTCTGTCTTTATTCATCCTTTCTCCTTTCATGGAGGGATTGTATTACATTTGTAGTATTTAATTGCTGACATTCTTCATTATCGATTGCTACAAATTTCTTTGTAATCGGGCCGGTGCTGTCTTCTCTTCTGAAGGGTTGGGATCTATCGCATTTTTCTAATGGGTTTCGTATTGCACATTTCTCATCATTATCATCTTTGGTCATTGTTGATCCTACGTTTGGGTTCTATTGGTTTATTTCTAATATATATACAATCAATTTCACGTCTTATTTTACGAATCTTTATTCAACTATAATACATGGAGTTTAGCCCTTTTTACTCTTTTTCCTTTTTCTGGGTTGGTGTCTCTCGCACTCTTCTTTAATTTTATTTTCTGAAAATCTCATTACAGAACTTGGGCTTTATTAATCGCAATCGTTAGTTTTGGGATCTTTTAATTCGTTCTTTGCCTTCTTTGATTACTCTATTGTGGTTATCAGATTTTTATTTGGAGATCTTCTTTCTTTCGCTTGCTTTCTCTTGAGTTGACGTTTAAATTGACCGTTGGGTTGTTTGTTTTTTCCAGCTTTTCGTCTCGCTTCTTGGAGCTTGTTCGGTTAGTGCTTTAAATCTCCTCTTGAGCTTGTTGTTTTCCTTTCTTTTATTCTCTCTGGCTTCTTTACAACTGTCCTTCTAGTTGTAGCACGTATCTCTGTCGGCTTTTGCTATCTCGCGATTCGTTTCTTCGGTTTTTCCATAATCTTCCAATAATTACACGTTTTATTTCAGTAATTCTCGTCTCCATTGTTCCATTTTTCTCTCTTTTTGATCTTTTGTTTTCTCCCTATGTAGATGTTAGCTTTCGTTTTTCATATTGGTTAGTTGTTTTAGATTGTATTAACTGTGATTTATCGGGCGATTTTGAATCTTTGTTCCTCCACTAGCTCTTGCCATTTCTTTTCTTTCGGCTCTCCACTTTTTACATATTAACTATCTCGTGGGTCTGCTCTATATGGTTTACTATTGAATTGGTTGGTACGTGTTCTCGTCTTCTAGATTTCATTCGGATTTCTATTTCATTTAGGATGTCATACTAAAATATACATTGCTACAATTTTTTGTTTTTATTAATTTTATGTTTTTATTATCTTTTTACACTTTTTACAATCTTTTCTCTTTAAATTTTACGCTATGTTTCGTCGTATCTCCCTGAATCCTTCATCGGATTCGGCGGGTACTTGATTTGGCATTTTCCGTTGGACAAAACCATCAACGGCATTAAGCGGATGGTGTCGGTTCTGCAAGGTATATTATCTCTGCACGCAAGACGTCTTGATATTGTATTCTCTTCGTCTAAGAGATATTGCAGATTTATTCGTATTTTCCGTTAATTTTCCACTTGCGTTTTCTAATCGATGCGTATTTCCAAGCTTTTAACTTTCAATTTTTTATCAGATTCTGTTCATTTTCCTTCATATCCTTGCTTCATCGTTTTGATCTCTTGCTCAACTTTCCTTTCAGCGTTTGATTGACTTCGTGTTTGATTATGCCTCACAACTGGATCTCATTTACATACTTCAACTCTCGGTTCCGTTCACTCCTGTTGAGATTCTGTTATTCTCTCGTTTAATTGTTGGTTGCTTTTTCGTCTGTAAGTTGATGTTCTTGTTCTGCTGATCATCTGTACATTTTCGTTGGAATTGTTGTTCGATATTCCTTTTCGTGTCTCCCTTGACCCTTCTTATTTGTGCCTTGTTCTGATTTTTTCCTCGAAAATTCAAGTTTTTGACCTGCTCGTTTATTTTCGATTTTTTCTTTCTGCACTTCGCACTTGTTCCCAAAGCTCCCAATCTCCATATTTTAGTATTCCTTTTTGGGTAACCATTCTAATATCTCTTTTCTTGGATTCCTGATACATCGGTTCTTCATTTCCTGCTTCTAATTAATCCAACTTTCTTTTTCTTTTTCGCTTTTATTTGTTTGTATTCTTTCCTTTGTCGTATGAGTTCGTCTGCTCGATTTGACCATCTCTTTTACTCTGTTTGTATGGATACTCAACTTCCTGCTCTAATTTCGATATTGATAGCTAGATTGTTTTGCGTTGGCGTCCTCCCATTTCTATCTATTCGGCATTTTCTTGCTTGAGTCAGTATCTGAGTCAACATTCTTTTTACTTGGTCTTATTCGTCTCTGGCTCTTCTAATTTTCTTTTGATGAGTTTTTTTGCCCTTGGTTTTTAGCTTGTTGACTCCTTTTTCGCATCTTCCATTTTAGCTTTGATGCTCTTGTTCTATCTTCTTCTTCGGCTATCTTGCTGATATAATGTCTGATCGCGTATTCCCAATTTACTTCTTGATTGCTCTCGTGATCTTTCTGTTCCATTTGATTTTCAATGTCCGCTTGTCTTTTTGCCATTCTTTGGCTTTGCCCCAAATGAGTTCTCTTTGTCTTTCTCTATTCGATATTTGAGTGCTGATTTGCCCAATTTCCTCCTGCATTTTGTTGTATAATTTTTTATCGTCTCCTCCTTTCTTCTCGTATCTCTGTTTTCTTTATCTTTTTATTATGTCCGCGCATTCTTTCGATTTCGCTTTGTGATCCTTTTCTCTGCTTAACATTACTGATCTCCTTTCTTTGGTTTATAATTCTGGTTTGTTCGCATAGTTCTTCATCATTTCTTCTCTCCGCTTCTTGGTACGCTTTCTCTCCTTCTGGGAGGTTGTGCTTTTTGTTTCTGGTTGTTTTTCCCACTTTTTCTTTTATCCTTTTCGTTTTGAGCTTCTTGCACTAATTCTCTTTAGATTAGTAGCATTTCTTTTTAGTATGTCAACGTTCTTTGTCTCAATAATATCTACTTCCTCACTTGTTACCTTTATTTGATTTCTGATTGATCTTTTGATTGCTGGTTTTGACTCTTCATTCTCTTCAAACTTCTTTTGTCTCGTTTAAGATTCATAATTGTTTTCTAAATATTATATAATCGATTTCTCTCTTTCAATCATCTTAAAATTTCATAATTTACTATCATCTATTATTTTGTGATTTATAATTTTGTTTTTACGTTTATCTATTTACACCTTTTTACAACATTACTTCCCATTTTTAATTTACTGATCAGGCGGAACGGAATCTTTGATCCGCCGCTTTGATCGGCTTTCTAACACTACTGGGACTATATCACTTTTTAGCCCACATTCTTTCACATTGTGACCATATGTCCACAGGCGTATAAATATTTCTACATGTTTCTTGCCAACATGCTTACACATTGATACTGTTCAAAATAGCTTCTTTTATTATTGATTATGTCTCATCTTCTTTTGGTTTCTCTGATAATCGTGAATTGCTCGGTATTACTGCTGTGTTGATCATACATTCTAAATTGTTTAACTAATCTTTCCTGTTGGATTATTCTCTCTCTTTTTTGTATATCTACTCCTGATAATAGCATTTTATGGTTCTCGTTTTTTGGTCGATCCCAAAATATCTTCCATCTTGCTGGTTTGTAATTATTACTTCGATATTGCTTTTCTCTTGTCTCTTATACATAATTTCCTTTATGCTTAGTTTTGTGACATCTGATTGGTATTGTTTGTTGAATTTTTACATTTCTTCGCACCATTATTCTCCTCTGGCTGTTCTGACAATACTTGACTTCGCAAATTCTGCTGCTCTTGGATTTTCCTTTGAAAGTTTTTAATTCTCTTCTTCGAATGTTCTATTTATAGTTTCTTTTTCCCAGTAATTCTGCTGGATTTCGAAATTCTTTATCATCGTTCATATCTCTTTCTACCTCCTTTTTCATCCATGTTCTAATTCTGATTGTCGGAGTTTCTGATTCTGTTCATTGCTTGGTTTTCTGACATCTAATTTAACATAAATGGACATTCTCGGGAGTTTTTCTCGATGTTCCCGTTTTTGTGTTTCTCCTTTTTTTCCATTGTGCGAGTTTTTCCTTGGCAAAGATTGCACGTTATTCGTCTGTTTCGTTCTGATTCCCGTAAAATAAAACCTTGTGCGGCCATTCTTTGCTTTGTTTGGTCAGGTAAATACTTTTATTATCTTTTAACGTTTAAGTATCTTTTGTCCTCCTTTTCTTCAGTTTTGTTTTTACCTCATTGGTGGATTACACTTTTGTTCTATTTTGTTTTTTGGTCTTTTTCCACATCAAAGTCCGCATAGTATGTTATTGCTTGCCGTTATATACTTGGATTTTTTCCTCTTCTTCTGGTTTTTTCCATATCTCTCCATATCGAATCTGGTCCTTCTCTCATCTGTTATTGTTATTCTTTTGCTGATTCGCTTGCATCTTAAATATCGTCATTATATTTTGAATTTTTTGTTTCTGATTTTTCTTGATTATTTGTATTTTTTGATTTTATTTGGTTTTTATATTTATTTACATTATTACACTTTCTTTTTCTTTTTACAACAGTCGTTGTCTGGCTTCTCATTCTACTTATATATAGATTATCTGTCTCGCAAGAATCCTCTCCTCTCATCGTTGTTGTGGATAAAACGTGGTGTTTCCAATTGCTGTATTCCAGTCGGTTTTGGTCTTCCCATCTGTGGTTCATTTGCTGTTTGATTGGCGATCTGAGTAATCCTCTTGTCCTTTCATCTTAATTCATGTTTTGTTTAAAAAGGCCTTTAATAGTCGTCGTAATCTCCTTTTCACCACTACTGTGAAGACCACTGATGTGGGTTCCTGTTGATTCCCTCTCCATTTGGATATAGTCTAATGCCCAATTTGTATCCATTTTCCCACTGTATATTGGTGGACTGTCTAAATTCTTTGTTGTTCCATCTTTTGCTCTCTGTAGCTTTTCTGCGAATTCAGTTATTTTCCATATAAATGGTGCTGTAAGATATTTTTGGCTATAGACTGTTGGTTCTAATTCTTTTTAGGTGTTGTTTATTGTTGCATTTTCTTTTCCATTTCGGCCATTTTCTTGAGGTATCTCTTGGCTTCTCTCGAAAATCTTTCTGGACTCCAATTTTTCTCTTATTATTGCCTTTTGTGATTATCATTTTCTGTTCGTAGGTTTTATTCCCTGCAACATTTCCTATCGTTTTCACTATTTAATTTCGGTATGCTCGGACACTATTTTCTATCATATGCTTTTGCATTTCTGCAATTGTTAATGTGCCTTGGCAATGAATAATTTCCTAATGGACAATTGCGGTTTGCCGATGCATTTCGTTCCAATGTTCTTTTAATTGACTTTCCTATCTTTCCTGTTCGCAGATTATTTTCCGCATATCCCTTCGTATAGATCACATATTTGTTCCTCTTTTGGATCCGGTGTTTCCCATCTCTATTTTTATCCATCGTCGATGACTCCACAGAATCGCACTTTTTCTCTCTCTTGAGCACACGTTTGTTAGATGTTCTTTGGATAGTTTTTTGTTACTGATGGTTTGGACATTTTCGCTAATATCTCGTATATTTCGCATTCGTTTCTACTTTCGGCTTCCTTCATCAGTCCTTCATTCAATTCTTTCACTTGCATTGGACTAATAGTTATGGATCTCTTTATTGGTGCCTTTATCTCTCGTTGTAGATCTTCTCCTTTTCAATATTTCGTTCGCATTCCAGGGGCATTTTATTGTTTTCATGTTTATCTAATTTCACTTATTATGTACAGTCCGTACATATTCTGCACCACAATTTCCGTTCTGTCTCGCTCCGATTCAATAATTCTTATATTACACACATTTCAAAAAAAAATCTTTCTTTTATATCGTTCACACTTAATTTTTCTTTCCATTATTCGTCTCGTGCTTTCTGATGGATTCTCGCTCCTCTTATTCTTTCTCGATAATGTCTGCATATCTACAAAATTTTAATTACTCGACCTTGCTTTACTTCTATCGTTTTATTTTTACATATTTACAAGGTACGCTTTATTTTTTACTCCATGTGAATCCGGTTCAGGGTGAATGCGGCATCGATGCTATCCATTCCACCCAACTTGCTGGATCTAACATGCTGTTGATTACGTAGCTTCATAATTCGTCAGCTTGCATTCTAACTTGATTCTGTTAATTTGTTCATTTATTTCTGTAATTGTAAGTATTGTTCTTTGCTGTCTTCCAGTCTTATAGCTTTTGCTAGCTCTGTTCACGCTTTCTTGTAATACTAGATGAGTTTTGTCCACTAAGTTTGCGCATCTTGTTTGTTATTTAGCGTCATTAATTCGCATTTGTCGTCCAACGTTGCCTCGATTCCTTGATTCTTGGTATATTCCTATGATTTAATTCTACAATTTCTATTAGGTATTATTTGCAGCTTGCTGGTTGTTGTATTTACTTCTAACGAATGGTTGTATTCTACTTGATTTTGTGATTTTTGCGTTATTCGGATCCATCTGTTTGTCTATAATACATCATTTTTAATTCATCGCATTCATTTTCTGTTTGCTTTTACATATTTCTGACACATTTTGTACAATATTTATATATACAGTGCATACTATTAACTTTGACATTATACCACATATATTTTACACTATATACCAGTCTTTTTCTCGTTTTTACACCATCGTCTCTGGGGGACTCTATACGTAATGTCCGTATATCCCCATATTTCTCATTCATTATATCTGGTATACGTCAGGATTCGTTGGGACATTGATTGGGCTTCCGTATGCGCTAACCAGAGTCCGTCGTATAGAATTTCCTATGATTTCAATAATTCCTCGGTTTTTTTCTGCATCGTAATTGTCCTAATTCGATATCGTACATTGAATTTTTTCTAACTGCTTGGCCATAATCTTTTTCTTTGCAGGCTTCTTTCTGCATTTGGTAGTTCTTACTAATTGAATTATTATTAGCATTACTATGCTGCTATATTATTGCTGTTTGTTATCCAGATCATTTTAATCATGTATTCTTTTCATTAGGCTGCAATATGATGAATTTCTCTTGTATGGTTTGTTTCTATTATGCCTTCTTTCGTGTTGTACATTTTATAGTATATGTGCTTTGGGGAGTTTGTAATGTCGTGTGAAAGGTGGAGTCGTCCATGATCATTCCTTTTTTCCATGTTTCGTTTCTTGGTTTTCTCTCAGATGTAATAGGTTATCTGTCGATTTGACTTGAAGTGGTTTCCTTTTATCGTTCTCCAATGTCATAGTTCCCTTTTTGGATTTTCATTACATATTTCCGAGTTTCTTCTTTTCTGTTGGAATGCGAACTTTTAATTCTTTATTATTTTTGCTTGTTTCGCATTGGATTCTTCTTATTTATGTTCGTTTCTTTTAGGTTCGTATACCAGATTTTGTGATAGGTTTTTACTTGTGTTCTTCAATTACTATTTCTTCTTCATTTGCTGCATTTGCTCTATTGTTTTATTATTTGCTTTTACTTTCTCTGATCTGGCGTTGGTTACGGTTCTCTTTTGTTTCTTTCCGGAGGTTGTTCGTATGCTTCTAGGTAACTTCTTTTATTTTTCAAGTAATCACTCTTCTCTTGACTGTGTACTACTATACTTCCACGTTTTTCTTTTAGTTGGATACGGTATATTTGAATTTTTGATATTCATCATTGATTGACATTTGATTCTCTCATTTATCGTTCGTTTCTTTTTAGTTTCGAATATAACAAACTTTTGTTAATGGTTCTCTTTGCCCATATTTTTTCGACTATTATCTCTCTTCCACTCTTTGTTGATTCCACTTTTGTTTATTAATTTCTTTATTTTTCTCGTGCTCGACGTTGATAATCCTCTTCTTTCTGGTGTTGTGAATTTTTTCCCAGGGTTTTGAGCCAATTGTGCAAGTTATTATTATATCATTGTTGGCACATACACATATTTTATATATTTCCCATTTTCCTTTTTAGGCATATTCCCATTCACATTTTTCCCTGCTTTCAATCATTCATTTCTCCAACAATTCGATAATTTTGTTGCTATACATACTTGTTCAATGGTTTTTCCTCTGTTTAATATTCGTATTTGCCTATCCTGGCTCTACTTGGATTTTTACGTTTTTTCTTTTGTAGCTTCTTGCATTACATTCTTTGCGTGGTTTGACATTAATGATAGTTTTCGGATTCGTATTTCCATCTTTCCTGGTTTTCATTGAATTTCGAATTGACAACTTATGCTTGTATTCATTGTTAGTTGAAGCATTCCTTTGCTCGAATTCCTTTTATCGTTATATTTGTTTCGATTTTCTGAACGATCTCATTTCTTTCGTGATATTTCTTCGTCAAGGCTTCTGTTAACTATGATGGATTGTAATCAATATCCATTATTTCTGTAGCAGGTTCAGGTCGGTTTTAGAATTTTCTTTGTTGTAGTGCATTCATTCCTTTGTCTTCGTTTTCCCTCTTATTACTGTTGTTCGTTTCTTGACTTCCTCGTTGGATGTTCCTTTTTGTTTGGATTTGTTTTCGTCTCTTAATATATTTGATCGTCCTGATTATCTTTGCTGCTGTCGCCCCCTTTTATTATTATCGTTTTATTATTCTCCATCGGGGCTTCCTTGAAAGTCGTCCTCGACATTATTATTTCAATTATCCTCGATACTTTTATTATTCTTCCGCCTTTATATCGTCCATTTCTTTTATTTCTTGTTTGCTTGGCTTGAAATCTTATATTGCTTTTCGATGCCATCTGTTGTAATCATTAAATAGTTGTTCCTTTCTATCTCCGACTTCGTATTGCTTCTTGGATGATGCTACGTGAATTCAGTCTTTTCCATTCCACAATTGCTTTTATTTTTTTGGGAATGGTAGTGAGCATATACTGTTTCTCTTTATAGAACGTTTCTGTTTCGTTACCATATAATTTACGTTGAATACTTTAAGTGGTTGAACTTTATCGTAGGTCCAATGTTCATCAGGTTGGCTGCTGCTTCGTCTTGTTGGCGTCGATAGCTTCTTAATGTTTTGGATGTTATTACCAATTCATTTCTCCTCTCTGATTGTCGCGTTTAACTGGTTATAAATTTCATTGCACTTGCGTCCTCGATTTACATGCCATAGTGTTAGCTACATTATTTTCTCCATTATCTCTCTTTGAACGATGATCGGTTCTCAGGCATTCTCTCAGGACTGTTGTAGAAGCGTATGCTGCAACTGCGAACTTTAATGGTTGTTTGTCCTCTTTCGTTTGTATATTTGAGCTGTGTTCCGGCATTTCTGCATAAATTGAATTATAATCCTATTCGTGGTGTTCATGCGTACTGCAAATGTAAAGGTACGTTTCCTTACATCTGCATATGAATATCATGGGTGTTTCTTTGATACGTCCATTTCTGGTGGACTTCTAAGCTCTTTGGCGTAATCCTATTGCTATTTTCGCCGCTTTGTTTACTATTCTCATCCATCCTTTCCTTCGAACCCATTCTGCATTAATTTCTCTGATAGCTCTTTACTATTATATCATCTTGTCTACATTCTTGAGTTCGCCGTTTAAGAGTTTTTTGGGATTCATCTGTTTCGCGTTTTCCTTACGATATGTATTTGGTGCGCTTCTATTTATCGACTTCATCTTAATCCGCTTATACTCAGCTGGTTGAGTTTGTGATCTGTTTGCATACTCGATTTCTGGTTCTCTTGTTATTGTTCTCCGGTTATCGCTTTTACATCTACTCACGGTTTACGTAGATAGTCTGGTGAGTGGATTGTTGACCAATTCTAACTCGGGCGTTATTCTCTTTAATACATATCTCGAATGGTCCCTTTAACCAATCTTGTAGTTTCTGGCTACTCCTGGATAATTTCTGGCGTTTGCGATTATTAACCCAGTCTCCAACCTTGAAAGATTATGCTCGCGTACGTCTCGATTTTTATCATGTAATCTTATAACTTTCTTGATTGATCTAATATTCATACCTGCCGTTTTCAGATATCTCTTGCATTCGCTCTTGAATCTGTTACGTAACGTCACATTTCCATTTTTATTACTGTTATATTGGGGATTGATATTCTAAGATTCATCGGCATGTTGCATTTCTCTGCGTACATAATTTGAATGGACTCATTTTTGTTGCTGAATGTTATTTGACATCCCTATAGGCCATTAGCTAGATTTATATTTATTATCCAATCTTTTGGTGTCTTTGCTTACAATTCGACATGCATTTCTATTAATATGCCGTTAAATCGGTTCCGGTTTGAACCGTTTGTTTGTGGATGGTACGTGATGTTTTCTCAAACTTCGCAATTTGAAGTTAGTTCGTTACTTCTTCTATAATTTCACTCATTAAAGTTGGTTCCTTTGATCAGTTAGAATTCTGTTTGGGCTGTTTCCGTAAATCTAACAGCATATTTCTACTAGGGCTTTCTCGCTATTGTCTAGCTTTTGATCTTGTATTTGCGACATGCTTCTGGAATTTTGAACTAAATTAATCTGTCACTACCAATATGCTAGATTTTCCATCGTTAGTTTCTGTACATGATCCTACTACATCCATGCGATCATTGTCATGTTCTGGTTGGAATTGCATTGGTTTTTAATCGGTGCCTTTTAGTTTACTTTCCTGTGCTTTTCTCGTTGCACCATAATCAGACAGTTCTTTATTCCACCTTTCACGTCTTCCCGATATTTGGCCATATATTTTTAACGTAATCTTGCTTCGTCTTTTGCTACATGTGTCCGCCGAGTTTCCATCGTGATATTGCCATCAGTACCTCTTTTCGTCTGCTTTCTTGGTAAACAATGAGTCGTGTTCTCGCCATCACATTAATAATAACATCCCTTCTCTTATGTTATAGTCGATGTCTTGTTTTTCCATATTCTCTTTAGTTTGCTTTGTTGTCGAAGATCTTTCATATCATTGGTTTCCATAAATTCGCATTATTTGTTTTAACTCTCGTCTTACTTTCTGCTCATTTTTCATTTTGTAAAACTCATATATCTTCTGCGATGAATCATGATATTTCGTCTTCGCTCATTGATCCATTCAGTTCCTCAAACACGAATTTGACATACAGTCTGCGGTTGGCACTTTGACTTTTTCCTGATTTCATTTTATTATACGGCGAGTTATTCTTGTAGCTGCATTGCCCATCTCATTAATCTACTCGGCTCTTTGGTTGGCACCTAGCATACCAATGGTTTGATGATCTTATGTGATATATATCTCGTACCCATATAACTATTTGGAAATGCATTTTAATAGCCGGATAATTGCTAATGCTTTCTTTTTCGTCACAGAGTAATTCTTTTATGTTTTCTTGAATGTTCGACCTATAATATCAATAAACTCGTTCTCTTTTCTCATCATCCATTCGTCTTGAGGGACTGCCTCGATGCATTCGCTTGCGTCTGTCGCTAATAAAAACGGTTTTTAAAATCTGGTAGTTAGAGTATTGGTGCTAGATATTAGTTTATCTCTTGAGTTGTTTCAAGGCTGTTTGTTTGCTCCTTTTCCATAATAAACGGGGTATCTTTTTTTTAGTTTAGTTCTTGTATTGGTTTTGCGATAGTTGCATAACTCTTGATATGAATTCGATAATATCCGCATAGTCCTAAAAGATTCCTATGCCTTGCGTGACTATCTTTGGTACTGGCAATTCTTTATTTTCAATGTTTCTTGGATCTGGTTCTTTGCCTTTTGCCGACAAATATGTCCTAAGAACGTAAACTTTTTCCTTTGCCATCGCATCTTGGAGGGTTTCAATTTTAACTTCCATTTCGTCATTAGTCGAATGAAATACGTTACCGGATATCTTTTAAAATGTGCTCGAAAATTGCTAGAAATAAATTAATCAAATCTCAATACTAATACCATACCCATTTCTTAATGTCCATGAGTTACGAAGTTCATACATCTTTCTGGAATGAAGCTGGTGCGTTGGTTAATCGAAAGGCATTTTCTTTGAATGGTATAGATCTCTTTTCCCGATTTAAAAAGCAGGTTTTCTCTCTGTCCTCCTCTTTTGACCTTTTATTGCCAATAACCACTTTTAAATCTTAGCGATGTAAAATAAGCTGCTCCGTTTAACGTTTGTGTGTAACATATCATTTATGCTCTGGTGACGGATATGTATCCCGGTTTTTGTACTTGCGCTTTGAGTTCGTCGATATCTAATACAGAACCGTTGTGTTCCGTTCCTTTTCTTTACCATGCACTACTGGAAAATCATGGCGAGCAACTTTGTTCGATTCATCCTGCGGATCTAACATCTTTTTTGAACTTCTTTTTCTGACTAACGATTTTTGACGCTTCTGCAATCGATATGGCCGTAGTGTTATTGGGGCTATCATCTGTTAATGGTATTCTTTATGGCGTTACATCGCTGTACCGAGATCTAAGTCAGATGCTGCAAATTTATATCTTTAAATTCCATTAGCAGTTTTTGTGTGTTCTTTCTTCGTTTCGTTTAGTAGCTGCACTTGATCGATTGTCCATAATTCTCCTCATTTCCTTCGTTTTTGTTGTGGCAGTTCAATATCCATCATCAGGTTGATTAGATTTTCCAGATCATTTCGTTTTCGTAATGGACTTTATTTCCTCATCGAAAATTTGTAAATGCTTGATATGGAATTTCACTGTTGTCGTTTACATACACTATTTCTCTGGTAATGGCAGTTCTCTCTTTTCTCAAATTTGTGATTAGGTTCGAAATCATTTTCCTCTGAGTTTCTTATTTACTTTTACGTAACAAATTCTTGTTGGCGCCCTGGCACGTCACTATCTTTCTCTGGCAATCTCATTCGATTTCAGCATAACATATTCAGTCCAGTTTTATCTCTTCAGCTCCATTGATCCTAGATCTAACTTTATAATCTCCTTTAAAATTCTGATAGATCTGTTCCAATCTATACAATCTGCACTAATCTCCTGATAATGCTAGATAGCGTATTGATTTTCACGTTTTTTATATTCGATTATCACAGATTCTCCGATATGACTGCGACTGGATTCTTTATGCAAGTTATTACATCCATGTAGCTTCTTCTATACATGCCACTAGTTTTCTTCGGTATTTTATTCCATTTTATAGCTGAAATGTTGCTCCCGCTATCAATCATTCGCTTTTATTTCTACTCCATTTATCTTATGGTACTTAACTGTTGGTCCAGCTTAGTGTTTGTAACATAGCTATGGTTCGAGTTTTCTGGCATCCTGATCCACACTTCTCGATCTTATAAGGCTGGTTCTTGGTAATTAAGGTTGCCCAATTTTGGTTTTCGATATGGTACTGGATTAATATTTCGTAATGTTGTTGCGTCTTGGATATCAGGTACATTTCGTTTACTATTTATGTTGTTTTCTTTAGACAGTTCACTATACTGGTGGTGGATGATTGAAATGTTCCACTATGTCTATGATCTTTCGATTTTCCCATTGTTTGAGTTTGCTCTTGAGTAACATTCCGCGTTCCTCTTGGTTTTCGTCAATTGTCGCTGTTATTGCTGCTATTCATCTCTGAATTATCCATTCGTTTCCGTTACTCGTTTTTTTGTCGTTCATTTGGTTTTCTCGGCTTCTAATCTCATTATTGCTATTAAATTTTTTCGTCCGACTTACTTCGTCGTACCATATATCTTTTAGTTAGGAATTCTACTAACCTTTTATCATGGGATATCTTTTGATGTCCATGTACACCATTGGTTTTGTAGCTAAAAACGGTAAATTCCAATGCCATTTTCCAGTTTTGATTTATTCTCTCTCTTTTATAAAAATCGTAACATGCTAACATTTGTGTTAAAAGATTACTCTTACGATTGAATGATGAGAATTATTCCAAATCCTGCAAATACATTTGTCAGAAGATAGGATCTTCCCCAATGGCTTTCATCAATATTCGCTGTTGACGTGTTGAAAATGATCTGGTGATCAATAACAATTCGTAGTCTGGTTTCTCTGCATAAGTTGTTACTCCCGTTATAGTTACAATGTTGGATAGTATGGCTTGCCTTTGTGCTAGGGAATAATAAATGTTCTTGGCTCGTTTCAGATCTTTTGTTTTGGTATATTCACTCTTGTGATATATCCACTGTTTAAATTCTGCTTCGCTAGCAATTCGTCAGTCAAATATTTTTTGGCGGTGTACTATTTACTCGAGTTTGGGAATTGTAAACAAGCTTCCATCTCTTATTTCGCAATACGGTTCATATACTTTGCTACAGCTAACAATTACGTACGTAAATTTTTCTGGACTTTTATCATCACTTTTACATGGCTGATCGAAATCTGATTTTTCCTTTGATGATTATCTCTAATTCATTTATGCATTTATCTTCCTAATGGAATTGTTTGAATTTCTGGCAATTTTGCAATTGTCTTTTTCACATTTGTATGATAACATGACTTCTCCAACGATTCTTCCAAAATATCCCTCTTGGAGCTGGTAAGTAGCGGATGCCATTATCTGGGTTGTGCTCTCGCATTTGCCAATTTTGTTTTAATATTTTCTCTATTCAGGATAAATCATTTTTAAACTAAATCGTAATATATTTTCTGTGATGCCAGTCCTTACTATGGTATAAGAAAGTCGGTGGAAAATCATTTGATCTTTCTGTCCTCGATCGTTATCAGCGGACTCTCAACATAAAATGGGATAACTGTTGGAATGTTACTAGATGTCTTTACCTGGTATAGCCAATTTAGTGGGGCGACCGGTTAAGTTATGCTGGTACAGAACTTATAATCACTTAAAACGCTTAAACTAAATATGTTACTTTGACGGATTGAATCGAAATAATTAAGGAAAAGTCATGTTATACGATCTATTTTGCTACAAAATTAAATTATCAAGATCATTAAGACCCATGAGCACTTCTGTCAGATTAATCCGAAAAATTAAGAAGAAGTAATTTCCGATTTTATTTATAAACAAAATTTTAAATTACATCGTGAAATCATTTAAACCAATCAGTGTTTGGAAATTTGAATCAAATTTTGGAAGAAGTAATTCTTAATAAATTTAGAATAAACATTTTTAATGACATTATTATGAACAAAAAATTTAAACCAATTCAAAAATTTTAAGACGAAAAGAATCTTAGATTATTTTACTTTACAAGCAACTTACATTAATTCAAGATCTTATTAAAATTTTAGAACCGGATCCTATAAGTGAAAACATACTTGTTACGATTGCATTTCATAATAAATAACACGAAGTGTACTATGGGTATCAGGAGCAGGCCGGAAACGGTTATGATCCATGATGTTGGCTACTGTGCGGACTGTTTACCTTATTGTGGGATGTCGATTTGTAAGCAGTAAATTTGTCTCAAATCAATAAAAATGGTTACCCGATTTATTTTAAGGTAACTTTTGCAAATCATTTCACGTCGACGTTCTTTGATGAGTTGCAGTGGTTCGGGGTTTTCGATAGTTATTTATTCTGGTGCTATCGGGACGGGGGATCTTGTTCAGCAAGGATGATAGTGTTTTAGAAGTTGCGATCGCTGTCATCGACGGTAATTTACGCTATTAATTACTTAAATTTCCGCAAAAATTTCTTAAGGGAGGTTTTCTTCCGCCAATAGGATGATCGATTTATTGTTCGTATTTTATTTTCGAATCTATTGGAATTTTTGTTGAACCCATTCGTTTATCCTTGGATATCTATCATCGTTTTGGATTTATGTGAACGAGTAGTGGTAATTTACTGATATAAATTTTAAAAGATTTTCGTTACCTAATATGTTGTATTAGGTAATCATTGTAGGCTGATCGAGTGTCATAAGCGGCATTTTTATCACTAATTATTCGAATCAGTTATTTATCGTCAACATTTATATTGGTTGGTTCCAATCTTAGTTCATTAATATTCGTGCTTTAGGGTTGCCATAGAGCATTTATTGTTCAAGTTAAATTTATAGTTATTATTAGAAGAGAACTTGTCTAAGCTCAATCGATTGTTAATTCCGCTTACATTGTTAATCCTTGCAGTCGTTAATTGGTGACATTCATCCTTCAAATTTTCATGACTATTTATAATTACCGAGTAAGGTAATCACAAATTTTCTCTCGGACAACCCTTATCTTTAACCCGTAGATAATTTGTTTTTAATCTTCCACTAAGTTTCATCGAATCGCTGTTTCAACGTTGGTTAAATTAATGAGGGTATCAGTTTTTCTTTGATAATTAATCTAAAATCTATAATGTAGTATTTCCACTTAAATCGTTATCATTTCTCTTTGGATGCACAATTAGTATTAATCCAAGTGACTAGAATTTTTCGAATCACTTTAGAATTTCCCTTTTAACGATTAACTAAAGGTACTACTTTTATTAAATAATACATTTTTGGTTGAAGTAATTAAAATACAGCTACATCAATCTGTTTGAAAGACAAGTTCAATTTAATTGACTATATTTTTCATCTAAGTTATTTCAAATTATTAATCAATATCACACGATTTGATTCCCCGCGCCAGTCCCCGTCAGTAGACCGTAAAGGCGCATAATGTGCTCATATTATTTTTTAATGATGTTAAAATTCTTACATTAATCATTTATATCGATAATCTATTTATTAAATGAGTATTTGATTTACAGCGTATTAATTGACCTTGATGAGTTAAATATCCTTACATTAATCAATTAAAAGCAGTGAGTTATTTAGGTTAAAGGATACCAAACTGTTTTACATTAACGAGTTGATCGGATGAGTTATTATTAAATGGATCGACCGAAATATTTTTACAGTTATATCAATTGAAATTACGATGGGTTATTTAGTAAATTAATATTTTTACATTAATCAGATTGAAAGTCGATGGTTATTTATTAAGGAGGGGATACTAATATTTGTAATGAGATCAATGAGAATCGATGAGTTAGTTTATTAAATGGATACCAAAGTATTTTTACATTAACAATTGAAATCGATTGGATTATTTTATTAATAAGATATTTTTACATAATCAATGAATCGATTGAGTTATTTATAAGTGCTCTCATCAATTTTTTGACTGTGCGAAATGATTTTGATTTGAACTAATCAACGTTGGATTAAACAACGAGTTCCCATTTAAACTAACCCAGTTCAATCCGCTTTAATAAGCTAGGCATCTTTGTTATAGTTATATTACTGGAGGCAGTGCCACGTTGGCTGACTGGTTGGTAGATGATTTTGAGCCATGTGTGCTACTGAGTTAAGTCGAGTTTACAGAAACGAAGGAACCAGGAAGCAATCAAGATGACTTCTCCTTATTCCTCCTTTCATCTAATAAGAGAAATATTGACGATCCAACTCTGCGTTCCGCACGCCGGGTCTTGTCACGGGCACGATCATTTGGGCGAGGTATTCCACGCCTTACCGAATCTGGAATTGTGTGAGATTTTATTTACTTGCATTATGTTTCGGCTGTTGGGCCGGAACAAATTCGACCATATTTAATTAACAATTATAGTATATATGAAACAATATACATATTTAAAAAATAAATAATAAAATAAGGAAAAAAGTGGTTATTAATTATAAAGAAAAAATATAACAAGTTACCCTTCAATCATAAAATAGCATACATTTTACATAGATAACAAATTGCCTCTCTTCCCACGGCCGGCAGCGCGCGAGGCAGAGCTCTTAAGAGATGCAAGACACGGGGCGTGGAAAGAGGGTTCCAGAAATCAATGCATTCTCACCTTTAAAATTTTTCTAAAAAAATTCAAATATGATTCTCGACAGATATAAATGTTTAAAACGATTCAAATAGTTGAAATATTTTTACACCACTCAGTGGTGTTTTTTCAAATGTGGTTAACTTTAATGTGAAAGGATCAGTATACTATACCTAATTTTCGGTGTTTGTAAAATTTGATGCAGTAAAACAAAATTCGACTGTTGTTTTCTTAGCCAAATTCTATTATTTATTTTATTTTCTTTCGTTTATTTTTATAATTCTTATTAGAATTTTATTTGAATTGGATTATTAATTCAATTTCCGATTTAAATCTTTGCTTTCA
This sequence comes from Schmidtea mediterranea, assembly GCA_022537955.1. Lineage (NCBI taxonomy): Eukaryota > Metazoa > Platyhelminthes > Tricladida > Dugesiidae > Schmidtea > Schmidtea mediterranea. Next base: position 3,446,725 of record CM039680.1, read on the forward strand.
AATGAACTTTAACTGATTTTTCCAATTTCGTCGAATTTGTCGTGTTGTCTTTGCTATATTTGTGTAGGTGGTCATCGTGCGGATCTTGCGTGCATTTTGTTTAATATTTTATTTTATTTTATGTTTCTTAATTTATATTTTAATTCTTTATATTTTCTCAGATTTATATGGTTAATTGTGTTTGGGGTTTATTTAAATTGGTGTTTGTTTTGTTGTGTGTTTCTGATCATTTAACATTTTGAAGGCCGTCTACGTTTTGGGACCAACATAAAACATCGGGGTCCTGGTCGTAAAATTGGCGACGCCAATTTCAATGATTTCAATTATAAACATTACAATTCCGTTTCAATATTTCACATTCTTTAAAAAGTTTTACGGTATGGTGAAATCTCAAATAGAGAGTGGACTTTAAGGTCATTCTACGATACTAATCAAAATAAAATCAGATAGTTCAGGTTTTTTAATATCAGTGCAGTTTTGTAATATCAGCTCATCATGTAATCAATTCGTGTAATTAGTTCAGAATCAATGTAAATCAGTTTATATTTTGCTTCGAATGAATCCACTGACGGCTTGGGTCGTTCACTTTCAGCTGGGTGATTTGAAGGGGTGATGATAGAATATCTTGCGGAGATCTTGTCGTTTTCGTTGGTTGTTGTCGATTTTCGAATTTGGTTGTAGTTCTGTGAACATTCTTCTTGATTTTTGGAATTGGGGTATTTGCCTTTGGTTCGTTTTTTGTTAGGCCGTCGATGATGAGACAGCATATAAAAGAGTATTAGTGAATATTATACTATCGTAGTATGAGGTTTGATTGATAGAGTTGTGTACGGGTTCATTTCCTTGTCACTCGTTTCTGTTGTTTTTGAATTGATTAGGGTGATTTCTTGATTGGTTTGTTTTTGGATTTGCTGGCTGTCTCGTGATTGTCTGATGATATTTCGTAGGTTTTCTTTATTTCTCGATTCTCATTTTTTATATTTGCTATTTTCATTAGTTTCAGTAGGGTTCTGTCTATCATGATTTGGTTTTCTCGATATTCTGTGTATCTCATCCTTGTTTCTTTCATGGGGCTTGTGATACATGTAGTTTATTTCGCTGGAATTCTTTCATTTATCGGGATTGCTACAAATATTCTTTGTAATCGCAAGGTGCTGTCTCTCTTCTGAAGGGTTTGGGAATCTCTCGCATTTTTTAATGGGTTTTCCGGTATTGCCTTTCTGCTCATTATATTCAGTGTGTCATTATGAGTCATAACGTCTGGGTTCATGGTTTTCATTCTATAGATATCAATCATTTTCACGTCTATGTATCAATTTATTCAACTATATACAGTGGAGTTTAGCCCCTTTTGTACTCTTTTTCCTGTTTTCGTGGGGGTTGAGTGTCTCTCGCACTCTTCTTTTAATTTTATTTTCTGAAAATCTCCATTCAGAACTTGGCTTTTATGAATCGCTCGGTTAGTTTTTGGAGTTCTTTTTTGTTCTTTTGCCTTTCTTGATACTCTTGTGGTTAAGATTTTTATTTGGAGTATTTCTTGTTCTTTCGCTTGTGCTTTCTCTGAGTTGACGTTATAATTTGAACCCGCTTGGTTGATTGTTGTTCTTTCCAGCTTGGGGCGTCTCGCTTCCTTGGAGCTGTTCGGTTAGTGCTTTAATCTCCTCTTGAGCTTGTTTGATCGCTTTCGTTTTTATCCTCTCTGGCTTTTTACAACTTGTCTTCTAGTTGTAGCACGTATCCCGTGTTCCGCTTTTTTCTGCTATCTCGCATTCGTTCTGCTTCGGTTTTCCAATAACTTCACAAGTTATTACACGGGTTTTTTATATTTCAGCTAATTCTGTCTCAATTGTTCATTTTTTCTCTCTTTTGATCTTTGTTTTCTCCATGGCTATGTAGCTTTCGTTTTAATCATAGTTGGTTAGTTTGTTTAGATTGTATTAACTGATGATTTTCCGGCGATCTGAATCTTGTTCCTCACTAAGTGCCTTGCGATTCTTTTCTTCGGCTTCAACTTTTCTTAATATCTCAGGTGGTCTTTGCTCTATTGTTCTACTTAATTGAATTGGCTTTGGGACTGTTCTCGTCTTCAGATTCATTTCGGGTTTTCTATTTCATTTGGATTCATACTAATATCATTGGCTTACATTTTTTTGTTTTTATAGATTTTATTGTTTTTTATTCTTTACACTTTTTACAATTTTTTCTCATTTAAATTTCCGCTATCGTTTTCGCCGTCTCCGAATCTTCTCGGGTTCGGCGGGTACTTGGTTGGCGCATTTCGTTGGATATAACGCATAAGCTTAGGGATTGGTGGTCGGTTCTGCAAAGGGCTATTATCTCTGCACGCAAGGCGTTTGGATATTTGCTAGTCTTCTTCGTCTTAAGAGATAGGCCAGAATATTCGATTCCGTTAATTTCTTTCGTCCACTGTGGCGTTTCTATCGATGCGTACTTTTCCAAAGCTGTTAACTTTTTCAATCTTTTTCTGCAGCTTTCTGTGCTTTTCCTCATCTTGCTGTCAGTCGTTTGTCTCTGCTTCAACTTGTCCTTTTCAGCTGTTGGGTTGACTTCGTGTTTTTGATGCTCAAACTGGATCTCTTGTATCATACTGGCAACTCCTCGGTGTCCGTTCACCTCCTGGTTGGAGTTCTGTTTATTCTCTTGTTATTGGTGGTTTTGCCTTTTTTTTCGTCTGTAAGGTTGATCTTGCTTCTGCTGACATCTTGTAGCATTTGTTGAATTGTTGTTCGTATTCCTTTCGTGTCTCCTACCCTATCTGTTTGTGCCTTGTCTGATATTTCTTTCCCGAATTTCTAAGTTCTGACCTGCTCGCTTAGTTCTTCGATTGTTCTTTCTGCACTTCGATTGTTCCAAGCTCCCAAGTCTTCCATTTTAGTAATCCTTTTGTCGACGTAACCAATCTTATCGTCTTCTTGGCTTCCTGGATAGCTGGTTCTTCCATTTTCCTGCCTTCTAATTTCAATCCAACTTTCTTTCTTTTCACGTTTTATTTGTTGTATTGCGTGTTCTTTTTTGTCGGAGGAGCTTCGTCCTGCTCGATTGCATCTCTTTCTACTCTGGTTTGTTGGGGTTACTCAACTTCCTGCTCTAAATTTCGCTATATAGCTAGATTGTTTTGCGTTGGCGTCCTCCCATATTCTACACTCTATTCGCCATTTCTTGCTTGGTCAGTTATCTGAGTGCAACATTCCTTTCTAGTGTCTATCGGTCTCTGGCTCTCTAATTTTTCGTTGATGGTTTTTGCCATTGGTTTCTTTAGCTTGTTGACTTCCTTTTTCGCATCTATCGCCATTTGCTTGTATGCTACTTGTTCTATCTTCTTTCCTTCGGCTATTTGCTGTAATATAATGTCTGTCCGCGATTCCCAATTACTTCTGATGCTCTCTACTTCGTCCATTTGATTTCTTCGTCCAATTCGCCTTGTCTTTTTGCCCCATTCTTTGGGCTTTCCAAATGAGTTCTCTTTGTCTTTCTCTTATTCGAATTGAGTGCTGTTTGCCATTTCCTCCGCATTTGTTGGTATATTTTTATCGTCTCCTCTCCTTCTTCTTCGTATCTCTGTTTCTTTATCTTTTTATTACTTCCCGCAATCTTTCGATTTTCGCTTTGGCTGATCCTGCTTCTCCTGCCTACAATTCTGATCTCTTTCTTGGGTTTATAATTCTGGTTGGTTTCTGCATAGCTTCTTTCATCATGTTCTTCTTCTCGCTCTTGTACGGCTTTCTCTTTTCCTTCTGAGGTAGGTTGGCTTTTTGTTCTGGATCGTTTTTCCCACTTTTCTTTCATCCTTGTCGTTTTTTGAGTTCCTTGACACTAATCCTCTTCTAGATTAGTAGCATTTCTTTTAGTGTAACGTTCTTTGTCTCATTAGATTCTACTTCCTCACTGTTACCTATTATTGTCTTGATTTGATTTTGATGTGTTTTGACGCTTCCTGTCTCTTTTCAACTTCTGGTCTCGTTTTAGAATTCATAATTGTTTTCTAAATATATATAATCGATTATTCTCTCGTTTTAATCATCTCAAAATTTTATCATAATTTTACACATCTTTGATTTTTGTGATTTTTATAATTTTGTTTTTTACGTTTATCTTTATTTACACTTTTTACACATACTCCCATGTTTAATTACTGATCAAAGGCGAAACGGAATCCTTTGCATCCGCCGCGTTGATCGGCTTTTCTACATACTGGGACATATATCAACTTTTAGCCCACATTCTTCCACATGTGACATATGTCCACAGGGCGTATAAATTATTTCTACAGTTCTGCCACATGTTACACATTGAATATGCTTCCAAAATAGCTTCTTTTATTATTGATGTCTCGATTCTCTTTTTGGTTTCTCTTGATATCGCTTGATTGCTCGGATTACTGTTGTGTTTGATTAGAGTCATACCCTTTCTAAATATGTTAGCTAAGTGTTCCTGGATATTACTCGCTCATGTTTTGGTATCTATCCTGATAATTAAGCATTTATGCTTCTCGGTTTTATGGATCGATCCAAATATCTTCCACTTGCTGGTTTGTAATTATTACTTCGATTTCTTTGCCTCTTTCTCTGTTTAACGATACACTTTCCTTTATGCTTTAGTTTTTGAACATTCTGATATGGTATTGGTTGTGGATTTTTACCATTCTTCGCACATTATTCCTCTGGCTGTTTGACAATACCCGTACTCGCAATTCTGTTGCTCTGGATTTTCCTTTGGAAAGTTTTAAATTCTCTCGCGAAATGGTTCTATTTTAGTTTCTTTTTTCCCAGATTAATTCTGCTGGATCTTCAAATTTCTTTTAGTCATCGTTATCCTTTTCTCACCTCCTTTTTTCATCCTTGGGCTCTAATTCTTGATTGTCCGGAGTCCTTCTGATCTGTTCATTGTTGGTTCTCTTGACATCTAAATTTAACATAATGGACATCTCGGGGTTTTCGTCGATGTTCCCGTTTGCTGTTTCTCTTTTTTTTTGTCATGTGCGAGTTTTCCTTGGCAAAAGCTGCACGTTACTTCGTCTGGTCCGTTCTTGACTTCCCGTAAAATAAAAATCCTTGTGCGGCCATTTCTTTGCCTTTGTTGGGTCTGGTAAATACTTTGATTATCTTTAAACGTAAGTATCTTTGTTCCTCTTTTCTCAATGTTTTTCGTCTTTTCCTCATTGGGTGGATACACTTTTGTTTCTAATTTGTTGTGGTCTTTTTCCACATTCAAAGTACCGCCATAGGTATGTTATTTGCTGCCGTTAATATACTGATTTTTCCTCTTCTTCTGGTTTTTTCATAATCTCGTCCATATCGATCTGGTCCTTCTCTCATCTGATTGTTATCTCTTTGCTGATTCGTTGCCATCTAAATATCTCATCTTTGATTTTTGTTTTTTCTTATTTTCTGATTGATTGTAATTTTTTGATTTTTATTTTGGTTTTTTATTATTTTATTTACATTTATTCACACCCTTCTTTTTTCTTTTGTACACACGTCTGTATCTGGTTCTCACTGCTAACTTTATAGATTTAAGGACTATCGTTCTCGCAAGAATCCTTCTCCTCTCAATCGTTGTTGTGGTAATAAAAACGTGGTTGTTCCAATTGCTGTATTCCAGTCGGTTGTTTGGTCTTCCATCTGTGGTCTCATTTCCTGTCTGATTGGATTCGGGTAATCCTTCTGTCCTTCATCGATTATATCATGTTTTGTTTTAAAAGCCATGTTAATAGGCTCGTCGTTAATCTCCTTTTCCCACTCTGATGAAGACACTGATGTTGGGTTCCTGTTGCATCCATCTCCATTTGGATATGTTCTCAAGCCCAATTTGTATCGTTTTCCCATCTGTATATTGGTGGGCTGTCTAAATTCTCTGTGTTCCATCTTTGCTCTCTTGAAGACTGCTTGCGAAATACGTTATTTTCCATTATAAATGGTGCTGTAGGATGCTTTTTCTGGCTATGTAACTGTTTGGTTTTTCTAATTCCTTAGTTGTTCGTTTATTGCTGTTGCATTTCTTTTCCATTTCGGCCATTTCTGAGCGTATCTCCTTGGCTTCTCTCGAAATTCTTTCTTGGGACTCCAATATTTCTCTTATTATTGCCTTTTGTGTTATCATTTTCTGTCGTAGGCTTTTTATTCCATGCCACTTCTAGTCGTTTCATATAATTTCGGTCCTATGTCGACACTATTCCTCTTTCATTTGCTTTTGATTTCTGCAATTGGTAAATGTGTTGCTTGGCAATTGAATTATTCTAATGGCATTTGCCGTTTGCCGATGCATTTCGTTCCAATGTTCTTTTAATTTGCTTTACTTTCCTGTCGCAGTGTATTTTTCGCTATCCCTTCGTACTTGAGATCACATATTTGTTTCCTCTTTGGATTCCGGTGTTCCATCTCTATTATTTATCCATTGCTCGATGACTCACAGAACTTCGCATTTTTCCTCTTCTCTTGATGCACACTTTTGTTGATGTTCTTTGATAGTCTTTTTTCCGTTATTGAGGGTTTGACATTTTTCGCATAAATATCTCCGCTATTTCGCATTCGTTTGCTGACTTTTCGGCTTCCCTTCATCAGTTTCCTTTCCATTCACATTTTTACTTGGCATTGAACTATAGGCATTATTGATCTCTTTTATTGGTGGGCTTTATCCATCGTTGTAGGATCTTCATCTTTCCAATATTTCGTTCGCATCCAGGGCATTTTTTGTTTCTGTTTCTATACTTCTATCGTACAGTTCCGTACATATTCTGCATCCACATTTCAGTCTGTCTCGCTCCGATCAATAATTCTTTAATCTGTACACACATTTCATCTTTCTTTTATAATCGGTTCAGCCACTTTTATTTTTTCTTTCATTATTCGTCTCGTGCTTCTGATTGATTCTCGCTGCCTCTTATTCTCTCGATAGCTGTGTCTGCATATCTACAAAATTTTCAATTACTCGACGTTGCTTTAATTACTATCGTTTTATTTTTACATATTTACAAGGTACGCTTTATTTTTACTCCACTGTTGAATCGGTTCAGGTGAATTCTTCGGCACGATGCTATTCCATTCCACCCAACTTGCTGGAATCTACATGCTGTTGATCAGTTACGTGTCCTTTCTAATTTCGTCAGCTTGCCAGGTCTAACTTGAGCTGTTAGATTGTTCATTTATTCTCGTAATTGCTGAGTATTTTCTTTGCTGCTTTCAGTCTTATAGCTTTTTGTAGGCCGGCTGTTCACGCTTTCTGTTAATACTAGATGAGTATTTGTCCACTGAGTTTGCGCATTGTTTTGTATTAGCGTCATTATGTCGCATTGTGTCCTCCACGTTGCCCTCGTTCCTTTGATCTTGGTATATTCCTTGATTTAATTCTACAATTTTCTATAGTATATTGGCAGCTGCTGGTTGTTGTATTACTTCTGCGAATTGGTGGCTATTCTCACTTGATTTTGTTTTGATAGTTGCAGTTATTCGAATCCATCTGTTAGTTATAATACAATCCAATAATCATCGCATTCATTTTTCTGTTTCGCCTACTACTTTCTGACAATTTTTGTACAATTATTTATATTATACGTGGGCATACGCATTACTACTATTTATACCACATAATATTTACACTATATACAACGTCTTTTTCTTCGTTTTACACCCATACGTCTCGGGGGACTCATATTAGGTAAATTCGGTATATCCCATCATTTCTCATTCATTATCTGGTATCACGTCGATTGTTGGACTTGTTGGCGGCTTCGATAATGGGCGGGTTCTTTTAACCAGAGTCCGCTCGTACTAGGAATTTCCTATTATTCTCATATTCCTCATTCTTTCTGCATCGTATTGTCCTATATTTCGATATCGTTAGATTGAATTTTCTTACTGCTGGTGGCCTAATCTTTTCTTCGTTGATTTCTTCTGGCATTTTGGTTAGTTCTCGCTAGTATGGATGATTATCAGCATTACTATGGTGCTTATTCACTGCTTGTTATCCAGAATCTATTTTGATCATATAACTCGTCTCCTTAGCTGCCATCAGGTTGTATTTTCTCTTGTATTGGCTTGTTTCTATTAGCCTTCTTCCGGTTGTACATTTTTAAGTAGCTTTCTGAGTTGTAAATGCTTCGTGGATATGAGAAGGTCGGCATGTCGTCCATGATCAGTTCCTTTTTTCCATGTTTCGTTTCTTGGTTTTCTCTCAGATTGTTTTATTATAGGTTGATCTGTCGCCCATTTGACTTTGAGTGGGTTTTCCTTGTTATCGTTCTCAATGTCATGAGTTCCCATTTTGGATATTTATTACATATTTTCGATTTCTTTTCGTTGGAATGCGAATACTTTTTGATTCTTAATATTTTGCTTGTTTACGCATTTGATTCTTTATTTACTGGTGTTCGTTTCTTTTTAGGTTGCGTATACGGCAGGATTTTTGGATAGGTTTTTCACCGTGTGTTCTCAATTTACTATTTTCTTCTCATTTTGCGTGCATTTGCTCTATGTTTCTTATTACTGCTTTTCTTTCTCTGATCTGGCAGTTGTACGGTTTCTCTTTGTTTCTTTTTCCGGACGTTTTCCTAAGGCTTCTGTAACTTTCTGTTTATTTATTTCCAGTAATCATCTCTTCCTCTCTGAACGTGTTACATATAACTTCCCGTTTTCTTTGGTTGGGAATAGGTATATTTGATTTTTGATTAGTCATATTTGTTGACATTTGATTTCTTCAATTTATCGTTCCGTTCTTTTTTAGTTTCGAATATACAAACTTTTTAATGGGTTCTTTGGCCCATATTTTTCGACTCATTATCTTTCTCCACTCTGGGTCTGATTCCGCTTTTGTTTGTTATTTCTTATTTTCTCGTTCTCGGACGTTGGATAATCTCTTCTTTTTGGTGTTAGTGAATTATTTTCTCCAGGGGTGGCCAATGCTGCAAGTTATTATTATATCATTGTTGGCCACATATTATAATTTCCGCATTTTCCTTCTAGGCATCCATTCACATTTTCTTCCCTGCTTTCATATATCATTCTCCAACAAATCGAATGAATGTTGTTTTGTATACAGTACTGGTTCCAATGGTTTCTATTCCTCTGTTAATATTCGTAATTTGCCTATTCCCGGCTTACTTGGATTTTACTTTTTATCTTTTGTAGCATCTCTGCATACATCTTTTTGTGGTTTGACAAATTGATGAGGTGGGTTTTCGGATGTATATTTCCATCTCTTCCTGGTTTTCCTATTGAATCGAATCTGACAACTTATGTGTACTTCATTGTTAGTTGTAAGCATATTTCCCTTGCTCGAAATTCCTTTATCGTTTATTTGTTTTCGTATTCTGAACGATCTCATTTCTTTCGTGATATTTTCGTCGGCTTCTGTGTTAACTTGTGATGGTAATCAATATCATTATTTTCATGTCAGCAGGGTCGGTCCGGTTTTGATTTTTTCCTTTTGTTGTACTTAGGATCGCATCATTTCCTTGTGTTTCGTTTTCCTCGTTATGACTGTTGTTCGTTTCTTACGATTTCCTCGTTGGATGCTTTCTTTTTTCTTGCTGTGTGTCTGGATTTCTTTTCGGCTCCTCCTCAATTTCTGATCGTCCTGATTTTTTGCTCGCTGTCGCGCCCCGTTCTTCTTATTATCGTTTTTATTAATCTCCATCCGGGGTTCCTTGTTGAAAATGTCGTCCTCAGACAGTTATTTATTTCATTATTTCCTCGATAACTTTTATTATTCTCGCCTTTATATCGCCATTCTTTTATTTCTTGTTTGCTGCTTGAAATTTATTTGCCTTTCGATGCCATCTGGTTTATCATTAATAGTGTTCCTTTCTATCTCCGATGTCGTATTGCTTCTTTTGGATGATTGCGTGAATTCAGTCCTTCCCACTTGCAACATTGCTTTATTGGTTTTTGGGAATGTGCGCTAGTGAGCATTACTGCTTTTCTGTTTAATAGAACGTGGGTTCTGTTTCTTACCCATATAATTCTACGTTGTGAATACTTTAAGTGGTGAACTTTCGTAGGCCATTTCATCAGGTTGGCTGCTGCTTCTTCTTGGTTGGCGTCGATGCTTCCCATAATGTTTGAATTGTTAGCCCATCATTTCTTCTCTCTCTGATTGTTCGCGTTACTGGTTAATAAATTTATGCACAGCTTGCCTGTTCGATTCAGTGCATAGGTTGTGTATTATTTTTCTCCATTATCTTTCTTCTTTTGAACGAGTGATCCTGGTTCTCAGCAATTCTCTCAGGGACTGTTTGTAGAAGCGTCTGCTGCAACTTGCGAACATTAATGTGTTTTGTCCCTCTTCGGTTTTGGTTAGTATTTGAGCTGTGTCCTGCATTTTCTGCATAAACTTGAATTATATCCATCTATTCTGAGTGTTTCTATGCTGTACTGCAATATGTAAAGGACGTTTTCCTTCATACATCTCCCATATGAAATATATGGTATGCTTTTCTTTGATAGCGATCCATTTCTGGTGGACTTCTCAGCTCCTTTTGCGTAATCATTGCTATTTTTCCCGCTATTGCTTTTTACTATTTCATCCATCCCTTTTCTTCGACCATTCTGGCATAATTCTCTGGATAAGCTTTTCTATTATATCATTCTTCGTTACATTATCTTGATTGGGTCCTTTAGATTATTGGATTATTTCTCGTTTCGGTTCCTCTACGGTTATTATTGGTGTCGCTCTATTTTTCGACTCATCGTTAATCCGCTTATTACTCAGCTGTTGAGTTTGTGAATCTTGGTTTGTGCATACTCGATGTTTTTCTGTTTCGCTTGTTATTGTTCTCGTATCGCTTACATCTACTTCCGTTTTACGTAGAGATAGGTCTGTGAGGTGGATTGTTGACCAATTTAACTCGGGGCGTCTATTCTCTTTTACATCATTATCTCGCTATTGGTCCTTTTCCACATCTTTTGTAGTTTTCTGGCTTACTCCTGGATATTTCTAGGCGTTGCATTATTACACCCAGTCTCCAACCTGAAAGTTGATGCTCGCGACCTCTCGCTTTTTATCATGTTAATTCTTGTATAACTTTCTTTATTGAATCTAATTATTCCAATACTGCCGTTTTCCAAGTCTCTGCATTCGCATCCTTTGAATCCTGTTACGTAATTCGTCAATTTCCAGTATACTGTTGATATTGGCGGTTGATATTCTAATGTCTAGTCCGGCATGGTTGCATTTATGCCGTACATTAATTTGAATGGACTCATTTTTGTTTTGCTGAATGTATTGACTCTAGTAGGCCATTAGGCATAGTTTATATATCTATCTCCAAAGTCTTTTGGTGTCTGCACAATTCGACATCATTTCTATTATATGCCCGTTATGTTCGCGTTTGACCGTTGTTTGTGGATGTACGGTGATGTTCTCAACTTCGCAAATTCTGAAGTAGTTCGTTACTTCTTCTGTATAATTCTCACTATAGTGGTTCCTTGATCAGTTAGATTGTTTGTGGGTGTTCCGTATCTACAGCATATTTCTCTACGATAAGGATTTCGCTATTGTTCTAGCTTTTTGACTGGTATTGGAATGCCTTCCTGGGATTCTTGATAAAATAATCTGCACTACCAATATGTAGATATTTCCATCGTTAGTTGTCTGGGTAATGTGCCTACTACATCCATTGCGATCATTGTCATTGGTTCTGGTGGAAATTGGCATTGGGTTTTAATGGTGCCTTTAGTTTACTTCCTGTGCTTTTTCTTCGCTGTGCACATATAGACATGCTTTATCCATCCTTTTCACGTCTTCTCCGATATTTGGCGCAATAATATTTTTGACGTAATTCTTGCTTCGTCTTTTTGCTGACATGTGTCCGCCGAGTTTTCCATCGTGTATTGCATCGAGTACCCTTTTCGTCTGGCTTTCTGGTAACCACATGGTCGTTTCTCGCCATCCATGAATTAATAACCACCTTTCTCTATGGTATTATCCATGTCTGTGTTTCTCACATATGCTCTCTTAGTTTGCTGTTGTTGTCGAAGATTTTCATATCATTGGGTTTCATAAATTTCGATTATTGTTTTAACTCCTCGTCTTTCTTTTCTGCTCATTTTTCAGTTTTGTAAATCTATATTCTTCTGCGATGATCATGCGATATTCGTCTTACGTCATGCATCCATTTCAGTTCCTCAAACACGCAATCTGCATACAGTCTGCAGTTTGGCATTTGGCTTTTTCGATTTTCAATTTTATAGACGCGGTATGCTTAGCTCATTGCCCATCTCATAATCTACTCGAGGCTTCTTGTGGTTGGCCAGCCATACCAATGGTTGATGATCTGTAGTGATAATAAGTATCTCGTGACCCATAATAAATATTTGAAATGTTTTGAATAGCTTTGGATTATGCTAATGCTTCTCTTTTCGTCACAGAGTAATCTTTCATGTTTCTTGAGGTCGACATATAATATCGCAATAACTCGTTCTCTGTTTCTCATCAGTCCATTGTCCTAGGGAACTGCTCCGATGCAGTATTCCGCTTGCGTCTGTCGTTAATTAAATACGGTATCTATAAAATCTGTTGATACGAGTATTGGTGCTGATATTAGTTTATCTCTGGAGTGTTTCCAAAGGCTGTTTTGTTTGCTCCTTTGTTCCACTATAAACGGGGTAGTCTTTTTTTGTTAGTTCTTGTATGGTTTTGCGAATATTGCTAACTCTGATGAACTTCCGATAATATCCGCATAGGCTAAAATTCTGCAACTGCGTTGACTGTCTTTTCGGTCTGGGCAATTCTTATTCTTTTCAATGTTTCTTGAATCTGGTTTTTGCCTTTTGCCGACACAATATGTCTTAAGAATGGTAACTTTTCCTTTGCCAATCGCATTTGCGAGGGTTCAATTTTAACTTCCCATTGTCTTAGTCGAATGAATACGTTGACGATATCTTTTAAATGTTGCTCGAAAGGCCTAGAATAAAATTAATAAATCATCAATTAATCATACATGACATTGTTAATGCCTGAGCTTACGAAGTTCATTACACTCTGGAGATGAAGCTGGTTTGCGTTGGTTAATCGGAAAGGCTTTTTCTTGAAATAGTATAGATCTTCTTCCCGTTACTTGTAAAAGCAGTTTTCTCTCTGTCCTCCTCTTTGACCTTTAGTCTGCAATAACAACTATTTTAATCTAGTCGGATGTAAAATAAAGCTGGCTCCGATGTAACGTTTGTAACAGTTTCCATTTATGTCTGCGTACGGATATGTATGCCGTTTTGTTTAGTGGCGTTGAGTCGTCGATAATTCTATACAGAACCGTTGTGTTCCGTCCTTTTTCTTTTACCATTGACTACTGAAAATTGCCATGCGAGCAACTTGGTTCGATCACTTCCTGCGCTAACATCTTTTGCACTTCTTTTCTGCTGATACTTGGATTTTTTGAAGAGCTTCTGCCAATCGATAAATGCCCCGTAGTTGATTGGGCGTATCATTCTGTTACATGGTATCGTATGTTTGCGTTACATCGCTCTGTTACCGAGATCTAAGTCAGAGCTGCAAATATATCTTTAAATCCCATTAGCAGTTTTTTGTGTTGTTCTTCTCGTTTTCGTTTAGTAGCTGACGTCGAATTGTACATAATGCTTCCTCATTTCCTTCCCGTTTTTGTTGTTGCAGTTTCAATAATCCATATCGGTGTAGTTTTCCCAATCTTTCGTTTCGTAATGACTTATCTTCCTCATCGAAATTTGTAATGTGATTGGAAGTGTCACTGTGTCGATTTACATACACTATTTTCTGGCTAATGGCAGTTTCTCTCTTTTTTCTCAATTTGTGGTTAGGTTCGAAAATCATTTTCTCCTCTGGTTTCTTCCATTTACTTTTTACGTAACAATCCATCTGGTGTGCGCCCTGCACTACTCTATTTCTGCTGAGCATCCTCACGTTCTGATTTCACGGCATACACATATTCGTCCAGTTATCTCTAGCTTTCCATTGATCCTAGATCTATTATTATCTCCTTTAACATTCATGCATGAGATCTGTTCCAATTATACAATCTGCCAACTCAATTTCTCCTGATAACTGGCTAGATACGTATTGATTTTCACGTTTTATATTCGATTATCGACCAGATTTTCCGATGACTGCGAGATTCTCTTACTGCAAGTTATTACATCCATTGTAGCTTCTCTATAATGGCCATTAGTCTTCCGGGTATTTTATCATTTTTATAGCTGAAATTCGTTTGCTTCCCGTATCAATCATGCTTTTATTTGCTACTCCATTTATCTCTATGTGGTACCGTTAATGTTGGTCCAGCTAGTTGTTTAACATAGCGTCATGGTTCGAGTTTCTGGATCCTGATCACACTTCTCGATCTTAGGGCTGGTCTTGGGTACTAGAGTCTGCCCAATGTGGTTCGATGTACTGGATAAATATTTTTTCGTAATGTTGCTTGGTCTTGGTATCGGTACATTTCTTCTACATGATTTTGTTGTGTTTCTTTAACATTCATATACTGGTGGTGGGATGATTGAAATGTCCACTATGTCTGTCTTTCGATTTTTCCCATTGTTGGAGTTGTCTGTGAGTTAACATCCGCGTTCCTCCTTGGGTTTTCGTTCATTGTCTCGTTATTGCTGCTATCATCTCTGAAATTTATCCATCGTTCACAGTACTCGCTTTTTTGGTCGCTTCATTCTGGTTTTTTTCTCGGCTTCTAATCTCATTATTGCTTTAAAATTATCGTCGACTTCTTCGTTCATACCATTCATTTTAGTAGAATGCCTATAACCTTTTTATTCTTGTGGATATCCTTTTGAGTGCTCCATGTAACACATTGTTTTTGCTAAAAACGGTTAAAAATCCACTTGCCATTTCCAGTTGACTTTTTCTCTCTCTTTATAAATATCGAAACATGCTAACATGTGTTGTGCCTAACGATCTACTCTTTACGACTTTGATCTGTATGAGATTATTCCCAAAATTCATGCCATCATGTTGTCGAAGATTAGAATCTTCCCCACATGGCTTTTCATTTTCATATTCGCTGTTGCGGTGTTGAAAATGACTCTGTGATTAATAAACCAAGTTCGTAGTTGGGTTTCTCTCCATTAGGTTGTTTACTCCCGTTATAGTTACCAATGTTGGATAGTATGCTTGCCTATTGGCTGGGAATAATAAATGTTCTCTGGCTCGTTCCAGACTCCTTTTGTTTGGGTATATTTCCACTCCTTGATATACCACTGGTTTTAAATTCTGCTTTCGCTTAGCCAATTCCGTCAGTCAAAATTTGCGTGTACTATTACTCGAGTTGGGAATCTGTAACCAACTTCCATCGCTTTTTTCGATAACGGAGTCCATAACATTGCACAGCTGAACATATTAGTACGAATTTCTTCTGATTATCATCCTTGTTACTGGTTGAGCGAATCTGGATTTTCTTTATGCATTTATCTCTATCATTTATGCATTTATCTCTTGGAATTGTTGAATTTTTTGGCATTTGCAATTGTCTATTCACATTTGTATGTAAACATGAGCTTCTCCAACATTCTTTCTCAAAGTATCCCTCTCTGGAGAGTGTAATAGCGAGATTGCATTATCTTGGGTTCGTGATTGCCATGGCCAATTGGTGTTTTTAAATTGTCTCTATTTCAGATATCAATCATTTTTTAACTAAATCGGTAGTATATTTTTTCTGCTGTTGGATGCCAGTCCGTTTATTGTGTATAAGAGAATCCATCTTGTTAATTATATAGAGAGTCATAGTTTCACATCTTTTTGGGGTCATTGGCGCATTTTGCGTTCGGTATTGCTGTTCGCGATACAGAATATTCCTTGATAATTAGTACTGGCTCCATTGGTGCGGTCACAATTACTCACCTTCGTCTTTTATAAATTCATTCCGATTGTTGTATCTGTTGATTCTTACTACCGTTGAGCGTGACCTCTGATCGATAGTTCGTGGTGATTTGTTGGTTTCCGATTCTTCCGGTTCTCCGATTTGTTCTAATGCGCTTTGCGTGTTAGTTTCTGTTTCACTGTGCACTCTCCTTGCACTTCATCAAAATACTGCGCTTGATCATAAGTGAGTCTACAAGTTTCTGGTTATCGGCCGCGTGATTATCGATCGTGGACATTCCCGTTATTGCGAATGAATCTTCTGATTTTGCTAGACATTGAGGGTAACTTTTTCATTGCTTGCGTGTCTGGATCAACAA
Organism: Schmidtea mediterranea; assembly: GCA_022537955.1. NCBI lineage: Eukaryota > Metazoa > Platyhelminthes > Tricladida > Dugesiidae > Schmidtea > Schmidtea mediterranea. Next base: position 3,462,897 of record CM039680.1, read on the forward strand.
TATTCCCTTATATTTTCTCCAACTTTTACTTGTAGCTTTCGATCACTACTACTCCCTTGACTACGTTGATTCAATAAGGTGTACTCTCCTCCTTGACACCGGTTCCGTCTCCAGCCCGTTATTCTCCCCGCAGCGTATACTCGGGTTGTTTTTTTTTCGCTTCCTCAGGCTGCCACATTCAACTCGACTGCCAGCTACTTGAGAGATCCGTCCTGTCGTGAATCCTATCTTCACATTCGCTCCGCGTTACTGATACTACTGTTGTTTTCTCGTTCCGGCTTCTATAATGATTGAATGAACGAGTGATGTCCGCAATGAAATGTGCTAACGATTTTCCTTGCTTACTGACATTCCTTGATTCCGTTTATGAAATCTCTTCTTGGTATACTTTATGATACTGCTGTTGGCGTCCGTCTTGCACTTACCGGGGTTGCAGCTTTGCACTCTTCCGGTTTCCTGTTAGTTCGAATATTATCACCGAATTTTATATTATCAACAATCGTATACACAACCGGTTCTGTCTACTCCCTTTACGCACATTCATCATATGAGTTATTTGCGGTACTTATCGGCATTATTTCGCTCTTCTGGCTGTGTCTGTGGATCATCTTGCATATAATCGTTGTTCATTCGTTAGTAATTCTTTCAAACCTTTGTTCAGCATATTTCAGTTGATTCATTTTTGCTTACCATTATTTATAAAAGCTTTGCATCACTTAGTCAAGATGAATTGGTTCAATTACTTTCTGATAATGTCTGTTATTGCAAATTCATACCGTATTGGATTGTATCTCTGGAGTTGCGCTTTCGGATATCACTATCGTACTTGTACATCAGGTAGGGCTATTCCTACCAAATATTCTATTGGAGTCATCAGATTCGTTTCCGTTAAGCTGATTGATTATCAGCAGATAATTCCTGCTGGATCTTTGGTTTGTGGTTCGTACTTTATTATCCATATTTTATTATTATGGCTTTATTGCTGCCCAGCTGTTTTGCTTCTGCCCGAATATTAAGTTTCAAAATTTCGCTTTATTTCTGGATTGCTAATCCCAGCAATCAGTTATTAGTCTGTTTGATCCTTTGCTCCTGGTCTTGGCCGGTGTTTAATTGTCCTTGATAACTGCTTGTTACTTGGGCTGAGTTTGTTCAATCTTCGTATGTTTTAATTGATCCATCCGGCATTTGCTTTTAGTTTTCCTTTCTGGAAGCTGGTCTTAATCAATTTTCGGTCGTCCTTTCTGGATTTCTTTTCCCATTGCGATTGTACCATGGTTTCTCTTCCTTTGGGTTGTTCGTCTTGCTGTATTCTCGTGGATGTTGTAAGCAATCCGGCGTTCATTTATCCAGTGTATCCCATTTCGTCTCCTGTCGAGCTTCGGCGTCTTCTCTCTTTCTTTATTTTTCCATCTTCGGATTTCTGGCCTCTATCAATTTTCGGACTAGTTGTCTCTTGACCACATACTAGCCGTCTGGTTCATCTGTTCATCAGATCCGTCTTCATTTCCGTCATGAACAAATCTCTTGGAGTTCCGGTATTTCTCCGGGTGTTTCCTCATCTCGATATCACTTTGATCCGTTTCAAGCCTATCTCCTCATCTCTGTTGTGTACGATTACTTCATCTGCTGCAGGTGGAACTTCTGGTGTATTTAGACCTTTCTTGTCGCCCTATTGGGCGTTTTCGTTTGATTTCTCTCTTTAGGTGAGTTCTCTACCGCCGATCTTTGCTACTGTATAACTATATTTATCAATCCCAATTGCATTTGCCTGACTCCAATTTCGAGATCGTCAATCCAATGATCGATCCTTCGTATTGTAAATGAAAATGGCGGTTTCACTCGCATATGGTATTCCTCTTCTTTCACTCTCCCAGTCACCTGGCAAGCTGGTATATAAAATTCTCTTTCAATTGGTTCGAAATCTGGCGTCATAATTTTTAAACTATACTTCTCTATCGTTTCGGCTGCCCATTCGGTGTGTTTCCATTTTCGGATAATTTCTCGGAATTGCTCTGGGTACCACGCATACATTCTCCGATACTCCTCTATTTCCTTTACAATATTTCTTAGGTTCTCCACTCTGTTACAGGAATCGATTATCCATTTTGCTAAATCTGTTACCGTTCGTCTTTGATTCTTTGCTCCGGTTCTCAATATCGCTGCTAACTCTCTACATTTTTGCGTTTCCGTTAATCGTGTTAATCCTTCCTCCACCGGATCGTCTATATCTGTGGGCAAATATTTTATTCCAGGAATTCGTTTCTCGAGTACGCTAATTCGCGGTCTCGCTTGTTCTTGTTGGATTCGCAATTTCATTTCCCGTTCTGTTTCTACTTCGATCGTGATGTATATCGTATCATCTTTTACAAATTGAGGTGTTACATATTTTTTCAACAGAAATTGTGGTACTCCTCCTGCAACATTTTCAGTGGATTTTGGCTTCTGGCTTATCATAGATCTTGGGTCCATTCCCAATTTTTCGCTGTGTCGCTCTTCCCATTTTCCGGGTTTAGCGATTGAAATTGTGACTTTTCGATTAAATGGCCATTCTAATTTACCGTCGTATCTGCCTCTTGCTAATAGAAAATACACTGATAGATATTTTCCTTTTCCTACCCCGTCTCCGTTTGGGTACACTCTCAGTTTCATCCGGTATCCTCCGATCTCTGTATAGAATTGATGACTTGTAATACCGATGATTTTCTCTTCCTCAGCCGATTTTACTTTTTCAGCCCATCCACCTATTTTCCATGTGTATGGGGCTAATCGAGCTCTATCGTTTATTTCCTCGTCTTCTTCTGGTTGCCATTCCATTTCCTTTATCATTTCCTCTGGTAAATTTTCATATGGTTCATCTTCATATAACTCTAAGGTTATTTCGTTAGCTGCGTCTTCCGGCGCTTCTTCTGGTACATATTTTCTCCACTTTGGTTCGGTTCTCTCCATTTTCCATTTCCACTCTTTCGTTTTTTCGTCATACACCTTTTTCCATGGTGTTGATCGACATCTCGAATCGTCTATCGGTTGTAATTTTGTGCTTAATTTCGCATCTTGTCTCCATAACTGGTAGATGGTTAATATTTGATCCATTTTTCTTTTCATTTCCTCTTGAAATTCTTGGATCTGTTGTTCCTTTTTTGTTGTATTTTTTCTCTCTGGTTCATCCATGGCTATGATATTAATAGTTTGTCCGTCTTCCCATATACCTAATTCGTATATCGGGGTTCTTTCTCGCGGACTTATTTGCCGTTTGTGGTACATTATTGCCACGTCTTCTACCATACCATCATCACTACTTTCGATTATTGGTTGGATGATTTCTCTGTTTATTCGTCGGTATAATTCGTGCATTTGACAATCGGGATCTACTAGTATTTCTTTTATTTCATCATTTGGTAGCTTTATTTTTATCTTTATTGGTTCATCTCCCCCCATATCTCTTTGGTGCTCTCCATATTTGGCTATCAACTCATCTGTTCTCTCATTATCGAATCTCATTATGTCTGTATCTCGTACGGCTTCTACAAATATTTTCATGGAAGTCGGTCTCGTTAACGATAATCGGTTAATATATTTTCTGGCTTGATCTATTGCTTGTTCTGTCATTTTTATCTGGTTTTGTCTCATTATCTTTTGTCTCTCTTTTTCCAATCCAGGTTTTATTTCTTTGGTATACAATATTTGAATTTTCTGCCATATTTCTGCTGTTGTTTCCTCGGTTTCATTTTTGTTTAACGTTACCACATTTATTCCTTTTGGCCATATTAGAGCATCTGCTAGGTGTATATCTCGCTTTATTTTCCTTCCTTGATAATATAAAGGTTTATTTTTATAACTGGGTCCTAGCTTTTTCACTACCCAATCATACAACTCGTTTGTGCTCTCGCCTCTTGTGGCTATTATCTGTCTTGGTATTTCTGGAAAATCAATAATTACCTGATACTCTTCTCTATCATATTCTTTCAGATTCTCTTGGTACTTTTTTATCATGTCTTTCCATGATGCTGTAAATGTACCGTTATCTTGTTGATATCCTTTCGCAATCAGTTTCATTATTCTGCTGTATGCGGTTGTATCTCTGAGGTTTAGGAACATTTGGTTTCGATCTACTTCTTCTACAATTTCATTAATTTCTTTTAATATCTCGGTTTGGTCTTCCCTTGGCACGTTCGTTTCCATTTCCTCTAATTCGGATTTTGATTCCTCTTTGTACGGTTTGTTTTCCTCACATGATTGAAATATTTCTCCACCCAGACTGCTTATTTCACTTTCATCTTCATCTGTTTGATCGTCTGGTATTCGTCTCAGCATATTAATATGTGGTTGTTCCTCCTCCTTCATTATCTTTGTTGGTCCTTTTGTTTGGAACCATATCTCTTTTATTCTGTTTTCAATTTGAGCTTCGCTCCACGTGGGCTTTTCTTTTCTGATTCTTGTTTCTATTTTTTGTAGCAGTATCCTCTGGATTCGATTTTTTGTTATTATTGGTTCTGATATCTCTTTTTCTTTTGACATTGATGCTTCTTGCTCATCTTTTTGTAGTTTCAATTTTGGCTCCTCCATTTCTTGAGATAGCGCTTTCTTTGCCATCACTTCTATTTTTTGATCTAGTGCTTGTTCTTGTTCTAAATGTTTCAACGCTCCGTCTATTTTTAATATTAGTGCCTTCTTTCTTAGTTCTGCTTTCTCTTGTTTTAGGATTGCTTCTTTTTCTTTTAATTGATCCTCCTCTTGTTCTAAAGCTTCCTCTTGCTTTATTTTCTCGAGTGTACTCTCTATTGTTTTTGTCATAATTTCATTTTCGAGTTCATCTATCTCGTACATTAGTGTTTCCTTGTTTTGCTCTTCCGTTATCATCATCTCTGCTCGGTTACTCTCTTGAGTTTCTGGTTCGTCTGATTTCTCAGTTGTCATTTCTTTTAGTTGTCGACGTCTCTGTTTTTCCTCCTCTGTAAATTCTTTGATGGCCTCTATTTTCTCCATCGCATTCAATTCAATTGTTTTCTCATTATCGGTTATCATATTTCCTCCCCCTTCGTTCTCAACACACTGCTCCGCAGTGTGAATTTCATCTGGAATTTCCATCCTCATCATATTAATTCTTTTCGGGGTTTGTTTCCGATTTTCCCATCTTTGCTGGATTTCCCGGGCTTCCTCTGTTTGTAGTCTTTGCCATTCAGCTTGTTGTTGCTTTTGATATTCTCTGGTTCGCAGCTCTTGAATCTCCTCATTGCTTCTCATTACATTGATTCGTTGTTGCTGTATATTGGCGGGCATCTGTTGCATCATCTCTTTTAATTCCATGGGCATTCGCTGTAATGTTTCCCGTAACATGTCTATTTCTTGTATCACGTTAATTTGTGGGTTTCTTGTAGGATTATTATTTGGTCTTGATTGATTTGACTCTCCTCTTATGTTGCATCGCCTTGCGATGTGCCCTTGTTGACCACAATTATAGCACGCTTTGCTGTTAAGTTGTTGACATATTCTCTCAGTATGCCCTCGTTTACCACATATCTGGCAGTTGTAATTCCGGAAACAATTTTCTGATCGATGTCCCATTTTTTGACATGTGGAGCATTGTTCGTTTGCGTTTGGCTTGTTCCTGAAATTATGATTATAGCTTACTTGGTTATTACCTCTGTCTTCTGGATTTCTTGTTGCTGGTGGCTTGAACATCTGCTGTGCTCTTGGAATGAATTGATTCATAGCTGGGTTGATATTGTTGTTTTGATAGTTGGCATTGACTGTTGATGTTGTTGGTTCTGTGGCCAAAACTGCCACTTGATATCCCAGTCCCAGATGGGCTTCACATCTGTTTGCGATTGCTACTGCTTTATCTAATGTTTCTGGTGCCAAGCATCCAAGGTTGGCTCGTATGTCTTCCCTTTTGATTCCTCTTATGAAGACGTCTACCATTTTATCTTCGGGCAAATCTGTTTCTCCGAAGGCTTCTTTACACAATTTCTTTAATTCGCATGCGTATACCGCATTCGATTCATCTCGTCTTTGTTTTCGATGTAGGAAGTCTAATATCTTCCTATTTCCCTTTTTCTCTATCCCGAATATCTTTATTAAGAACTCTTTAATCTCTGTCCACGTTGTCAATTTCGTTACGTCTCTCGCTTCTTCTACGAATACATCTTGTGCGCTCCCTTTTAAATACAAGGGTAGTCGCTCTTTTACCTTTTGGTCTGTCCAATGACAGATATTTTTATATACCTCGAATTCCTTTATAAATGTATCTAATTTGTTGAGGCTGCCGTCAAACGGTTCTCCTCTAAACTTTTCTCTGAATTCTCCTACCACTACATTGTTGTTATTTAACATTGTATTTGCATCCGGAATTGAAGAGTTTATTGAAGTCGTCATGTTTGGATTGTTGTCCAGATCTTCTTCGTTTACTGATGCTATTGTTGCTAATTGGTTCTCGATATTACGTAGTTCGTTCTCTTCGCTGCTATTAAATTCGAAATCGGTCAATCCGCTATCTGTGCCGGTTCCTGTTGCTGCTGTAGTTGATGCTCTGGTGTTGACACTTCTGCTGTAACGAACTTTTTTCTTCTCTTCTGTTTTTAATAAACTTTTTTCTCTATTCTCTTGGCTTTTGCTTCTCGTATGGTTGCTGATGCTATCAATGTTTACGGTTATTCGTTTACTTGACTGGTTTCTCTTCTCTTGCTTTGAAATTCTGGTTGCTTATTACTCGCAGCTACTCTGACGTTTATTACCAATTCTTTTCTACTCGTTTATCCAAGTTTCTTTATTATCACTTTGCTTTGTCGTTTGCTCTGAAATATTTTCTCTTTGCTTTGTTTTGCACTTGACTTGGATTGCTTTGCTGGACTATTGATTCCTAAAAATAAATAACACTCCAATATTCTATACTCTATACCAATTTCTCCTCCATTTACCATACTATATACGTTATTATCCCTTGTCCGCATTTATCGTGGTGGTCCTCTTTATCTGACTCACCCCCCTCATTTTAAGTCTATTTTTAATTATCTATACCTCGTAGCAATTATCTATTAATCTCGTATCAATTATCTATATAGTCTTATCAGTTATCTATATAGTCGTATCAATTATCTATATCATAATATCAATAATATAAAATCATCATATTCATATTCTCAATCAATCCATTAATTATTTTTCCTATGTCTCCCAAAAAAAATTCATTTGCTTAATCCTCAATCGCTGGCGCTCTATGCCCTCTATAATTTCCGTTGGCTCTTCGGCCTTCGGCTTTAACTCGTTTACTGGTCATCTGTGACCTTAATATCTATTCATAATCATATTTCATCTCTACTCATATCATATCTTATCTGGCACTCTATGGCCTCTAATATCTAATCATAATTATCCGGCACTCTATGGCCTCTAATATCTAATCATAATTATATCTCGTCTTTACTGTTTAATCCAATCATATTCTATCGATTTCATCTTTACTCATTTTCATATTCATCTTATTCATATTATCTCTCATTGTTTCACCGGACTTGAGCTCATCAGTGACTTTTGGGTATGTTTGAGGCCTCACACTGACTCTCAAGCCATGGCGTCTTTTGGCCGCGCATTCTTCCGGTTACGCTTTACTCACCGCCATTCGGATATTTGGTACTCGGTGTGGGATCCGGGTTATTGTACCAAACTCCTCGCTGGGCAATAAAAAAAAACATTCCCTCGGTACTCGGTGTGGGATCCGGGTTGTGTACCTCGGAGAATATAAAAGTATGGAAATGCCTAGACGTTCAATCAAGTTCCAAAAGCGGTTTACTTGATTTCCCGAATAGTGAAAAGAAAAGGAAGCGATTAAATATAGGCGCGGAAAATTTCTAATCCCTGCCCGCCTCTGCAATCAGATTTCCCGGCTCAATTCGGCCGCCCTTATCTGACCTGTCAGATTTCCCGGCTCAATTCGGCCGCCCTTATCTGACCTTAGTAGGACATTTTGAGTATGAACCATTTACCGGTTAGTTCACATCTCACCTACCGTTTGGCCCCCCGATACTCGGTGTGGGATCCGGGTTGTTGTATCGAGTTCCTCCCAGCGGAAAAAAAAATCGTTTGACACTCGGTGTGTGATCCGGGTTTTTGTATCGAACGGCTCAGCGCCATCAGTCCCTTGGCTGATAACAACCTGAACACGACAGTCCGTAGCTGTCCTCTGGTGCCTCACCACCAGCTAGGGAAAAAGAAGTCATCTCTAGGTACCTTTAATCAAAACTATTAATTCTGTTCCGTGTACACTCTTTCTCTCACCTCTCGGCCTATCTCTTCACTCCCCCCCTTCAAAATTTGTGGTAATCGCATCAGCAAGCTCCCCAAAAGAGGTGATCAATCTCTCGCCGGTTACTTGCTGACCTACGCGACTTGGCCTACCAGTTCCTTTCTCAGTAGGGTTGATCAGGATTTCCCTTGGGTGAGCGTACTATCATTAGATAGCTCAGGTTAACCATTTTTCCTCGTCCTATCTCAATATAATATCGATAAATATAATATCAATAAAACAAAAGAATTATACTCTAGGGAGTTGGTTGTCGAAATTTTTCCGTCCAATATTTTGTGTCTCTGTGCATGTGTTTTAATTATTTCCTTACTTCGGCTTTCATGTATTCGGTCTATTACCTTTATTTATCGTTGTCAGGTTATTATTTTATCTACGAACACTGCATATTTATTTTTACGTTATTTTTACACAACTCATTTATTTTACCATCTGATAATAGTTCGAACAATACACATTTATTTCATATCATAACAATTCATGGAAAGTAAACAGTTAGTCTTTCCTTAATCTTTCGTTGACATAACATGCAGTGCGACTCTTGTGCGCATCCATGACAATAACTCAGGTGTCCGCACGGTATCACCATTACTCGTGCTTCCTCTGTTTTGCACGCATAACATTCCAAATAAGCCTTGGTTTGCTCTCTCATTGTTGTTGTAATCTCGTCTTCGATATTTTTGACTTTTCCCATTAACTTGTTCCAGCTTTTTCCAAATTTAGTTATTTCCAATCTCATAGATAGAATTTCGTATATTCTTTCCGTTGTCACGTCTTTATCAATGTCAATCAATTTTATCAATATGCAATGTTCGTCAGAATATAGGTTGGAAATCGTTGATATGTTCTCTTTAGCTCGTTTAATTAACTTTTGTTTATTAATTAGTTCCTCAAGATTGTCATTTTCGATGTTTAGAATCCCTTTTAGTTTTTCTATTATTTTTGTTGGTTCCATTTCTAAAATTATTAAATCTCTTTTAATTACCCATTGAATTTATTTAAATACTAATTAACTAAATCGTATGTTATTCATTCAACTCTCAGTTTAGTATTTTGTTTTAATAAGCTGCTACTTTAATTACTATAATTCCCCGTTGTAATTTATTTTTTTATTGTTCTATTGTTTTTCCCGTTTGTCGTTATTTCCCTTACTTACCCCATTTCATTTTATCCCGCATTTTGCCCTTTTAATTATATGTTGTTTGCTTATGCGTCTTATCGTGTTGTTGGTATCTTACAAGGGTGTTGTGTCGTCAAGTATTAATGGATGTTGAATGCTTTGGCGTTAATATCTATTTAACATAATTTTTGTAGTCAGGTCGTTCGTTTTTCATCAATCTTTACAATTTCTCATCACTCTTTATAATCGATCTTTACATTTTTAGGTTCCACATGTTTCATCTCTCCAGGGTTCGGCAAAATGTCGTCCCGACATTTCCTGTTAAAAAGATAGTTATGTTTTATGTCCCCTGGTTGTTTGCACACGAAAAGCTTCAATCCCGGCTGAGCCCCCAAATTTGTATGGTGGGTTACTGGGTTTCGACGTTTGTTTAAATTATTCCATGGTTGCCCCGTAACGCCATACAAAAAGATGCTAACTGCCACTTGGCACCCGTTGCTAGGCAACGTTGGTAATGTGTTCAAGTGGTTGACTGCCCGCAAAAATTGAGTATCATTAGCTAATACTATAGTTGCTCGGACAATCCTCGGGTTCACGAGCTGTCGATAGAAGACCTGCGCTCGCTTTTATTTATTGGTCCCTTTGCGTCTAAATTCCTATCGTCTATCCAGCTGGTTTATCAGCGTCAGTTTGAGAAGACAAAATAATAGTGGTTTTATTTAATTCCTCACAACGTTATTATTATATTATTTTGTTATTTAAGAAAAAATTACTAGTACAGAAATACAATGAGAGATGTACAGAAAACAATAAATTAACAATAGTCTCTTTCTCTATGAAGTGTATTGATTTGAGAGTCGAGCGGCTCGGCGCTTTGCTCGCTCCTTGCGACCCGGTCGTCGACTGGATGTTGAAGGAATTGTTGGAATAGAGTTTTCGACAGGGGTTGGCATTGCGGATGGGGTCGGGTTCGATTCACGGTACGCTAATTGAGCCGGTGCGAAAACTAGAGGGTAGGTTACCGCTGCCCCCTCTTGACTAGCTGACAGCGCTACCTCTAGCCCCCTGATTTGGGTCTTCAGACTTGTCACCAATTGTCTTTCTTCGGCCCACCCCTTCTGGGCCGCGGCTAGCTTTTGATATAACGGCTTGACTCTAGTGGGGTTTACCCACGTAGCCTTGAGTTGTTGCATTTCCCGGACCAGGTGTAAGAGTTGATCGTGGAGGTCATTGTTTGCCTGTTGTGTTCGAGTTAACTCGTTTTGTAGTAACTTTATGGGATCCATGTCTAAAAGAGTACGAATGAATTGGATGGCGACTAGTGCAAATATGAATAGTTTTATTTAAACAATTTTTTAAAATGAAAGTTATGATAATAATAGAAGAGAAAAATAGTTTGTAATACTAATATTTAAATCATCACAACAAGAATTAATCGTCAGCAAGAAATCGCTTGATCCCTTCTTCTGGCGAGTAACCAGGGATCACGATTACCGGCCTTTTAAGGTTTCTAACTGGCCTTGGTGAGGGTGGGTAGCTACTGGCTAATCGCCCTGCCTTCAGATCATCTTGGACGTTGGCCAGGTGTGCTGTGGCCCTTGCCACATCTTCTTCGACTTGACGTTGGCATTGGAGAAGGTCCTCCAGGAGTTCTTGAGCCTGGGCTAAAATGTCCTGAGAAGGATTAGGCTCGTCGAACGGCCTCCGGAACTGCCGCATGAACTCCTCTGGGTTTATATCTTCCAGTTGGTCATCTTCAGGCATGGAAGGGTACCGTTCTTGATACACCCGGTTCCATGCCTGTCTCCATTGTTCTACTATATGGGCGGGTAATTCGAGCATAGCCTCGGTCGGTCCTGAATGAAAGGAGGAAAAATTATTTTTACTCTGTACGTAAATAATGTTGCTTATCAATTTGACGGAACTAGGGTATCTCAACTTCAAAGTATCTTAACTCTCAGAACTTGAAGAGGGGTCGGTGGAAAATCATTTGTCTTTCTGTCTCGATCGATTATCAGTGACTCTCTAACATTAAAATGGATACTTGTTGGAATGTCTACTAGATGTCTTTACCTGGTATACGCCAATTTAGTGGGCGACCGGTTAAGTTATGCTGGTACAAACTTATAATCACTTAAACGCTTAAACTAAATAGTACTTTGACGGTTGAATCCGAAATAATTAAGGGAAAAGTCATTTTTACGATCATATTTTGCATACAAAAATTAAATTAATCAAGATCATTAAACCCATTAGCACTTTGCAGATTAAATCCGAAAAATTAAGAAGAAGTAATTTTTACGATTTTATTTATAAACAAAATTAAATTAATCCTGATCATTAAACCAATTAGTGTTTGGACAATTGAATCAAAATTTTGGAAGAAGTAATCTTAATAAAATTTAAGAATAAACAATTTTACTGACTATTATTTATGAACAAAAAAATTAAATTCAAAAATTTTAAGACGAAATAATCTTAATGATTATTACTTACAAGCCAACTTTAATTAATCAAGATCATTATTAAATTTTAGAACCGGATCTATAAGTGAAAATACTTGTACGATTGATCATAATAAATAAACACGAATGTACTATGGGTATCCGGACAGGCCGGAAACGTATGGCATCCATGATTTGGCTACTGTAGCGGATGTTTACCTTATTGTGGATGTCGATTTGTAAGTCAGTAAATTTTCTCAAATCAATAATTTACGTATTTATTTTAGGTACTTTGCAAATCATTTCACGGTCGACGTTCATTGTGATGAGTTGCAGTGGTTCGGGGGTTTTGGACTAGTTATTTATCTGGTGCTATCGGGACGGGGGATCTTTTCAGCAAGGATGATAGTGTTTTAGAAGTTGCGATCGGGTCATCGGGTAATTTACGTTATTAATTACTTAAATTTTCGCAAAATTTCTTAAGGGAGTTTTCTTGATCGCCAATATGATGGATCGATTTATTTTCGGTTTTTATTCGACTTCTATTGGAATTTTTGTTGAACCATTTCGTTTATCTCTTGGATATCTTATGCATCGTTTTGGATTTATGTGAACGAGTAGTGGTAATTTACTGATAATAAATTTTAAAAGATTTTCGTTCTAATATGTTTATAGTAATTTGTAGTTGAAGTAATAAGGGATTTTATCATAATTAATTCGAATCAGTTATTTTATCGTCAACATTAATTGGGTTGGTTCAAATCTTAGTCGATAATATTCGATGTTTAGGTTGCCATAGCATTTATATTGTTCAATTAAATTTATATTATTATTAAAGAGAACTTGTCTATCAAATCGATTTAATTCCGTTTACCATTTATTCTAATTCCTGAGTGTTAATGGTTGACATTCTCCTTCAAAAATTTTCACTGATATTTAAATAACTTACCGTAAGGTAATCACAAAATTTTCTCTCGACAACACCTTATCTTTAACTATAATAATTTGTTTTAATCTTCCCTAAGTTTTCATCGATCGCTGTTTCAACGTTGGTTAAATTAATGAGGTATCAGTTTTCTTTGATAATTAATCTAATAGATTCTAGTTAATGTTCACTTAAATCGTTATCATTTTCTTTGGATCACAATTAGTAATTAATCCAAGTGATAGAATTTTCGAATCACTTTAAATTTCCCTTTACATTAACTAAAAGGTACTTTAACTTTTATTAATAACTACATTTGGTTGAAGTAATAAAATACAGCTACATTAATCTGTTTGAAAGACAAGTTCAATTTAATTGTACTAATATTTTTCATCTAAGTTATTTCAAATTATTAATCAATATCAACGATTTGATTCCCCGCGCCATTCCCCGTCAGTAGACCTCAAGCGCATAATGTGCTCATATTATTTTTAATGAGTTAAATATCTTTACATTAATCATTTTATATCGATAACTTATTTATTAAATGAGTATTTGATTTACAGTATAATACTTTAATGAGTTAAATATCCTTACATTAATCAATTAAAATCGATGAGTTATTTATTAAATGGATACCAAATATTTTTACATTAATCGATTGAAATCGATGAGTTATTTATTAAATGGATACCAAATATTTTTACATTAATCAATTGAAATCGATGAGTTATTTATCAAATAAATATTTTTACATTAATCAATGAAATCGATGAGTTATTTATTAAAGGGATACTAAATATTTTTACATTAATCAATGAAATCGATGAGTTATTTATTAAATGGATACCAAATATTTTTACATTAATCAATTGAAATCGATGAGTTATTTATTAAATAAATATTTTTACATTAATCAATGAAATCGATGAGTTATTTATTAAATGCTCTCTATCAATTTTTTGACTTGCAAATTTAATTTTATTTGAACTAATCAACTTGGATTATAACAACGATTCCCATTTTAACTAACCCCAGTTCCAATCCCTTTTAATAAGCCTTAAGCGCATTTTGTGTTTATATTATATTTACTGAGTGCCCACTGGACTACTCGGTGTAGATGATTTTGAGCCATGTGTAGTATGAGTTAAGTCGAGTTTACAGAAACGAGGAACGAGGAAGCAATCAAATGACTTCTCCCTTATTCCTCCTTTCATCTATAAGGATAATATTGACGATCCAACTCTGCGTTCCGCACGCCGGGTCTTCACGGGCACAGATCATTGGCGATATTCCACGCGCTTACACGAATCTGAATTGTGTGTAGATTTTATTTACTTGCATTATGTTTCGGCTGTGGGCCGGAAAAATTTCGACATATTTTAATTAACAAATTATAGATATATATGAAACAAATTATACATAATAAGGTTTATTAATTATAAGAAAAATATAACAAGTTACCCTTCCAATTCATAAAAATAGCATACATTTACATAATAAACCAAATGCCTCTCTTCCCACGCCGACGCCCGAGCAGAGCTCTACAGAGATGCAAGACACGGGGCGTGGAAAGAGGGTTCCAAAATCAATGCTTCTCACCTAAAATTTCTAAAAAAATTCAAAATAATGATCTCGAACAGATATAAAATGTTTAAAACGATTCAAATAGTTTGAAATATTTTTACACACAGTGTGTTTTTTCAAAAATGGTTAACTTTAATGTGAAAATGGATCAGTATATATACCTAAATTTTCGGTGTGTAAAATTTGATGCAGTAAAACAAAATTCGACCTTGTTGTTTTCTAGCAAATTCTATTATTTATTTTTATTATTTTTCGATTTATTTTTATAATTTCTTATTTAGAATTTTATTTGAATTATTATTAATTCAAATTTTCCGATTTAAATCTTGCTTTAATGAACTTTAACTGATTTTTCCAATTTCGTCGAATTTGTCGTGTTTTCTTGCTATATTTGTGTAGGTATCGTGCGGATCTTGGTGCATTTTGTTAATATTTTATTTTATTTTTATGTTTCTTAATTTATATTTAATTCTTTTATTTCTCAGATTTTATATGGTTTAATTGGTGTTTTGGGGTTTTATTTAAATTGCGTGTTGTGTTTGCGTGTGTGTTTCTGATCCATTTAAACATTTTGAAGGCCGTCTACGTTTTGGCCCAACACTTTCCACTATCTTGACATTATGAATAGGAGCTTTGGGTGAGGGTCAGATGTAGAGAGTTCGAAACGTCATCCATTTAACTATTTGAAAGGTGTACTACAACCTTTGTTTTAAAAACTTTGCATGAAAATGATTTACCACGGTTCCAAAAATACATGAGACACATATCCTTCCAGATCCGGGTTACGGTGCCAAAAACGTGATACACACACATGAAAACAGGGGTTAACTACAACTTTTGTTTTATAAAGTGTTAGCCAAATCACACGATTAATGCGACAGAGTCCTCCTGAACACCATTTTGGATAACCTTGATCCCAGGGTTGGAGCACGGGGTCAAAGCCCAGCTACGAACCTCCTCCTTTTGAAGACTTCCTTATATCAAATGTCATTGAGACAAGTCTAACGGTTTGGATTTCTGTAGAGAACACACGAAAAAACACAAAAAAATTTGCACTATATTTTTTACATTATTTTATTTTAATAACATTTTATTTAATTATTTAACTTATTCATTAATTATGTTTTTGTTATTTTAATTAATTACTTTATTTATTAATTATATTTCATTATTCTAGTTTTTATTATTTAATTTATTTGATTCATTATTTTAATTAATTATTTAATTTAATTAATTAATTTTACTATTATTATTTGATTTTAATTACTTATTATATCTCAATATTTTAGTTTTTAATTAATTATTGCTATTTAATTTTAACTGATTACTTTATTTAATTATTTTTATAATTTTTTATTAATTATTTTATCATATTATTATTATTAATAATTTAATAAATAATTTGACACTGACCTTGATCTTGAGGGGAGGGTAGAGGTTCAGCCCGGACAAAGTACACTACTTATAATTAAAAACAATAATTATAATGACTTTTTCAAATATTTTTTTCACTGAATGCAAAAATGTCTGAATTCATAAAATTATTCTATTAACCAACATTAATGACAAATGAAAAGTCCGGTAGAAAAACATTTGGGAAAATAAAGTGTTGAGTATGTAATAAATACATGAAAATGGAGCTTGGACAAACAAACAAAAATATTGGAAACGTAATTACCAGTTATAAAATGAAACATTAATATCGGATTGGAAAAAGGAGGAAATAAACGAAAACTATTAAAACTAGATAATAAAGAAGAAATGCGAAACAATTAATTCGTACGTAAGGAAAAGGAAATTGTCTCTAAGGTCCAGCTGAACAGGAATTTTGGGGTGATCTTTGTGATTTGTATACCGGTTGGAATGGATTGTCAAGATACTAGTGAACATTTTGGGAGCTATATTTTAATTTTGTTGAAAAATCAGAAATCATTTGAAAGAAAACTGAAGTCAATGAGATTTGTGTCATTCAATAAAATCTTATAATACAGAAGGATATAGATCAGGGGTGGCCAACCGGTGGCTCGTAAGCCTCATGTGGTCCACCTTGACCACTTATGTTTCAACTTTTATATCCTCAAAAATGATTTTAATGTATCAGATACACTATAGATATTTTTGAGGAGTTAAAAATTGAAACATAAATGGTCAAGGTGGACCACATGTGGCTCGTGAGCTATCGGTCGGCCACCCTTGATATTGATGGAAAAATAAATACATACACACAAGCAGGATTCACAACATTTCTATAATAAAAACTCGGTAGACAATTTGCTAATAAATAGAATTATGAATATTTATGAAGTTTTTAACAAGGCTGGAGAGTAGGAATAAGAAGTAAGAAATAAGGGAATCGGAAAGTTTTTCAACTAGTAGGAGCATGATTTATACACGTTTTTACTCCATGCCCATACTGTATGAACATAGAGCAAAATGTGTATTTGTTAAGAGTAGAAGTAGGAATAAGAAGTAACAAAATATTTTCATGACTCCTTGATCTTTTTTTAATAAAGCATATGAAACACAAAATGTACAACTATATTTTACCTAGTGATGTTTACATTGTTATGTTATTGTCAGCATTTTTAATTTTTTTATCTTCACTCTTTGCATTCCATTTTCTTGCTCTTACTTATAGAAATCATATAAATGCAAAAGAAGTTCGCTTGAAAGTTTTGTATGTTTGTAAGTTATAAAAGTAAATAGCATTGTAAAAATAAAAATTGAAGCAAAAAATTAAGATTTATGCAAAATTTTTGGATGACATGGGCCCACTAATTGAGTATAGTTTTACTAGGTTCTGAAAAATCACTCAAAGAATGGCCTCAAGGAATGGCACAAAGTTCAATTTGTAACAAACAAATGAATATAAAAACTAACTTAATTATAAAATCCCGGCAACCAAAAGCACTTATAAACAATTTGCGAAAAATCTCTAAATAAGGTGAATAAATTTCCAAAAGAGCACAAAGAAATAAAAATTCAAACGACGATTGAAGTCAGTTGCGTTGAGAAAACCGCGAATGACTTATTAAATGTCAATTTTAAATAAATAAATTTTAAAATATTATTCTCAAATATTGTAGTCTTTTAAAAGAAAACCTGCGCCCAAAATTCTTGTTAAATAAATGAAAATATTGACTTAGCCTAATGAAAATAAACAATTATAGAAACCGTCTATTAATAGGTTATGGATTATCATTACAGCGCATTCAATATTCTGAGCAAGAAAAATCAATCACTAATTTAACTAAGGTGACTTACTATTTTTTGTTCAAAAAGAGTACACTTTGCAAGTATTTCATAGGTGAAAAAAAGAAGAGTACGGTTTGCGAAAAAAAGATTAAAAAACTCAGTAAATGAGTATAGTTGGTCACATTACTATTGCAGATTGTGCATTTAACCAAGGAGTCATCATTTCGACTTTTAACTACAATGAACGGAAACTCTTTTTTTAAATTTTCGTTTAAACGATTTTTCCTTCTTTTGCTATCACTCATATTTGAATTAATAATCTAAAAATTATATTAGTAATATATTTTTTATTTTTATTTTAGATAGATATTATAATCTGATATTAAGCAATATGCGCGCGTGAAATTCAAATCACTGTCAAAATAATTTTAAGTATTTAATTAATAAAATTGAAATAAAATAATCTAAAAAAATGTTTTAGAAATACAAATGAGTATAAAATTATACAAATGAGACTTTCAGAGTACAGGATTTGAAGAGTACGGTTTGCGAAAAAAGATAAAAAACTCAGTAAATGAGTATAGTTGGTCACTTTAATTTAACAATAAATTATTTATAATTTATTTTTATATAAATTAAATTTATAATTAATCGATAATAATCAAAAGTGTATAAGAAATTGTATAAATAGATATTTTACTGTTCAGTAAAAACTTTACAAAGAATTTTTTATTTTATAAACTTAATGATTTTCATTTCATTTCTTTTAATAAATTTATGAAAAATATTTTTTAATTGCTTTGATGTGCTTTAACGAGGTTTCTATTAAATATTTAATGACTCTTAATGAATATAAAATTATTTTATAATATTGAGTTTGTAAATTGTCAGGTTTACCATATTTAAACATTTTATTTATTGCTAATGATACATCAGCAAATTTAGTTTTCAGTGGTATGTCGACAGAAAACATCGATACAGGTAAAGATAATCTTGTCGGGGTTGTTATAAAATTAGAGAAATGAAATGAGTCCATGGCAAATCGAAAATGAACATAAAACATCCAAAATAATTAAAGTATAAAACTAAGGCCAAATCAAAAGACAAACTCAAATATAATCATTGGTGAGCTATAGGGGATCGTGCGAGCCCTTTGTTAAAGTATTCTATGATTTGAGCGCCACTTGTTCTTGGTACCAATTTTCCAAAAAGAAAATATAATACTTTGAAATCATTTTCATTACATTATGTAATACAATATTGTTGTTTCTTGGTATATAATAAACCATTTAATTAACATTATTTTGTTTTTTTATATGTCAGTCTCAATGACCCATTGCTAGAGCACTAGTTCATATGATTCTCTAGAAAAAAAAGAGCTTGCCCCTTGTTAAAAATTTCATAGCTCACTACTAAATATAATAATACAAATTTAATTAGGTTTCCCAGTGAAAGTTACAATCAAAAACCAAACTAATTAAAATTAATTATTCCCTATTGGAAAACTTGAGCTAATGAGTTGCCCAAGCGATGAAGAAAACAAAAATGAGGGATCAGAATTAATATACGCACCAAATAAATAACTGAATTTAACTACGCCCCCAGTAAATAAACAAATAATAAATATGTAAAATAATTGTTAAGAAAAATCATATTAATTATATTAATTTATTAAGTTGACTAATTTTTGAAAATTCTTTTTGCAAACATTATCCCACTACATAAACGTAGACAAATAATCTACGATCACATTACCATCTATTCACTTCATTTTTTTCTGTGTCCATTTTTGTTTTGCCCAGTATGATTCAATATGCTGAGTATATATTCTTGTTTCCGGATCAACGAAATGTATGGTTTACAATTCCGTATTCTATGTTCAAAGAACTAACATAATTATAGGATGCACAACCATGAGTATAAACGGTTGAACTAGCCAACACATTCTTCTACGATTATGTGGTGGGATAATGTTTGCAAAAAGAATTTTCAAGAATTAGTCAACTTAATAAATTACAATCATTTATATGATCTTTCTTAACAATTATTTTATATATTTATTATTTAAAAAATAACGCCAAAAAAAACTCAAATAAAAACTAAAAATATTATGAATTAATTTTTAATTTAAACAAATTATTTTTTAATCATATTAATTTAATTTTGTAATAAATAAACATTTAAAAAATATTCAAATACTTTTAACTAATTTAAAATGTTATTTATAAAAATATTATAACTTTTTAAAAAAATAATGTTATTTATAACTTACATATTTTTAATAATATTAAAAAAGTTTTTTAAAAAACAATACATAAACATGGTTTAGCATACTTAAACTATTTAAAAACATTCAAAACATTCGTAGTCACAGCACTTTGTACATCTTTGTATCTATTGAAATTATTAGAAATGATTCACATACACATATCACGCGTTCCCAATAATAATTAAAACCTTTCAACAAAATTCTAAATTCAGACATTTCTATTTCACTTTTACAGCATTTATTGTACTCACTAATATTGGTAGAACCCTTCAATCGACACTACTCTAGAACTCGAGTACAGAGATGACGGGAATTCTCTCCAATGTATGTGGCATTACACCCATTACATGTAAATTGATAAACGAGATCAGAACACAATTCAACCGGAGTTTTTGATTTATTAATAAACATATTGCGTATCTTATACGAATTAGAAACGATCTTATACTCTAAATCTCCCATCTGTTTACTTAACCTCCTTTTATAATTGGTAAAACCTTCAGAGTACGGCAATACTAACACATATTTAAGCTCAATTTTTTTATATCCAAAAAAGTTTTAATAATTATTGGGAACGCGTGATATGTGAAGCGTTGCTGATAA
Source organism: Schmidtea mediterranea (assembly GCA_022537955.1). Classification (NCBI taxonomy): domain Eukaryota; kingdom Metazoa; phylum Platyhelminthes; order Tricladida; family Dugesiidae; genus Schmidtea; species Schmidtea mediterranea. Next base: position 3,483,336 of record CM039680.1, read on the forward strand.
AGTCAATAGATACAAAGATTAATGTGGAAAGTGATGTGACTACGAATGTTTTGAATGTTTTTAAATAGTTTACGTAATCATGTTTATGTATTGTTTTTTTTAAAAAAACTTTTTTAATATTATTAAAATAATGTAAATTATAAATTACATTATTTTTAAAAAAAATTATAATATTTATATAAATAACATTTTAAATTATTTAAAAGTATTTGAAATTATTTGAAATATTTATTTATTACAAAATTAAATTAATATAATAAAATAAATAATTTGTTTAAATTAAAAGTTAATTCATAATATTTTTAGTTGGTTTTGTAAGCCTGAAGATGACAGTTATGCTGTCGAAATATATGGTACGAAGAGTATTTTATTTGCGTTGTCTTTTAATTAAATCGTTGCCAAATTTATTTAATTATATATTTATTATTTTTTTTATTTATTTATTGGGGTGTATATTAATTCTGATCCAAAATAAATAAAAAAATTAGTCTTGATTTTTTTAAAGACATTTATAAGAGGTGTGGTCCGGTCATAATATCATAATTATCATAAAAATCATAATGAAAAAGATTATAAAAAGTAAAAATTAATGCTTTAATAATTATTAAATAAATTATTGTCTTGTTTTTTCTCTTAAAACTATTATTAATATTATTGTTATAATTATTTATTAATATTATTATTATTGTTATTATTATTATTTTTATTATTATTATTATTATTATTATTATTATTATTATTATTATTATTATTATTATTATTATTATTATTATTATTATTATTATTATTATTATTTAAGCGTTGGCCAAAAGGGAAATATTATGAATTTCCATTTGCTAGATCTCATCCATTCTGTTGGGTATGAAAAATTGACATCATTGGTTAGTTTCAATAATATATATATATATATATATATATATATATATATATATATATATATATATATATAAAAATATAAAATTGCTGATATTTTACAGATTTTAAAAATGGATCTCAAGTGGATTCTTTCAATACAAAATCAAACCGGCTTTATCGGAACGGATTATATTTATAAATATCCAAGTAAGTGGAGTAGAGTTTCATTTTCTTTTGATTCCTTTATTCAGTCACTGCCATCACATTTCTCGTAATGCTTACCCTCTCCACGACAATCGGAGGAATTGGAAACATCCTCACGATCATTGCCATCACTACCATCAAAGTTAGATAGTATTTTCAAATAATAAGTGCTCATTTTTAAATTTACTTGACTAATATTATTATTATTATTATTATTATAATTATTATTATTATTATTATTATTATTATTATTATTATTTTAAAGTTTATCAAAACAAACCTTTGCCAAGGTCAAAGGTTAGAAATCTAAAATTTAATAAAAGAATAGTAAAATTATTAAAAAAATTTTTTTTTATATATTTATTTGCATATTTCTGAAGTGTAAATTCGATTTTTAAATGTTTAAAATACTTTTTTTAAATCTGAATAAATAATTTCTGACTTTAAAAATTTTTATTCGGATCTATTGAATTTATAATATTGATAAATCGAATTTGAAAATTTTGAAAATTTGTTTAAATAAATATATTTGTTGGATATATTTAAGTGAAAGAAAACATTAATCAAAGAAGAAGATGAGAAAGCTATCGACCGAAATATTTCATATTTTATGAATAAAAATTGCTTAAAATGGCTAACCTTATTATTTGTTTAAATTCTATTTATATTATTATTATTATTATTATTATTATTATTATTATTATTATTATTATTATTATTATTATCATTATTATTATTATTATTATTATTATTATTATTATTATTATTATTATTATTATTATTATTTTTATTATTAAATTATTTATTATTAAAATTAACCTACAAATATATAAAAAATTAAAAGTTTTACTTATAAGTCTACCAAAATTATTGTCACAGACTCCGTTTCCCAGTTTCTGATCTTCTTCAGAGATTTTTTCTCCGATCTGCGCTATTTCCACGCAAAATTCAAAGCCAGAGTTTGAAGGAATTGTATCAATCTGAGGTCAATTTATCACTTACTTCACAATTCAAAATCCAAATTTAAGGGATGGTCAACTTCAGAACTCATACAACCAGGTCTTGGGGGGTGGGAGGGTAAAATTTATAGGTTTTCTTCCATTTCAACAACTTATGTTCTAACTTTCAATGGTAAAGTCATTAATCTATGGAGAAATCACCAAACGATTCCTGAAATAAAATTTTTTTTAAGCTCTACGTTTTAGGACGTCACTCAAGATTGACTACTCACGAGGGTGAAAATATAGCAACTTTTTATATGGAAATGTTTCATAGTGATTTAGAAAGGGATCATTTCTATTCAGGAACTGAATACGACGGGTAACATGTTTGTGGTAAACCTGGCTATAACAGACTTGACGGTGAGCTTATTTGTTAATCTATTTAACATTGCAGGTGGGCATCTTCATAATTTCATTAATATTATTATATTCTCTATAGGGGTAATAATCGGTGAGATGTTCTTTCGTGTAAATAGATGGCTCTGTGAATTGGTAGGAGCATTATGCCTGACGGTTTGCATTTGTTCCCTTCTCAGCATCACCAGTGTTGGGTTCAATCGTTATATTTTCATCGTCCACAACTCTTTATATCACAAAGTCTATACTCGTCGAAATACAGTTTTGTTTTGTATAGGATTGTGGATAATTGCATTTATTGCCCAAATGGGTAACGAGATCGGTTGGGGGGACAATGCATTCGATAGGAAGACACTCAGTTGCATTTATAGTCGAACAGCTGCAAGATCATTTACAAATTTCTTTGCCGGATTTCTGGTGATGGCGCCAATCATATTTACTGCCGTTTGTTACATTCTTATATTTTATCACTGGAAAAAGTCTGCAAATCGAGTCAAGGAAATGAAAGGCGAAAATTCTAAAAAACAAAATTCTGAAGCAAATAATTCTATGAGACTTGCTCGGATGCTTTTTGTGATTTATTTCACGTTTGTAATGTGTTGGTTCCCCTATGCTGTAATTGTGTTGATTGATGTCCATGATTCTTTCCCAGCCGAGGTCCACGGGACCCTGATCATTACCGCTCACCTTAACAGCAGCCTAAATGCCATCCTTTACGGATTCACGAACATTCAATTTAGAAGGGCTTATTATAAGCTTTTGGGATTGCAAAGATTTATAGAGAAACAACATCCTGGAACAATTTCCGTGGCAATCTGATGCTGGACATTTTTACAGCAAGCACAGCCTTAAATTATATTTGCACGATTATTTTATTATTTTCTCAAGGTCAAATATTAATAGATTATTTATAGACAATCATTCCAAGGGAAATTTATTTAAGGTTTTTAGAGTTTTTTGAATGATTCTTGAAAATTTCAAACCTTTTCCCAGCAGAATTTTATAAAAAGTCTAAAATTAAAACTTTTCATTTATTTCCATTATGAATATAGATCAAAATTTTATTTTCTTGTTCTACACAGTAAAATGAATTTCATCTCTAATCGTAATAAAATTAATGATATATTAAAAGAAAACACAAACAGATCAAAGATGAACAAAACGATAAATATTATAAGGAAACCGAGTACGTCCAGAAAGCACTCCAAGATATAATATTCATGTATTCATATGCTAGAATGAGGCCTTTGTTGCTTTTTATTAACTGAATATAAGCAAGAAAAGCGATATTTTGAACTAAGGAAAAGTTCAGCCAGAAAGAGGCTTTATGGTAGCCAATGTGGCTGCTAAAATAATTTTTTTTATAGTTTTCCATATTATTTTATTCAGAATTTAATAAAAATAATTTTTTTCTTACACAAGCAGAAAGGGCTATAAAAAATTTTACTTGGAAACTTGAAATTTTTCTTGCCACTCAAATTAAAACGAGAGAAAATAGAAGTCAAATATAAACAAACAATTTTTTTTTTCAAAGAATTTTATATTATTTGATGGGAAATCGAATTACAAGACTTTGTCCTATCACTTTAATCAGATTGACATTTTTTGTTTAAATTCATATTTTACTTAGTAAAAGTTTTGCAATATCCAACGAACTTTATTAGCGAATGAGCGCATGAAAATATTTAAGAACTTGGAATTTTCCAGCACACCCACAAAAGGTTGGAGGATGCGGAAGTCCAATTCATTCTAATTTCATCTGATTTCAAATAACTTTATAGAAGTCAAAGGATAATATATAATTAAAATGTTTGAAAAACTAAAAGATTTTTTTACAAAAATAGAAATATTTTTTATTAATTGACAATCAAACCTATTTTTTCTAAAATAAAACAACCGAATACAAACTTCATATCAATTATTTGATATTTCTTCATTCTTGAACAGGTGATGGGAAATCAAACACATATTCCGTATTTGGCGTGGACATTAAAATATTCACATGCTAGTTGTTATGTTAATAAAAATTTTGCTTAGGACTGATTTCGCTTTTCTATACTAAAACCAGTCTAAATTGTGTGTTACTTATGAAACATCCTGTATCATACTAGAAACTTATCTACGGACTCAACTGTCATAAGATGTCAGTAGTAAGATGTGTCACCGTCAAATCATGTCAACGCTGGATCACCCCCGGGGGGGGGAGTAAACGATTTTTCTAAGTCTAAAAGTACAAAAAAATTTAAAGATAAAACAATGACTCATTCAAAGTCATTGGATGAGTCATAATAATTTCTCAATGTCATTGAAACACAAAGACCATGACTTTTTTTAAAAATTTTTTAATTTAAATTTACTACTTATTTTTATATGTAGTGTTTTAATATTTTTTAATTTTTATTCTATTATTATTATTATTATTATTATTTTTAATGTTTATTATTAATTTTATATAAAATAAAAAAAATTTTCAACAAAGTATGGGATGCAAAGGTTATAAAATTATTTCAATATTGAATAGAAAAATGAATGTGTGTATGTATATAATTTAATTAAAAATATTTTGTGCATGTGAGGTATCATTTACATGGTTTTCAATAGTTTTTTCGAAGGTTTACTAATATGATCCATAGTATGTAATGAATAGAAAAGTTGGTGTGTACAATGAACAACTGTAAAGATAAATCGATATTTTTAAGTCAACATATTTGAATAACTATTATATTTATGTTTATTGCTCAAAATACGTGTGTGTTAAATCAGCGATACGGAACATAGAAAACGTTTAATGACAATGTGTTATTTATGATACATGTATGTTTCATGGTTGAAATATGTGTGTGTATAAACTTAAGTAAAGATTTTTAAAGTATGTGAGGTATTATTTTATAGGGTTTTCAATGGAGTTTTCGAAGGTTTGCGATTGTGGTTCAATAGTAGACAGGGATAGAAAAATTGTAAATGTTTATATAAAGTTAAAGAAAAATTCGATATTTTTAAGAAAATATGTGCAAATAAATATCAAAACTTATTATGGTTCAAATGTGTATGTGTTAAGCCATCGTTATGTTTCAGTGTTTATGGAAAACTTTAATGAAAATATGTGTTATTTTTCAAAAATTTATGAGATATTTATTTTATGGTTAATAATGTGTGAGTATATGTTAAATCATAAATATATTTCAGTATTTATGTAAAGTTTGAGATTGTTAGGAAAATGTATATAATTTATGATTGCATAGTTTTTTGATTGAAATATGTGTGTTTCTTTTACCGATATAAGAAAAGTTATAGACAATCTTTAAAAAATTATACATAATTTCACATGGGGTTTTTATTGAAATATGTGTGTTTTGTTTAGCGATAAAAGAAAAACTATGGACAATTTTTAAGAAAATATACGTAATTTATGATACACATTAGTTTTTTATTGAAATATCTTTGTTTGTTTTACTGATTAAAGAAAAAATATGGGCATTTTTGAAGAAAATACACGTCATTTATGATACACATTGGTTTTTGATTGAAATATCTTTGTTTGTTTTACTGATAAAAGAAAGATTCTAGACAATTTTTTAAAAAATATACATAATAAGTGATCTAATTTAAAGATACCTATCTTTGTTAAAAATCCAATTTAATGTTTGATAAGGGACTAAATAACTTATAATCAAATATTAAAAAACTTAAAATCTAATATAGTTAAAAACACAATAAAAACTTATGATAAGTGAAAACAATTTGAAGTCTATGCTTTATTATTGCCAAACCAAGTGGCGTCAAAAAGTACCTGGGCTTAAAAGCACAAATTAAGCCTAGGTTGGCGGGTAGTTACAGATTACACAACTTTTAGTCGTGGACACTATAAAGCGTTATAGACACTAAATTAATTAATGTTTATTAATACCAAAATAATTATTTTCAGACTATCTAGATTAAAGCCACCAATGACCAGTTTGAAAATGAAATGTAAGAAAGGGTAAAGATATTATTATATTTAAAAATACAAACAAATAATTCATCCATTTAAACTCATCGAAATCGAATGATGGGAGTCAAAATAATATCATTATTAAGTCAAAACTTGAAATATTAAATGCTCGCGGGTATACCTTTAATTAACATGATTGTAAAGTTTTTTTTCATAACTTTATTTCTACAATCATTTAATAAAACCAAAGTTTTCAATATATATTCATTAGTCAAGTCTTTGTTAAACATGCCCTCGTATTGCATCTATATTGTGAACTAACATAATCCATGTATGTTGGAAATTTGCTATATTCATTAATACGTTTAAATTAATGTGAAAAAAGATGCTTATAAAATAAAATTGTTCTAAGTTATTTTGTGTTTATAAAATAGAATAACATAATTATATTTCATTATTATATTTGATAAGTGATATAACAAATTTAAAAAAAAATCTGTAATATTCACCAAATTATTTTTAGTATTATTATTATCAATTAATATTATTATTATTATTATTATAAATACTGTTAAGTCAAAACTGAAAACTTGATATTTTATATATTTAACGACCGCATGTATACTTCTAATTAACATAATTGCATAGTTTTGGTGAAGCAACATACCTTAGTATTTTCATCCTGCAACTATATTTCTAAAATCTATTAATATAAAGATTTATCGTTTTTTAATGTTTTAATTACTCATGTCTTTGTTAACTATGCATTTGTATTGCAATGTCTTTGTTAATCGTGCACTTGTTTTGAATCATAATTTTATCCATGCATTTTAGAATTTTGCTATAGAGTCTAAAAATATGTTGAAATTAAAAGTGTGAAAACTGAAGATACTCAGAAAGCAGAAAAATTATAATTGATATTAGTAATTCTGTGTTTATCAAATCTATTTGTAATAAGATATATTTTATGAGTAATACAACAACCGTAAAATAAAAAATCTGTAATATTCAACAGATTTCTATTAATATAATTAATTATTATTATTATTATTATTATTATTACCATTTAATTAACATTATTTTCGACTATTATAATTTTATTATCAACCATTTTGTCATCATGTGTATCATCAACATTTATATTTAAAGATTTAAAATTTATAACTGAAGAATATTAAAATGTTTTCTATTAAATTATCAAAAGCGGATAACATAACTAATTAATGATAATTTTAAGTTAATTTATAAAGGTTTTACTTAAATTTTGGACTCAAATATATTTTATAAGCTAATTTAACTTAAAGTATATATTTTATGTGTAAATATCTAATTGTGGTTCGAGTGAGTAAATTTATGCACTATGTGTAAATTAGTAACAGATAGATATCGGATGGGTACAATGTGAGTAAAGAGGGAGTCAACACATAATAAATCAATAAAAAGAAAACTAATTCGCCCAATAAATCAATAAAAATGCAGATGGAATCTTATCTACACGATAAAACCCCAGATATTTTATGAAAATATTCATTAAAATGTCATTCTAGCACTATCTTGTATCCTTGGATAATGATAATTGTATAACAATTAAAGTTTTCAATAAAATTTACTTCTTTATTAACAATATAAAACTTTGCATTCTCGTGGCCAAGATATATGTGGTTATTGCTTCTTAACTTGACATTCATTGTATTTAGAATTTCGTTTACTAAATTACAATCTGCATCCGATATTATTGCGAGCAAGCATGAAAATTGTGTATTGACTAATTTGATTGGCATTGAAAATTTATAAGTGATAGAAAATCTGAGAAAATGTAAAGTATGGCTATTATTCTTCACAATCATAAATTCGGTTTGCATGTCGAAATAATGATTATAGTTGTCATCGTATTTATACTATGTATGTAAGCAACGCAATGACAATGTTGCTATAAAGATTCTAAAATTATGTTAAAATTAAAAATGTGAAAACTGAAGATACTCAGAAAGCTGAAAAATTAGCTATGATGTACATAACCTTAATGTGTGCATGACCTCTTCATAACCTCGATGTTTGAGTAATAAATTGCATCGATATTGTATTTTAAATGAAATGATATAGCAATAAAATATAATAAAAATCATACGGAAACAAGTGATCAAAAAAATTTTAGACCAAACTTTATCTATTTTTTATGATGGAATAATATCAGTTGGAGTTCTAACGATCTATGTAGAGATGTTTTGTAATCAAGTAATTCTAAAACAAATTGAATAGTCATACATGTTTTTGTTACAAATTAATAAATTTTATCATAATTCATTAAAATATTTAAGTAAAATAATATAAAAAGTTTTATGTAAATTTTTACAATGTTGTATCAACTTAATATTGAATCGAAGTAATGAACCAGCAAAAATTATTTAATTATTACCATCAAGTAATAAATTATTTATGTTCATTATGGTAAAGATAATAAATGTTTTAAGTAAATTATTACAAAATCATAAAATAACACAACTTGCAAATACAAAATAAATAATTTCAACAAAATAGTTTAATAATAATAATAATAATAATTATAACCATAAATTTTAATAATTTGATAGATAAAATAGTTCTGATATTGAATGCTAACTAAATATTAACAAAATATTTAATGGGGATACATAACTTGTCAAAATTAGATGACGATTCATGGCTTTTTATATAAAAATATTTGAAAATGAGTCAATTATTATCAAATTAATCCTGTCCAATAAAGATATAGCTTGTTTTAAATATCTGATTCAATCGAATTTCCATTGATTTGTCTTAGATTTTAAATCTAAAAACATAAATTCAAAGAGTTACTCACTGTTCGATGAATGGGTTACACATCATTGTGGTATTATATAAATTGGGAACAAAATTACTTTAAAAGGTTGATAAAGGTATCGATACAAAGTTGACACATCTGCATTCACGTGATGTAACATTCACACATCTACCAATCAAAACCATGCATTATTATTGCATTTGGGTCTTAAATGAGTAATAAAATCAATCAAATCACATATAAAAACACGATAATCATAAATTGAGGTTATCAATTTTAATCCATGTAAGGAATTTATCACATAAATCTAACCTATTTGATACAATTTAACAGTCTTAATATGTTTGTTATGAAAAAATTGGTATATTTGGGGTGTTTCATTGAAATATATAAGTCATTGTTGAGAATTATATTAAGTTAAACATAAACCATCAAAATCTTTATTTTAAACTTATTGGAGATTGAACTTTATTTTATAAAAAACTGTCGTAACTTCCATCAAATTCAATTGGTAAAACAGAAAAATATATTTTTACTACATTAGATATATACAAAATAGTATTCTTCAATATTTAAATTTTAAAAATTTCACATTTACAAGCAGTGGTTTTGAAACAAGAAAAACAAATAGTTATATGTCCACAAGGTAAATATATGATGGATACTTTGTTAATCTGGGAAATTGAACATGTAAAAAACTCTTTTCTTGCATCGGACAGTTTTTCGATTATTTGCATTTCTATTTTATCGACATTATCCACGAAAGAGCGAATAAGGTTGTGATATTCTCCAAATCTAAAATCCATGCATGACCAGAAAACACTGAGTATATTAAATTCCATAGGAACAATATCATTTAAAAATATTATCCAGATTGATAATTTCATCAGTAATTTGTTGAATTCAAACAAGTCTACAAAAAATTCAACTATTTCATGTTTAAAAGATTTTTCAAATTTTTCTAGAAATATATCATCAAATTTGATGTAAAAGGATATCAATTATTGAAAAGGTCCGACCCCATGTAACACCTAATTTGGAACCTTAATTTAAATGATTAGTTTATTCAATAAATATCAAACCAAACCTCTGTATCCTTTATCTCCATTTATGAAAATAAAATCTAAAGTAATTTATTAATGAATATTTAATAAATATTTAATAATATATAAACTTTTGTTATTCAGTGATATTCATGATAAAATATCCATCGTAATGTTGATATTTAGTAATAAAAATATGGTCATAAGTAGTGATGTGTCACCATTAGATCGTGTCACCGCTGGATCAACCCCCCGGGGTGGGTAAAATCGTTTTTTTCTAAGTCTAAAAGTACAAAAAAATTTTAAGACAAAGACAATGACTCATTCAAGGTCATTGGATGACTCATCAAACACTTTCAAGGTCATTGAAACAAAGACCATGACTCAATCAAGGTCATTTAAAATTTCTCAAGGTCATTGGATGACTCATCATATTTTTTCAAGGTCATTCAAACGAAGACCATGATTCATCATATTTTTTCAATGCCATTCAAACAAAAACCATGACTCATCATATTTTTTCAAGGTCATTCAAACAAAGACCATGACTCACCGAAAATTTCTCAAGGTCATTTAAAGTTTCTCAAGGTCATTCAAACAAAGACCATGACTCATCAAAAATTTCTCGAGGTCATTCAGAATTTCTCAAGGTCATTCAAAATTTCTCAACGTCATATTATTTTTAAAAAATTTTAAATTTAAAATTACTACTTATAAAAATAAGTAGTGTTTTAACTATTAATATTTTTAAAAAAAATATTTTTTTATGCTATTACTTATTTTTATAAGTAATGTTTTAACTATCACTTATTATTATTATTATTATTATTATTATTAATATATAATAAAAAACCAAGACATGTACAACAAAAACTTTTATTATAAAAAAATAATTCTACTATAATAATATTGTCGAAGAGCTTTATTCAAAGCCCATTTCACATACCTCCGATATCGGGCAGCGCATATAAGTAGTGTTTTAATTATTAATATTTTTAAAAAAAATATTTTTTTATTCTATTACTTATTTTTATAAGTAATGTTTATAAGTAATGTTTTATTTGAAAAATAATTAACAGTTATTTTCTACAAAATTTCGGGTGTACATTTGATTGATGATATCGAGTAAAACAAACACACATATTTCAATCAAAAACACGTGTTAACATAAATTATATACATTTTCTTAACAATCTCAAAATTTACATAAATACTGAAATATTTTTATGATTTAACACATACTCACACATTATTAACCATAAAATAAATATCTCATAAATTTTTGAAAAATAACACATATTTTCATTAAAGTTTCCCATAAACACTGATACATAACAATGGCTTAACACACATACATTTGAGCCATAATAAGTTTTGATATTTATTTGCACATATTTTCTTAAAAATATCGAATTTTTCTTTAACTTTATACAAACATTTACAATTTTTCTATCTCTGTTTACTATGAACCACAATCGCAAACCTTCGAAAACTCCATTGAAAACCCTTTAAAATGATACCTCACATGCTCGAAAAACCTTTACTTAAGTTTTATACAGACATATTCCAACCATGAAACACGCATGTATCATGAATAGCACATATTGTCATTAAATCTTTTCTATGTTCCGTATCGCTGATATAACACACACGTATTTTGAGCCATAAACATGAATATAATAGTTATTCAAATATGTTGACTTAAAAATATCAATTTTATTTTTACAGTTGTTCATTGTACACACCAACTTTTCTATTCATTACATACTATGGATCATATTAGTAAACCTTCGCAAAAACTATTGAAAACCATGTAAATGATACCTCACATGCACAAAATATTTTTAATTAAATTATATACATACACACATTCATTTTTCTATTCAATATTGAAATAATTTTATAACCTTTGCATCCCATACTTTGTTGAAAATTTTTTTTATTTTATATAAAATTAATAATAAAAATTGTAATAATAATATTTATAGTATAATAAAAATTGATATAGTATTAATAACATTGTTAAAAGAAGTAATAACGTTTACCTCCTCCGAAAGGGGTGATCCAGCGGTGACGTGATTTGACGGTGACACATCCCAATACTGATGTCACTGAATAATTATGACTATAAACAAACTTCCTCTAATGAAAAATCTGTCAATGTTTTTGGCGGTTAAATTGCTAGCAAAACCTAAATTAAAAAGGAAATTATTTTTGTTATTTTTTAGAAGTTGAAGCAGAGTAACAATATTTTTAGTTTGTCAAATTGCTTTCATAAAAAATTTTTGTTTTTTATTAGAACAATATTTATAGTTATATTTTAATTATTATATCATTGCATTCACTAAATATATTTTATTTTATTTAGTGTGAAAAAAGCAAAATATTTACAAAAATTTCACAAAAAAATGCCTAGTTCTTTAGTATTTGATCTTTCTTCAAAATTGGAAAAATAAATGATTTTTACATGAAGTTAAATACATTATCTGAATCAAAGTAATCAATACTGCAGAAGAATTTACCACTTTTGGCTTTTTGTCTTTTCTAACCTCATTTTGCCAAGTACAGCGGTTTATGTTGTATTATTCTTATGCTTGTGTGGGGTTTCTGGATGTTGAGATTTTGAAACTATATGGTTGTTACCCAGAAAGCCCCATACAAATATCTTTCGCTTACCACTCGGCACCCGTTGCTGAGCAACGTTGGAACTGTGTTCGAGTGGGTGTATCGTCCGCAAAAAGTGAGCATTATTGCTAATGTTATAATTAACCGGACGATTCATGGGTCCAACGAGCTGTCGATAGAAGGCCTGTGCTCGATTTTGATTTTTAGGTTTCATTAATCTCCTATTTCCTTCAAATGTTAACCTACACTCTCATATCATTTATCTTTATGTCATTTATCTTCTCATTTAGAGTTGATCCTATTTTTAGTAACTCCCTCAGAATTTTCATTGATGCATCTCTTGACACTGCAATCATCATGGGTGTTTGTCCTTTCTCATTTCTGATATTTGTATCTAGCATCGTGGATTTCGTTATATTCTCGTTCCTGTTTCGCCTGATTACTATAATATTTTGATTTTGTCTCTTGGCTATTTGTGAATCTAGTAACTTGTTTCGTCATGTGTAATAGGTTTTTCTGCCTTCCCGTTGTCATGTCTTTTCCTGGTTTGTAACTTGATTCGACACTTGTATCATTCGCTGGCTTTATTCTGGTGTTGGTCTTGATCTCATTTGATTTCCTATTGCTTCCTCTCATTAGTCCCACTGTTCCGGATGGGTTCTGAGTATGTTTATTTGGACTATTCCGAGTCATATGTTCCCATTTTAGACAGCTAAACATGTTCCGCATTTTTGACATGTTTTACAATATTCTCTGATTTTAATGTCGTTAGATTTCGTATCGATTGTCCAGATACTTTGTTTGTTTGTTGTGGTTTTCCTAATTTTGTTTTGTTGTGCATATCCATGTCGTATTGTAATTTTCCTTTTCACGTGGGTTGTTTTGCTGAGTTCGTCAGTAACATCTTCTTTTGTCTCGATTATCAATTCAACTGACTGTTTTTGATTTGTCTTGAATATTCGGATTTCTCGTTTGTTGCTTTTGGATTCTCTTTTCGATTAGTTATTTCTCTGAAATTTTATTAGCCATTAAAATATCTATTACCTCTTTACGATTGACGTCACTCCTATTCCTATATTGTCCCTTGTTGTTGGTATAGATTTTGACTCCAATACTTTACTTTTAACGTTTATTTGAAGTGCCTCTTTCTTGACCTTTTCATTATTGTTTAGCCCTTGTTGTAACATGTTTATTTTCGCTTTCCTTATCGGTTCTCTTTTCGATGTTTTTAGTAGTACCCTATGATTTTGATGTTTTCTTTTGTTTTTCTGATATCTTTTTATCGGTAATTTTGTTGATTTTTCTTCGTCTGTTGTTCTCTTCTATGTTGAACTCTTATACTGTCTTTATTTTTTCTTCGCTGTTCAATTCTTGCTCTGATTTTATGTTGTCCTTTTGAGTATCATCTTTCTTAATTACTTCATTTTCTTATTCGTTATTTATTGTCATATCATCCTCGCTGTTGACAACACACTGCTCCGCATTGCTTCTACTTGATATTTGATTTCTGCTTATCAGTCTTTGTCGAATTTCTTGGGTTTCCACTCTCTGTAATCTCTGCCATTCAATTTGTTGCTGTTCCGGATATTTTGACATCGAACATCATTCATGTTTCTCCTCGTATTACTTTGTTGTATTTTGTTGTTGGTGGATATTCTTTGAATCATACCTCCTAATCGCTCAATCTCTTGTATTTGATTGCTTTGTGTACTTTGGCTATAATCGTTTGGTTTTGGTTGTCTAGATTTTCTCTCTATTGGACAATTTGCAGCTATATGTCCGTTTAGGTTGCAGTTGTAACAGGTTCTATGCTCGAATCTTGTGGTTGTCCTCATTATCGTCATATCTCTTAAATGTTTAATCTCTTGTGTTGAGTTATTTTGTAGACTTTTCTAGAATTGGTTTGGTTTTTGTTGACTTTGGGTTCTTCTCATTCGAAAATTCTTTGACATATGACATGTTTGATCGTAATTAAAAATGATTATCATTTCTTCGCCTATGTTCCGTGTAGGGTTCGTTAATATAAGTTGTCTGTTGATACTTTCTGTGCGAACTCTTCTATCATATCCTTGGCAATTCTTTAGTTGATAACCTCGATCAGTTCTGCATCCTTCATTTGAATAGATATCACATACTTGATTGTAGCTCGCGTTGTTAATCCTGAAATAATTATTACACTTTATAAATTTACCTCTATTGTCCTGAATCCTCTTAACTGGCATATCGCAAATTCGTGAGAGTTTTTTTTTTTTTTTTTTTAATGAATTGATTTGTTTGCGGGTAAATATCTTTCGTTTTTTTCGTTGCTTCCATCGCTACTTTTATTGGTTCTGATACTTGATCTTTTAACTCGGTTTGGTCATTTTCTCTTTCGACTCTTTCTTCAATTATGGTTAATACTTTCTCTTCCCATATGATTCAGCTATTTCTGTTTCAACTGTTTTCATTTCCTAATTTCCAGTTTCTTTTTCGTCATTTAAATCTTCTTAGTTGTATTTTCTTTCTAAAGGCATCTCCTGTATGTTCCTCTTTAAACTTGAATATATTGGTTCTTGCTTCCTCATTTCTGGTTCATCGCGTGTGATTTCGTACATTGTCGATTTTTTCAAATATATTTCTGTTTTATCCGTAATTTTACTTTGCAACTCTTGGTTCATTTCTTCTCGGAGTTTTTTCATCTCTTTACTCGTACTTGTTTTCAAAAGATTGCTTTCAAAAGATTTTTTCGGGTGATTTCACGTTGTTTCCTTTATCGGTTAACTTTTCAATTAACTTATCATATTCTTCAGCTTTTGTTTCCAAGCTTTCTAATCTTGTTGTAATCATTGGTTCTGCTGTCGCTACTGTATCAAATTTTCTATCTGTTGCTGCTTTTCACTTTCTCTGACTTCCAATAAAATGGTCTATTTTTTTTTATCCTTGTTCTCCGTTCGTTTCAGTATATTCTCAGTTTCTCTACTCGATGGTTTCCTTGATTCCAGTTTCTCGTAACTCGTTTTCTTGATTCTATCTTGGCTCTATTATTCGTCGTTTACTTAATCTCTTTATTCCTTGCCAATTATCTAAAAATAAATAACACTTCTAGTACATATTATTCTACATAAATTTCCGCATTAATTTTATCGTATTACTCTCATTGCTTCTCCTTATTTTAATGCTTTTCGCTGCGTCAACTTCTTTATCTTTTTTATTTTTTGTCTTTTCATTTAAGTTTATTTTAAATTATCTATAAGTAGTGGGATGTGTCACATCCAGCACATGTCACATCCAGCACAGTACCCCCTCCCCCTCCCCCCGGCTGAGAGAAAATTTTTCTAAGTCCAAAAGACAAAGACCATGACTCATTCAAGGTCATTAAAAAAAGACCATGACTCACTCAAGGTCATTGGATGACTCATCATATTTTCCAAGGTCATTGAAACCAAGACCATGACTCATTCAAGGTCATTGGATGACTCATCATATTTTCAAGGTCATTTAAACAAAGACCATGACTAATTCAAGGTCATTGGATGACTCATCATATTTTTTCAAGGTCATTTAAAAAAAGACCATGACTCATTCAAGGTCATTGGATGACTCATCATATTTTTTCAAGGTCATTTAAACAAAGACCATGACTCATTCAAGGTCATTGGATGACTCATCATATTTTTTCAAGGTCATTTAAACAAAGACCATGACTCATTCAAGGTCATTGGATGACTCATCAAAAATTTTCAAGGTCATTCAAAAGTAGGTCAAGGTCATTCAAAAGTAGGTCAAGGTCATTGGATGACTCATCATATTTTTTCAAGGTCATTCAAAAGTAGGTCAAGGTCATTCAAAATTTCTCAAGGTCATAATATTTTTAAACATTTTAAAATTTATATTTACTACTTATAAAAATAAGTAGTATATATTTTGTACATTTATTTTATTATTATTAAATTAAATTGTTTGTTTTAATCAAGTCAATTATTTTATTATTATTATTATTATTAATATTATTAATATTATTATTATTATTTTTATTATTATTATTATTATTATTATTTTTATTATTATTTTTATTATTATTATTATTATTATTATTATTATTAATATTTTTATTATTATTACAAGTTTTATTTATTAAGATTATAATTTTTATTATTATTATTACATGTTTTAATTTTTTTTTATTACAAGCTTTATTTATTATTAATATTATTCTTTTTATTTTTATTATTATTATTATTATTAATATTATTCTTTTTATTTTTATTATTATTTTTATTATTATTAATATTTTTATTATTATTACAAGTTTTATTTATTAAGATTATTAATATTATTATTATTATTTTTATTATTATTATTATTAATATTATTCTTTTTATTTTTATTATTCTTTTTATTATTATTAATATTTTTATTATTATTACAAGCTTTATTTATTAAGATTATAATTTTTATTATTATTATTACAAGTTTTATTTATTACGATTATAATTTTTATTATTATTATTACAAGTTTTATTTATTAAGATTATAATTTTTATTATTATTATTACATATTTTAATTTTTATTACAAGTTTTATTTATTAAAGATTATAATTTTTATTATTATTACATGTTTTGATTTTTTTTTTATTACAAGCTTTATTTATTATTAATAATATTATTTTTATTATTATTATATTTATTATTATTATTATTATTACATATTTTAATTTTTATTACAGGTTTTAATTTTTATTACAAGTTTTATTTATTATTCTTTTTATTATTCTTTTTATTTATTATTATAAATATTATTATCATTATTTTTATTACTTTTTATTAATAATACATATATATATATAATAAAACAAATACATAAAACAACTATATAAAAAACATCTATATAAAAACAACTATATATAAAAAACAACAACTTCATAAAAAGTAAATCAATTATTAATTATACAATTAAACAAATATCAAGTTTTATTTCACGTTTCTTCACGCTTGGCATTTGATTATGAAAATATTGCTAATAAAAATAATAATAATAAATTATAACAAATGAAAATACCAAAGAGAAATTTTCACAATTTTTATTTTATATACAAATTTGTTAATAAATATCAATAACATTGTCAAATATCTCATCAAATTGCTGATTGCGAACTGTTGGATCGGTTTCAGGCATGATTATATTACCACCAACATCAAGGACATCAACCCCTCTATAATGACCATATGCAAAACTCGAGTTTTTCCCTACCCAAGCTCTCTTGTCGTCATGATTATTTAATGCTATTTTAGAATTTTTAAAAGTGAACAGCTGATGATTTCGGGTCCCTATCCTAGTTTGAGGTACCGACATAATACTATTGTTATTATAACAATTCAAATATGATTGGTGTTTAATGTCGGTACCCGGTAATTTTACACCCTTAGCTCGCATTGTTGATTTATTTCCTAGCAAGCTATAACATTTAGGGCGCAAGAAAACCCACTCGCTATATCCTAACCCTTTACTCTCATCCTTGAACTTGCCAATAACCGAGTCAAGTCGTCTAGAATATAAAGGATGAGAAGGATCATAATTTGATGTATCTAACAGATCATCCGAAATCATAGCTTTTAATAAAATTTCTAATTTTAAATTTTTTATCTCCAAAAAGAAGCTATCTGTATCACCCGCTACTAGATTGATATCACAATTGTAAATATCACGATATTTTTGTAACTCAACATACTGTAACTGGTACATCCGTAGTTTGGATAAATCTAGAACTGATTGACCGATATAACTAGGTCTATCCAAACATATTGAGTCCTTATTAAGATGAGCGGCAAAAAGATCATCAGTAATCTCTATTGTTTTTCTAAATGCCGGTTTTGACGAATATGTAATTAACTTTTCAGCTGAATTACATAATCGCAAATTCATCCTCTTTTTAAGGTTCTCAACAGATTTACCATACAGACTGTTGTTATACAATTTAAATAAATCTCTATATAATTCACTAACTGCATTTGCACGCAAGTTAGTGTTTTTATCGATATAATGTTTAAAAATAGGAGCTTGCTTGTATTTAATAGCTCTATGTATGTGTGTAACCTTAGCCCCGAGAGAAAGATAAAGCCTGAGAAGCCTCCAATGAAGAACATAGTTCTTCTTAGGATAATGCGTTAGCATTAACTTCTCAACTTTTGAATTTGGTGGCACATCTTTTCCGGTCCAATCGGAAAGTCATTTAGAAAATCATGTAAATTATCTGGAATCTCGATATCAACTTCCATAGTATATCCATATGGAAGGATTTCAATATCCACAACATTCGCACATTCATTCAAAACCTCATCCAAACCATCATACACCCAAGTAAAATCAGCGTAAGGAAGACTTTGGCTGAGAGCCCAACCATACAGATTATTTATATCTATGTACAATAATTCTGTATCCTCCGAAGCAGCAATGTAATGTTTGTTAACAAATGTTAACCCACCCCGTATTCCACCTTCGTAAAAATTGAACATTTCCATGTCCTGTAAAAGTTCAATGGGTTCCGTTAATGTCATAAGCGCTGAAGCCCATGACATACCCGGAATGCCATAAAAGTTTAGAGGTTCAAGACCATTGTAAACAATAGCCTTGGCACGGAATTGTTGAAAATAGTCCGCAAGGAGGAATACATCAAGTTTAAGGTAAATTAACATTAATCACGCAAAGTCCTACAGTTTTGCTGCGTCCAGATTAGTTGTGCCCTATCGTACTCATCTTCACTTACGCCCTCCCAAATTGGAGGCAACTCATAAGTAGTCTCAAGAACTTCCTCCGAAACAGCAAAATTATATGGAAAAATACCTTTACAGTCGACTATAGAACCTTGAAAGACAGACGAAGTCAATGGAAGAGAAGTTAGCGTTTTCACAGCCTTAGCTAACGAACAATTAACAAATTGCATACTGTCAATAAAGCGAACAGCCAATTTGTTAATGTGAACAATTAATGAAATAAACTTTTCTGTAGAGGTCGGTATGATATCTAAATTCCATGAAGGAAAGCGATCGAGACCATATTTTAAAATATGGTGAAGGTCATACCCTCTTAAATTATGAAAGACTATAGGTAGCAACCGATAAATCCTACGAGCTATATTACATTTTCGGCAAGCTGCCCCTAGATAATTACCAGTAAAATGGCAATGATCTCTAACCGGATTTACAATCGGTTTTTTACATAAATAACAGGTTCGACAAGATTTAAACTGTCGAACCTCACTGAAAGACATAGGCCCTATCAATTTATCACCTTCCGAATCATAGTACGGAATAACAATTTCAGTTGCAATTTCCTCAATTTTCTTAAGAAAATCAGGAATGCAATCAAGTCCGTAAAAGTAATAATATGATTTTTTGTTAGTATAATTATTAATTAATAAAAGGCCTGCTGCAATAGGCATATGAATTTGATGATGTCTATCATCAGGAGGTAAAACCGATTCAAAATCGGCATAAATCACAAAAGGTGGGGTGATATGTTTAGAATAATTTAGGAATTCTAAATTTTTATTTTCGGGGAGCGTGTATAGGGTTGTGCCAGTCTGATTTTTGGCGCATAATGCAACATGTGTATTGAATGCATTATCTAATCTAAACCCATTAAGGCAATGTGGACACCAACGACATCTAATTTGAATGTTACAGTCAGGGTTTTGATGGCAATTCATTAACCAGTTGATATTGGTCACAGCGATATAATGATATCTATCATTATTTTCAAGTAGTAATAAATAAATAGGGTTTCCGTCAGTGACTTTGCTTCTATGGATCAAACTTAAATGAGGATGGTGAAAGACATAATTATCTGGAACCTCATCAATTATAACAGTTGGTGTGTACGAAAACACATTTATTGCTAATTTTAAAGTCGAATTTTTCTTTTCGAACTTTGGGATGTTTATTAATTTCATGGGACAATCCGTGATCTCATCGTACTCTAATTCGTCTAAAAACTCGGTATATTTAGAGACTCTTTGGGGTTTTCACCAATTATATCTTTCTTTAATAAATAAAGAATAGAGTAAAGGAAGCACTTGTCGTCATTGTTTTTTATATTTACTATGGCTCCTTTATTTTTCAATGCAGAAGGGGTTTTAATATATTTATGTCCAGACAAACGATTAATAGGAGCATATTTTGTTAAAATAAAGTGAATTTCCATAATATTAATAACACGCCATCCACTGCCTAAATGGGTGAATTGTTCTATTTTTTCAATAAGCTTATTAACCCCTTCACTTAAAAAGTTATCTGAAAATGTCTCCGCATTATTTGAAAAATAATTGTCACGGATCTCGCCATCTTTTTCAAATTTAATTAATATCGCGAATTGAATTTTAACGCTCCCCATTTTATTTATCTCAAAAATTAATTTATTACTGATTCGCTCAGTTAAAGTTACTGTATTTAGTTGCGCGTTAGATATATCAAAACGTAAAGTTTTGATAGCGCCATTTAAATTTACTGAAATGTTCGGCTCATTCTCTAATACAGAACCTCCGAATTGTATAATATTTTCATTATTTATAGTAGGTATAGTATTTTCATTAATTATAATAGGTATATTATTTATAATATTTTCATTATTTATAGTACTTTCATTATTTATAATAGGTATATTATTTATAATATTTTCATTATTTATAGTATTTTCATTAATTATAATAGGTATATTATTTATAATATTTTCATTATTTATAGTATTTTCATTATTTATAATAGGTATATTATTTATAATATTTTCATTATTTATAATAGGTATATTATTTATAATATTTTCATTATTTATAATATTAGAGTCATCATCATCACTGATTTCGATGACTTCTTTTTTAATTATTTTATTTGGGATATTAATTTTAATAGGTGTAGCAGGTCTTTTATTCTTTTTATTTGATGTTTTTTTATTTTGTAGTATATTCAAAATATCGACGTTATTTTTATTAATTTTCTTAAACATATTTATTTTACTCGACTTGAAAGAATTTAAATGAACCCCATGTTCCCTATAAAATTCTTTATATTTAATGTTCTGGGATGTTTTGCATATGGCGCAGATAAAAAAGTTGATGCCATTAAATCTATGGCGGTAATATTTTTTCATTTCTTCATGGCAACTTTCATTATGTTGCAATGATGAGATGCAATATCTTGGATAAAAAGTGCCTAATAAAAATATTAAATTAAAAACCTATATAAAGTAACTATGATATAAAATATCTAATAATTCTAACAAATAAACCTATATACAATAATATTTGCATGCTCACTGCAAACTATTTAATAATTCTAATATATAAAACCTTAAATACAATAATATTTGCATGCTCACTGCAAACTATTAAATAATTTTAATAAATAAAACCTTAAATACAATAATATTTGCATGCTCACTGCAAACTATTAAATAAAATATCTATTAAAATAATTCCTATATAATTCATATATATAATTCAATTACGTAAGATCTATAATAAAATGCTTATATAATTCAAAAACTATTTGTTCAACTATATTTGTTTATAATTTATTATGTTAATATATGTTTCAGTAATAATACTTTTTTAAAATATATTATAAATTAATGATATTTAAAGTATTATTAAAATAATACTTTAAAATTCATCAATTTAAAAATATATTTATCATAAAACTTTTGAAATAAATAGATCCTTATTATAAATTTATTATAAATTATTATAAATTATTGATATTTGATGTAATATTTTAATAATACTTCAAATATCATTAACTTAATTTCGATAAATAAAAATAAATAAAAAACTAACATTTATCTCCTGATTCCGACGAATCATCATCCTCTATAGAAGAGAGGTCCTCCATATCTTCCCCAGTAACGAGGGCATCTCCAAAAACGGTGGCATAATTATTGTCATCCCCAGAAATGGGGGCATCTCCAAAAACGGTGGCATAATTATTGTCATCCCCAGAAATGGGGGCATCTCCAAAAACGGTGGCATAATTATTGTCATCTGCATCCAAATCAACTAAAATGTTTTTTAAATATATAATAAAATTAAATTAAAATTTACCATCTTCGATAATATCCTCTTCGCTATCGCTGATAACAATTGTATCTTCGATTAAAATAACTTCTAAAATAATTTATAAATAAAACATATATAAAATTAAAATTTACCATCTTCGATAATATCCTCTTCGCTATCGCTGATAACAATTGTATCTTCGATTAAAATAACTTCTAAAATAATTTATAAATAAAACATATATAAAATTAAAATTTACCATCATCTTCGATAATTATAACATCATTTTGATGATCTAACTGATCTTGTATTTCTGTTAAAGTATACCAATCTAGAAAAATATAATAATAAAATTAAAAATAAATTAAAAATCCTTACCATTTTCATCAACCAACAATTGGCGTAAAATTCTTGAGTTCTCCATTTTAAAATTTTTGAAATCCCGCGAGTAAAATTTTGAAATAATTGTGACAAATTCTACATTTGTCAATGTTTATAAAGAGAATAATATTTTCAGGATTTAGCCAATCACATTTAAGCAATACACACATATAGGTGAGAGATTTTTAGACATGTTTTCTTTGTAAAACACATGCAGTCTACACTGTGACTGCATGCGTTCTTTGTAAAATCACATACATACTTTTGTTTGTATGTGTTTTCTTTGTAAATCACATACATACTTTTGTTTGCATGTGTTTTCTTTATTCAATTTTGTGTATGCATGCACTTATCATGTAATGATCACGCACTTATCTTACACTGTCTTTGTGATCATGCACTTATCATGCACTGTCTTTGTGATGATGCATTATCTTTAATTAAACACAAAATAATATTTATAATAATAATAATATAAAAAATATTAATAATAATAATAATATTAATAATAATAATATAAAAATATTAATAATAATAATATTAATAATAAAAATATTAATAATAATAATAAAAATAATAATAATAATATTTATAAAAATAATAATAATTATTATTATAATAATAATATTTATAAAAATAATAATAATAAGTAATAATAGAATAATAAAAAATAAAAATATTTATAAAAAGAATAATAATAATAAATAATTATAGTTAAAACACAACAATAAACATTAATACATTTATTAATCATCAAATCTCTTGGATAATAACCAAGCTAAACAATGTTGACCACATGTTAAGGTCCATGGTTTTTGATACATAGTTTTATTATAGACAATAGGTTTACCCATTGTTTGCAGTTTCGAAACCATTAAAGCCGGATAATAGAAACCCATAGGATCAAATACAAATATCTTGCTAGGCTTCATATATATTGCTAACCAATGTTCTCCACCGAGATGAGATGATTGAGTATTGACGATTATGGCTTGATTATTACGTAAATATGGAATTTTATCAAGAGGAAAAACCCCCTAAAAATTCATGTCCTAGTATTTGTTTTCCAATTCGATAGACCTGAACAGAACTACATCAATAATATTAATAATACATTTAAAAAACTTACTCCATGACAAACTATCATAAATTATCTATACATTTATACCAACATTTTCAAACCAACAATGTTCGTTCAAACCAACAATGTTTGAACTCTGTTCAAACCAACACTGTTCTGTTTGCAGTTATTTGAACTTCATTTTCAAACACTCCATATATTACAACATGTACCGGTTCAGTTGTAGCTTTAGCAAACTTTATATCTAATCGTAAATTACCATTTTGAGGTAATTGACTCTGATTTAAATCGAAATCGGGTGCCAAAACAAATGTGAAGAATGGATATTTGCTTTTAAAATCTTCAAGAGTTATACCACAATTAAGGTTTTTATCCAAATAACCCATATTTCTAACTATACTCTGCATATATGTAGCACAATAATTATCATTTTCGAAATCTTGAGTATATGTTTCTCTATAATCACTATTTTTCGATAAAGTTAGCGATGTTACACCAAAGTTTTTGAAAATTGAGCTCGAACCTTTAGCTGAACCCTTAGCAATAGCAAATTGAACAATTTCCTTTGTTTTCAATGGATATATTGCATGCTTAGAATTAAGCCCCAATTGATGACCGGCTAATACAGAAGGCTCAACACGAACTCTTCTTACCAATAATTTTGCATCAACTAATTGAAGAATTGGTGTTGTGGTGGCACTTGTTAGTGATAATACCGAATCAGATCTTTTCAATCTAATGTGTACATTAACACCTGGGAGTAAATATTTCGGTTGATCCATAAAATCGAGTTGTAATGATGAGCACATGGTAAATAATTTCGATCCTTTAATCCACTTTTTCCTATCATCATCACTACCATAACCCATAGGAGTTAAACATGTATTTTTAGTATCACTATTGTAATTTATAATAGTTTCTATTAGAGCTTTGTGAATATATGTACTGTTACCACCCTCAATCTTGATATTATTAAATCCGAGAACTGCATCTTTAAAAAGTGTATGAAACAAGAAATTGTTTGGTATTACATCACTAGGTTCACCCAACGGTTTTCTATCTTTATCTACAACTTTGATCTGAACAGTTAACAATGTATCATTCAAATCTAAATATTCAGTTTGGGAACCATTAATATAAAATTCAATATCGGTTCTACTATCCATAATAGAATTCATCGGGAATACCTCTTCAAAGGCCCCCATTTCAATTACTGCTTGGGCAGACGGTCTATCAAATAAGCACAATTCAGATTTACCACAAATCATTTTTGAAATATAGTTCCATGTCCTTTCATTCGTTTGTTTATATGTTTATGATGTCTTTTACGTTTTTGAGCTGGTGCTGGTTCCTGTTTTTGAAACATACCTGCAACACTAGGTAGAACTTTCCCTAACTCGGATAATGCATTTGATTTCAGAGATGGCAATATTTTCTGCTCATTCATTATCACATCTTTAGCAGTTTTCATACCAAAACTACCAAGGCGTTTAAGAATAGGAAGTGCAAATCTACCAATTGTTCTCAACCAACCTGATCCATACTGTTTACCAATAAAATATGGTAATTCGCCACCACTTTGACTACCACTATACATACTAATAATATCGTTATTGGCCATCTAATTTACGAAAATGTAATGTCAAATGAGTTTTTGTATCTTTACTAAATTCAATAAATTTACCGCTATCATCACGAATATTTATTTCTATATTGTTTATACATGATGTTGATACCGGTAAGTACATGGGATTATCGATATTTATATTGACAACTTCATCCTGGTCATGTTTATCAACCCAAACAGATTTCAAAAGAGGAACCAAAGAATCACCAACAATTATAGGATCGATGATGTTAGTATATATGAACATTTGCCTATGAAGTTTTATTATTTTTGGTTTGCGTACACCAAAAGCACTTGTCCTATATGTTTGCTTATCTAATCCCAATGTATTAGCCAAATTTTTATCAAATGTAATTTCACAAATGTTATTATTCAGACTGAATTTACATAATCCATCTTTAACAAATTCAATAGTTTTAAATATATGTAAACAATTGAATGAAATATACTTATGTAATTTTTCAAGTGTTTCAATATATAAATCATTAGTAAATGTAAATGTCTCTTCAACTTCATTAATATATGATACAGATATTTTGATGTTTTCGATTGTTACACTTTTTTCATCAAATGTTTTGAAACGTATTAGGTATTCAGTACCAGGAACAACAATGCTAAGCTTATCACAACCCATTCGCTTGGCATCCTCAATACTTTCAAACTTTATTGTAAATGGACTATAATCACAACTAACATTCAATCCATCTTTGAAAAACATGCCACAATTTTCATCTAAAATCTGATTCGGAATATGACAATATCGTTCAAAATTATTGATTGAGAAAATACTACTACAGGTTTTGGGTACACGTTTCTTGTAACCGATTTTACAATGACTATAAAATGGGAATGTATTGTACACAAATGTAAAGTCTTGCAAAGCAACTTCCCAATTTCCATGTAAATAAATGGGATTTTGAAGATCAACCATAAATTTACTTGCTTGATTTTCCGGATGGATTAGTGGGCAACTATTACTCGGTAAAATTGTATAGAAACTCATTTTACTAGGTCTTTTGATGATATCCACGAGGGTTTTTGATATCCATGCCATTTGACATAGTATTGTTTATCCTTACCCACTAGTTTAGTTTTCAATATTTTCTGAATTCTGAACACTGTAGGTTTGGAAATAACTTGTAATTCCTGTTCATAGAATTTCCCTTGTATTAAATTGTTATCACTATCTTTAATAACATACATTACAGGACTCTGTTTAGTATTAATTTTAGTAATTTGAAATACCTCATCACTCCAATTACTATCGAAATTTTTGATGAAAGGTGAAGCAGATATTTTACTAATTCTAACGTAATCACCAACTTTATATTTTGGTTTTGTAATAGCAACTGTTTTAGATCGTACTGATTTAGCTAATGTTTTCGAGCTGATATCTACGGGTCTCAAACCATTCAGACCTCGATGTGATGAATTATTATAACTAACAAGTATTTTCGGTAATACATTTATCCATATTTTATTACCTTGATGCACGAAATATTTCTTCAATCTATCCCTCAATGTCCGGTTAAATCTTTCAACATGAGCGGCTTTGTATTGAGAATGTACAGAATAATGATTTATTTTCAGACGATCCAAGATTTGCTTAATTTTACTATTGTAAAACTCCTTGCCTATAATAATAATAATAATAATAATAATAATATTAATAATTATAATAATAATAATAATAATAATAATAATAATAATAATAATAATAATAATACCTAAATCGGTTTACAAATTGTCTGGATGCTCATTTTTAAACATTGAGTTAATTGCTTTAGATATTTCCTCTGCAGATTTTGTCTTTGTTGGTACAC
This sequence comes from Schmidtea mediterranea, assembly GCA_022537955.1. Taxonomy (NCBI): domain Eukaryota; kingdom Metazoa; phylum Platyhelminthes; order Tricladida; family Dugesiidae; genus Schmidtea; species Schmidtea mediterranea. The sequence goes on from CM039680.1 coordinate 3,511,090, forward strand.
CGCGAGCAAAACGACTGAAAACATCAATACACGTTAAAATATATTTATAACCCTTGTTAATTTTTGAATACGGTATCATCTCCATCAAATCCATTTGCCATAAATCATTAATACCGAATGTTTTATAAGCTCTCGTTGGAAATCTTTTCCGCATTGGTTTGTTTAAACTGTACGCAAGCTGATCTGACAACCACTTTTGCGTTTCCTTTTTCGACTTTGGGACTCTTTTCTTTAACTTTGCCACTCCACCGAAACCTGCTTCGTCTTCTGGGTTCGTCCAAATCTTCTCCATTACAACAAGATGATTTAAATTTTAATTTAACATTAGGTAATGATTGCCCCATCGTTTATTGTGATAATAATGATAATGCTAATGGTAACATTGCTCCAATAAAACCACCTTGTTGTTTATATATGATTTTTCTCATTTGCTTACGATTTTTATTATTTACTAGTGATAACAAAGGCTTACCATGTTTATTCAGTACTAGTTTTTTAGAATTACTGATTTTAATTTTACCTCTGACTACTTTTATTAGAATTTTGAGTAAATCATCGACAACAAAAGTTGGAAATGATTGTAAAATAGACATTCTTTTCATACTCGAAGCCTTTAACAATGCATTAAAATATGGGAAACTCCTATGATTTTTTACAATTTTATCTGTTTTCTTACTCTTTTTAATAATGTTTTTCGAAATTAGATTCATTGCAGGGTAATTCTCGGTTATTAGCTTTTTAGATGGTGTATAACTGGTTTTTGGTGGAACTTTATTTATAGTCTTTTTAATACTTTGTCTAAGTTTTCGGATATTTTTAAGCCTGGATTTCATAAACATTTTTACATGTTAAAGTTTTCAACTTTGTTTATATACCATGGCACCTTCTTTATTGAAAATATCGGTTTTTACCCGTAAATCATCATTGCATTGTTGTGTGAAATCAAGAAATATATATCCATGTGGTGATTTTGTAGCATCTTGAAATGCACTGATGAGAAAATTACGATTATTAGGGTATGCCTGTCGAGCAAGAAAATCAATAACTGTTGCATCTCTAGGATTCTTGAAAATAACTAAATATTGAACATTTAAATTCCTTGTTCGATGGGCGCCACCCTGATGAAATAGATTTTGAGTAATAAAGATCACAGTAACACCAACGTGTCTACTGATTTTTGTGAATAAATTATTAAAATCCTTTTCTTTATTAGCTTCCTGATACAAATCATCAATAATGATGACATCACCTTTCCTTAATCGACTTGACCAGTTTTTATCGAAACCCTTTACTATTTTCATGTTTTCAATTTACAGAAATTATCTTGAGTTAATCCATGTTCTTCATCTGCACCCTTATGCCAATAAATCTTGTTGAATTTTGTTTGAAATAAATTAGATTTCAGTAATTTCCACACAAACATAGTTTTACCACTACCACTTGGGCCAACGATTTGATATACCGCATCATTTCTTAATTCCATTATTAATTTGTATAATTATAGGTTTTTGTTTATATTATATGATTTAATGAACTCTTCCTAAAAATTATATATATATATAGCTTAATATTTCTTTATTGTTTAATTATGTTATCAAATATAAATTATAAAGGAACATTCGATGTATCAAAAATGACGTTTCCAAATGGTAAACCCCAGCAAATTGTAGATAGGAGTGGAAAATACCCTATAATATTTTTCAAATCAGGCAAATGCAGAATAATGGGATGTAAGAAACCTTTAGATGTCAATAAATTACAATATAGAATAAAGGATCTTAAAATACAGTCAATTACAGTTACCATGGATATAGGACAATCTATCAATCTATACAACATGTCAACAAAATGTCTTTGTATGTTCGAAACAGAATTATTTCCTGCACTGAGGCTTTTAAAATACAACCCAATGTGTGTTAACGTGTTTGCTAGTGGCAAAATAGTCATATTAGGGGTGCGAAATCTAGAGTACAAAAATATTGTTTGTGACATACAAAATGAAATCACCGGATTGGTCGGTATCTGATTGGCCAATGATTGTTTAAAACAACTTGCTTATTCATTTGATTTCATTTTTAAAATGGAAAATATTATGTATGCTATGCCAAAGAAAAATATCGCTGATTACGGTAAATTTATCTTTTTTTTTTATTTCATTTTTTATATTTTATTTAGACCAATATGTCCCAATGATAATAGATCGCATTATTTATTACTATCCTCAAATAAAGGAGATTTTGAAGAATCAAGAACCGTCAATGCATCAACAGTTAATATACAATGAAACAAGAATAGATATTTCCAATCTCAATAAGCAAGCTCTTTGGGACAATGAAATAAACCGAATGGTCAAGGAGATGGAAACTGAATACCCCTGCATTCTGGGGTGTAGCTGCTGTGATTTCCGATATCAGCGCTATGTCGAATGGAATCTGACAAATTCAATACGAAATTTTCAAAAAATGAAACTGTTAAGAAAATAAATGTATTTTATTTTGATTGTTTTGGTAGTTTTATTGTTAGTAATAAATGTTTTTGTATTTTATTTTTGTTGTTTTGTTAGTTTTATTTTGGTGATAATAATAAATGTTTTTGATAGTAATAGTTTTATTTTGATGTTGGTAATAATAAAAATAGTAATTTTATTAGTATAGTAATAATAATAATAAAAATCATGATAATTAAAATAATAACAATAATAATAATAATGATAATAAAACACGTGATATTAATAATACATTTTATATAGATGAATGTGTAAAATCATATATGTAAACTCAACGGGTTAATTCACATACAGTTTTCCAGTCACGCACTTATCTTGCACTGTCTTTATGATCACGCACTTATCATGCACTGTCTTTGTGATGATGCATTAGCTTTAATTAAACACATAATAATAATATTTATAATAATAATAATAAAAATAATATTAATAATAATAATAATAATAATAATAATAAAACACGTGATGTTAATAATACATTTTATATAGATGAATGCGTAAAATCATATACAAAATCCACGAGTTAATTCACATACAGTTTTCCAGTCACGCACTTGTCTTGCACTTATCATGCACTTATCATGCATTGTCTTTGTGATCATGCATGATTCTGATTGGTTAATCAGTATCTGTCAGGGTATAAAAGTGCGTCACCACATTATAAAGATCATAAATCAAACATGACCAAGAAAATAAGTGTCCAACCAGTTCAGATGTTCCACAATTATAAAATGTATTTTTTAAAGGAGCCTATCAATATGCAATTGGCAAATCCAGTCAAACTCAATAAAACGCAATTTCAATCTCTTGCTGGCACTCTCTCAATATTAGATATCAAGGATATTGATAATACATTCAAAAAGATCAATTCCAATTTAAAATGCAATGAAAATGCTTTCTTCACGAGTCAATATACCAGATATTATGATGCATTTACAGAAATAGGATTCAAAGAACAGGAAAACTGGTATATAACAATAACAATCCAAGGATATAAAGCAGATCAAAACGATGTGCTTTCTCCAATCTGGAAAATTGTTACTGCTAGACTTTCACAGTTATTTTAATGTATAGTGTTTAATAAATGTATTAATGTTTCTTTGTTATTCTATAAACAAAATTATAAGTAGTTTTAAAATAGTGTTAAAATGATGTCTGAAAAGGTAAAATATAAAATATAAATAATTAATTAATTTTGGTTTAGAATATTTAATAAACTTTTTGTTTGATAAACTTGAAGAAATAACCGGTGTAAAAATTAGAGATATGTTGACTCTAGTTGAAGCATTGAGTAAAGAATCAGATTGCGAATCTGAATGTCAGAGTGATTCTGGATGTCAGAGTGATGAAATTGTTAATGATGGAGATACTGAAATTATTAATGATTCTGAAGAATTATTAATGTTGAAGAAGCTACCGAAAAAGATGAGCCTACCGAATTTAAGAATTGTATTGATCATGTTATAGAAAATATTATGATAGAATCTTGTGGTGATGAAGAATGTACATGTAATAATCAATAAATCCTTAAAATATAGTTTTTTATTAATAAAAATAACAAAGAAATATTTATTAAAATCTATGATAAACCTTATTACATAAATATAAAACAGATACTCCAGTGAATAGTTTTAATAAAAATTTGCAATTCTCGATATAAATATCAGAGCGTTTGGCTTCTGCGGCAACTTGAATAATCGTTGTCCATCCACCGTTTGATTCTACCCACGGGTCAATTTTTGTTTCTATCACCTAAATAATAATAAATTAATAACAATATAAAGTAATATACCTCTATAGACCATTGGAAATAATTTTCATAGTCGGATCCAGATTTTAATATCATGTGTTTCATGTACATTAATCCTACTATTATTCGCATCCATTTATTATTTTCATCAAACATGTAACTAAATATTGATTGGAATGCCTTCTTTCTCTCCAATGGTGGCAAATTGAGAATTTTTTCATAATCGAATGGGATGTCTTCAACGATTTTCTCGGTACGGTTTACCATAAATTTCATGTTTTTAATGATTTCATCTTCTTCTCTATTATTAGAGACCAGCTCATTCAACAAAGTTATAAAAAATTTAGTTTCTGGCATTTTATAAAAATATATGAAAGTGTAAGCTTATTTATACTATATTCGGCCAATCAGAATCATGTAATACTAAGAAAATATATAAAAATATATAATGGAAATGGCAATGATGATTTGTTGGCACTGTTAACTTCTTTCAAGCTGTTGCCACCCCTGTTAACTGGTTGTTGTAATTTCATTATACGATTGAACTGATCAGTTGTTTTATTAGAATAAAATTTTATACTATATTGAACTTGATTCATCATTTTTTCATTAAGTTTATGATTTTCTTTCAATTCTAATATTGATTTTCTTAATTCATTTTTGATAGTACCAATGGTCTTATTTAAATATATAATATCATCATATAATTCGTTTTTAGCTCTTTTTAAAGTCTCATATGTATGTTCAAATCGGAATTCTAAATTACTCATTCTTTCAGATAATCTTTTGACTGGAGTTTTCAAATATCTAGGCCTATCTATCATATACAAAATATCCATCAATACAGCGGTATCTGGACATACACATCTTGTAGAATTTTTACCTTGAACGGTTACAACAATTGAGTTGGCCATATTAAAAACTAATAATAATAATAAAATTTCTTTAATCATTTTTAAATCTATATAAATTAATATTTATTGTTTATAGCTAAAGATGTGTGTGTGTGTGTCTCTAAATTAGTATAAAAGTAATTGTTATTTCATTTTTTATCATTAAAATGATTGTACCGAGCGCAGTTCAAGCTATGAATGAAATTAAACATTACGGTAATTTATTATTAATATTATTATTATTATTACTTGCTTTTAGATGATTATTTTAAAGTTATTAAAGAACGTCCTGAATTCTATTATCCAGAAATACATGGAATCATGGATAAGCCTGCATCAATAATTCCAGACTTGATATTCAATCATACATCAATATGGATATTTACTGTAATAGATGAGTTCCTATGGGATATCGAACAAAACAATTTGTCAAAAGATATGGAACCCGAATACCCTTGTGGTGATGGATGTCATTGCTGCGCCGCCCGATATCGGAAGTATGTGGAATGGGCTTTGAATAAAGCTCTTAGACAATACTACTATAGTAGAATTGTCTCTTTATAATAAATTTGTTGTATTTGTCTCGGTTTTCAATATATAATAATAATAATAGTAATAATAATAAAAATAATAATAAAATAAATTTACAAAATATATACTACTTATTTTTATAAGTAGTAAATTTAAATTTAAAAATGTTTAAAAATAATATGACCTTGACCTACTTTTGAATGACCTTGACCTACTTTTGAATGACTTTGAAAATTTTTGATGAGTCATCCAATGACCTTGACCTACTTTTGAATGACCTTGACCTACTTTTGAATGACCTTGAAAATTTTTGATGAGTCATCCAATGACCTTGACCTACTTTTGAATGACCTTGACCTACTTTTGAATGACCTTGAAAATTTTGGGTTTTGTTTAAATGAGCTTGAAAAAATATGATGAGTCATCCAATGACCTTGAATGACCTTGACCTACTTTTGAATGACCTTGAAAAAATATGATGAGTCATCCAGTGACCTTGAATGAGTCATGGTCTTTGTTTAAATGACCTTGAATGAGTCATGGTCTTTGTTTAAATGACCTTGAAAAATATGATGAGTCATCCAACGACCTTGAATGAGTCATGGTCTTTGTTTAAATGACCTTGAAAAATATGATAAGTCATCCAATGACCTTGAATGAGTCATGGTCTTTGTTTAAATGACCTTGAAAAAATATGATGAGTCATCCAATGACCTTGAATGAGTCATGGTCTTTGTTTAAATGACCTTGAATGAGTCATGGTCTTTGTTTAAATGACCTTGAAAAATATGATGAGTCATCCAATGATCTTGAATAAGTCATGGCCTTTGTTTAAATGACCTTGAAAAAATATGATGAGTCATCCAATGATCTTGAATGAGTCATGGTCTTTGTTTAAATGACCTTGAATGAGTCATGGTCTTTGTTTAAATGACCTTTAATGAGTCATGGTCTTTGATTTTGGACTTAGAAAAATTTTCTCTCAGCCGGGGGGGGGGTACTGTGCTGGATGTGACATGTGCTGGATGTGACACATCCCACTACTTCTATAACTCGTATCAATTATCTATTTTTTTCGTCTAAATTATCCTTATAGTCGTATCAATTAACTATTTTAATCAAATAAATCATCACCATCATATCAATAATCGTCTCGTTAACTATTCTCCTTTATTCCTTTATCGTTTCTCCAAAAAAATATTCCTTAATCTCTATGCGCTATGGCCTTTTTACTTAACTACTCTCGTCTTTTTCCTTAAACTTCATCCGCTGTTGCTCTATGGGCCTTTTTATTTAAATCCTCTTGTCTTTTTCCTTAAACTTTATTCGCTGTGATCTTTTTTCTTTTGATTCATCGCCCTTCATTTTTAAGTCTATTTTGAATTATCTATATCTCGTAATAATTATCTATCGACCTCGGATCAATTATCTATATAGTCTTATCAATTATCTATGTGGTCGCATTAATTATCTATATTACAATAATAAAATCATTATACTCATACTCTCATTCAATCTGTAAATCATTTTTCCTATGTCTCATTGATTTAAAAATCGTTTACTTAATCCTCAGTCGCTGGCGCTCTATACCCTCTATTGTTTCCGTTGGCTCTCCGGCCTTCGTCATCTTATTTCAACTGGCATTCTGTGGCCTTCAATCTCTAATCTCATTTCAACTGGCACTCTATGGCCTTTAATATCTAATCATAATCATATCTCATCTGGCACTCTATGGCCTCTAATATCTAATCATAATCATATCTCATCTGGCACTCTATGGCCTCTAATATCTAATCATAATCATATCTCATCCGGCGCTCTATGGCCTCTAATATCTAAACTTATTGTCTCATTTAATCATATCTTATTTAATCATAATCATATCTCAACTTTAATATCTAATCATATCCTATTTAACTATAATCATATATCATCTTTAGTATCTAATCTTGATCACATCTTTACTGTTATAACCATATCTTATTTCAAGATCATCTCTTATCTTTAACATCTAATCATAATCATATCTAATCATAATCGTATAATATCTGTTCTCGTCTTTAATCATAATCATATCTCATCTTTAATCATTTCATATTATCTTTAATCTTAATTCTCATGTTCATATTATCTTTAATCCTAATCATATCTCTTCTTAATATCGGAGTTGAGTTTTATCAGTGACTTTTGGGTGAGTTTGAGGCCTCACACTGACTCTCAATCCATGGCGTCCTTTGCCTAGCGCATTTTACCGGTTACGCCTTCCTCACCGCCACTCGGATATTTGGTACTCGGTGTGGAATCCGGGTTGTTGTACCAAACTCCTCGCTGGGAAAACTAAAAAAACATTCCCTCAGTACTCGGTGTGGGATCCGGGTTGTGTACCTCGGAGAATATAAAAGTATGGAAATGTCTAGACGTTTAATCAAGTTCCAAAAACGGTTTACTTGATTTCCCGAATAGTGAAAAGAAAAGGAAGCGATAAATGGGCGCGGAAAATTCTTAATTAATCTATCTAATACCTGCCCGCTCTCCCGTCAGATTTCCGGCACAATTCGGCCGCCCTGATCTGATCCTTAGTAGGTCCTTTCAAGTATGAACCATTTACCGGTTAGTTCACATCTCACCTACCGTTTAGTCCTCGATACTTGGTGTGGTATCCGGGTTGTTGTATCGAACGGTTCAGCGCCACCAGTCCCTTGGCCGATAACATCCTGAACACGAGAGTCCGTAGCTGTCCTCTGGTGCCTCACCACCAGCTAGGGAAAAAAATGTCTCTAGGTACCTTTACTAACTTTTCAGCTTTCTTACCGGTATCTAAATCATGCGCATTTTCAATTTTTATTTTTATTTTCGGTTTCCCCTTCACTTTCCCAATTCAAAAATTGTAGTAATCGCGTTGGTTTGTTCTCCAAAGAGGTGATCAATCTCTCGCCAGGAACTCCCCAACATTTGCGACGGATCCTACTACCTTTCTCTCCTCGGGTTGATCAAGGTTCCCCATCGGAATAAGCGTACTATCGTTATGATAGCTCGGTTTTAAATCTTACTTTCCAGTATTATTTCCATATAATATAAATAACATTACAAAATATACTAACAAAATGATGCATCGAAACTTTTACTGTACCTTATGTGTGATTTTTCAGCTTTCACTGTTTAAGTTGTGTTTTACTTGTCCACTCAGAATTTATTTAACGGCTTTCATGATGTTTTCGGCTTTTTCCGTATGTTTTACACCTTTCGGTTGCTATTGTTGTCTCATTTATTATTATTATTAATCTCAACTCATCGTACTCGTTTTTAATCATCATTTTCCTCTGGTTGCTAACTATTATTCTCGTTATTCATTATTATCTCTAATCCTTTATTTTCATTAATAACAAGCATCATCATTTTATTCATCTACGCTCATTTCTTACTATTCATTTCATTTACACCTGAACATTTCCTTTTATCTACGCCCAAGTTCCTCCATCATCAGGATTATTTTTTCGTCAATTTCTCTAACTTAATCGATTATCTGTTCTCGATTAGTATCTAATTTGGCTTTGCTTGGCCTCATGTCTTTTGTAATTCGCACAATCGATCGTTCGTTACTTCCGCTCATCTCATAGGAGTAGGGGTTCGAAATCGTTGCCACCTTTTCCGTTACTATTTTGATCTTTAAATTAATTACTTTCAGTTTATCGTTTATTACGTTTAGAATTATTTTAACTGACTTGGTGATCACGTTTTATTTCAATTTTAATCCAGTAATTTCTAGCTTTCCAATTTTTTACGAACTCTTAGACGACCCGCATTTTGTGGTTTCCCCTATATCTAATCACTTTAACCCTCGTGATTTCCACCTTTTCCCTATTTTTATTATTTTTATTTTTATTTATTTATCTATTTTTTATATTCTTATTACTACTTCTAGGGTTTTTTGGATGATATTTACACGATGATTCCATTGATTTATACAACCTACCCATAATTTTATTTTTGTTTATAGTTTCCTGTTTCTTTGATTCCTGCTCTACAAATATTGATAATTTTATCCCCACTTTCCTGTTGAATCGTTTTATTTTTGAATATTTTGTGTATCTAATATTTTAATTTATTTACATATATTGATATTTTCCTCTCTTATTACAATAGTCGTCATTCATGAGTTTTCTAAACTGTTGTTTTGTTTCATCGTATTGTTGGGGTTGTCGGTGACTTCGAATAGAAATTATTGTCGATCTGAGTCCAAACGTGCTTTAAACACCAGTAACGAACTCCAAACGATATAAACTTTATTGATTAATACACTTTGTCTCCACTGATTTACAAAAATATTTACAATTCACTTTCAAAATTTTTAATTTCTTCACAATTTTCTGAATTCTAGAGTATTCGAAGTTTTTGACCCATTGTAACTTTTTATCAAAAGTTCACATGATTATAGTTCTATGGTAATTTTTGATCGTCTTATTATTCTACACAATATATCAAAAATTAAAAATTTTTGCCAAAGTTGTGACCCTTTATAACTTTTTATCTAAAGCTCTGATGACTAAAGTTCAATTGGCAAATTTGCTTGTTTCATCGATCTCTACAACATATCAAAAATTAAAAATTTTGACCAAGGTTTTGACCCTTTATAACTTTTGACCCAGAAGTCAGACTGCCATACTTGTACAGTAAATATTGCTCAGCTTCTCAAGCTCTACCCTTTGCTAAGCAACGTTGGAACTGTGTTCGAGTGGGTAGATCGTCCGCAAAAAGTGAGCGTTATTGCTAATGCTATAATTGACCGAACGATCTCTGGGTCCAACGAGCTGTCGATAGAAGACCTGTGCTCGCTTTTGATTCTTAGGTCCCATTATTCTCCTATCTCTTTCAAATGTTAACCTATACTCTCATATCATCTATCTTTATGTCCATTCGCTTGGTCCTTCTTATTATTGTCCATGTTGATGATTTTTTTATGGTCTGTAAACGCTTGGTTATGTTAAGTAAACACAGTACATCTCTTACCCTTATCCCTATTATAACTACAATGTTCCCTATTATTATTACTATCATCATCATTGTTATTATTATATATAATGCCTTTCTTAATTGTTACTACTATTACCTGTATTATTATTTTTATTACTATAATTACCATTATATTTATTGTTATTACTACTATTATTATTATCATAATTATTATCATCATTATGGTGGGTTACGGGGTTTCAAATCTTGCGTATCCTTCTAGTTGCCCTCGTAACGCCATACAAAATGATTCTGATCCACTTGGCACCCGTTGCTAGGCAACGTTGGTAATGTGTTCAAGTGGTGGATTGCCCGCAAAAATTGAGTACCATGTGCTAGTACTATAGTTGCTCGGACAACCCTCGGGTTCACGAGCTGTCGATAGAAGACCTGCGCTCGCTTTTGATTCTTAGGTCCCATTATTCTCCTATCTCCTTCAAATGTTAACCTATACTCTCATATCATTCATTGTTATGTCTATTCTCATAGTCCTTCTTCTTGTTGTCCATGTCGAAGATTTTTCTTTGGCCTGTACACCCTTTGTTGTGTTAAATACACCCACATTATATCTTTCACCCTTATCCCGATTATAACTACAATGTTTCCCATTATTATTACTAGCATTATCATTGTTGCTATTATATGTATTACCTTTATTAATTGTTACTACTATTACCTTTATTATTATTTTTATTACTATAACTACCATTATATTTATTGTTATTACTACTATGATTATTACTACTATTATTATTATCATAATTATTATCATCATTACTACCAATACCATGATTATTATTATTATTACCATTATTATTATTATTATTATCATTATTATTATTATCAATATTGTTATTATTATAATTACCATTACCCTTATCATTATCGTTATTATTATTAAGATTTTGTAGGGATCCGTCCTTATTCTTCAGCGTTAAAAATTGTTTATTGATATACAACATTAGCCGTAGTTCATCTATATTTTTCGGTTTTTGATAAAGTATTTTTGTAAATTCGAAAATTTTAGCAGCGTCCCGCCCTTATTTGACGGTTCATCCCTATTCTACAGTTTTCGACAAAGTATTTTCATTGACTCGGAAAATTTGAGCAGCGTTCCGCCCTTATTTTACGCATTCCATTTTTGCGTTACTATTTTTGTTAAGTATTTGAATTAGTTCGGAAAACTTGAGCAGCGTCCCGCCCATATTCTCCGCCTCAACTCAAATCAATTTATTTTAATTTTTATTTAAAAACATTATTTTTCATGATTTTGGTCGTTCGGATTAATCTTTTTCCGATGGCTATTCATTTTAACTGTTGCAACGATTTCGCAATTTTCCCCGCTACCCATTCCCTCTTTTTGTCCTTAAGATCTATTTATGTTCATTTCATAGTTAATGAGTGCCCACTGGACTACTCGGTGTTAGAGATTTTGAGCCGATTGTTGTTAAAAATTTATGTAAATTTTATAGAAAACGGATGGTGAAGGAGCAGCCAATAAACTACTCATTTACCCTCCAATTTCCCCTATATACGGATAATACTGACGTTCCAACTCCTGCGTTCCGCACGCTGAGCCTTCACGGGTACATATCATTGGCGATTTCCCACGCTCTTACACAAATCTGTACTATGTAGATTTTGCTTTCTTGCGTTATGTGTTGGCTGTGGGCCGGAAAATAACAAATAATATTTTACCATAGCATTTGGAATAAAAGTTTCGATGCACTGAGGCTGTAGATATAAAATATTTATTCAGCATATTACACCGGCTACATACATTTGAAATTCATTGTATCTATTCCATAAAATTTACTTCATAAATCCCATAAATTTAATTCGATAAATCATCTATAAATTCAATTGGAAAAACAAAATTATCCAAAAATTTAATCTGAAAAATCATTCCATAAATTCAATTGAAAAATTACTCACAAATTTGATTCAAACAATCATCCATAAATTCAATTGGAAAAACAAAATTATCCATAAACAAAATCATCCATCAATTCGATCTGAAAAGTCATACATAAATTCAATTGAAAAATTACCCATCAATTCTCTTCGAAAAAATCAACTAATAATATTGCACCAGTTGAGAGTGATCGTGTTCAGGCAAAACACTTACCCGTGTTAATTGCCTGAATGCACGGCTCTCAACCAGCCATACAACCAGCCACACAGCTCTGCAATGAAATTTTCCTCCGAAAAATAAGACTGAAAATTTGTGAAAACACATCGGTATTTATACCTATTTTTCTCGCGTGTGAAATTTGATGCAGTAAAACAAAATTCGACCTTGTTATTTTCTAGTAAATTCTATTCGTTAATTTTATTATTTTTTTGATTTATTTTTATAATTTTTTATTTAAGATTTTTATTGAATTATTACTAATTCAATTTTTTTTTAAATTTCATTTTAATGAACTTTTATTAATTTTTTCAATTTCGTCGAATTTGTTGTGTTTTCTTGTTATATTTGTGTAGGTATCGTGCGAATCTTGGTGCGTTTTGTTATTATTTTAATTTTATTTTTATGTTTTTGATTTTATATTTATTTATATTCTCTCAGATTTTAAAGTGTTTAATTGGTGTTGTATATTGTATTTTAAGTTATCTTGGTGCTGGGTTTTCGTGCTGTATTACTGATGCATTTAAACAATTCTCAAAGCTATCTGTGTGATGGCCCAACAATTACTACAAATACCATGATTATTATTATTATTATCATTATTATTATTATTATTATTATTATTATTATTATTATTATTATTATTATTATTATTATTATAATCACCATTACCCTTATCATTATCGTTATTATTATTAAGATTTTGTAGGGATCCGTCCTTATTCTTCAGCGTTAAAATTTTTTATGGGTATACAACATTAGCCGTAATCCATCTGTATTTTTCGGTTTTTGATAAAGTATTTTTGTAAATTCGCCCTTATTTTACACGTTCCATTTTTACGTTACTAGTTTTGTTAAGTATTTGAATTAGTTCGGAAAACTTGAGCAGCGTCCCGCCCATATTCTCCGCCTCAACTCAAATCAATTTATTTTAATTTTTATTTAAAAACATTATTTTTCATGATTTTGGTCGTTCGGATTAATCTTTTTCCGATGGCTATTCATTTTAACTGTTGCAACGATTTCGCAATTTTCCCCACTACCCATTCCCTCTCTTTGTCCTCAAGATCTATGTATGTTCATATTATATTTAATGAGTGCCCACTGGACTACTCGGTGTTAGATATTTTGAGCCGATTGTAGAATCATTTAGGTCGATTTTAAAGAAATCGAGAAACGAGGAAGTAACCAAAAGACCACTTCCTTACTCCTCCTTTCTTCTATACGGAAAAATATTGACGTTCCGATCCCTGCGTTCCGCACGCCGGGTCTTCACGGGCACAGATCCTCGGCGATATTCACGCACTTACACGAATCTGAATAATATGTTGATTTTACTGACTTGTGATGTGGTTTGGCTGTGGGCCGGAAAATAAAATAATAGAAAAAAATATATTACCACATGAATTAGGCAAAAGTCTCGACGCATAAACTGTATATTTGGCATTCATATAAACAAATTTTAAATCGGGCATCGATGTACATAAACCAAAATAACATAACTGTAGATTAACAATCTGAAAATATTGCTGAAAAACATAACTGTAGATTAAAGATCTGAAAATATCTGAAACAAAATCACACAACAAAGTAAGATTTATAAAAAATGTGCATCTTAAATTTGGTTGAAATTAATACTACAAAGTAGTAGTTGAAAATTTGGGAAAACACATCAGTATTTATACCTATAATTTGGCCTTAACCTTGCGTGTTAGTTTTATTGCGATTAAACAAAATTCGACTTTGAAATTATTTGTGTTATCTAAATTAAATTTTTATTTATTTCTTAATTTAAATTGGTAATTTATTTTTAACATTTTTAAATAAATTTATTCAGCTAAAAATATTTTATTTTTATTCATTTAATTCATTAAATTTTACTTTTATATAAATGGTCATTTTACGGTCGAATTTTCTTGTTATTATGTTATTTTTTATGTAAATTTCGTGCTGTTCTTGATGCATTTTGTATTTATTTTATTTTACTTTTATGTTTTTGATTTTAAATTTATTTATATTCTGTCAGATTTTAAAATGTTTAGTTGGTGTTGTACATTGTATTTTAAGTTATCTTGGAGCTGGGTTTTCGTGCTGTATTACTGATGCATTTAAACAATTCTCAAGGCTATTTGTGTGCTGGCCCAACATTATGTTATTTTTATGTCAATTTCGTGGGGTTCTTGATGCATTTTGTATTTATTTTATTTTACTTTTGTTTTTTGATTTTATATTTATTTATATTCTGTCAGATTTTAAAGTGTTTAGTTGGTGTTGTATGTTTTGTTTTAGGTTATCTTGGTGCTGGGTTTTCGTGCTGTATTACTGATGCATTTAAACAATTTTCAAGGCCATTTGTGTTCTGGCCCAACAAGTTTTGGACAATTAGGAATTTTTTCTCGCATGTGCCGCTTAGTTATAATTTATCTTGCGTTTGTGTGTACGGTTGATAGATTTTCGGACCGATTACTTGCGTACGCACTGGGATTTTAATTTAAATTGCTCGCGTTGTATATGTTTTTGGAATTGAATTAATTGATTTACTTTCTTCGAAATTAATCGAATTTTATAAATTTATTGGACTAATCGTAATTTGTAGTGTCAATTTTTTTATTTCACTTGGAATTGTTAAGGATTTATTTATATTGAAATAAAAATTTTTTATGTTCGAATTTATTATCTACTGAAGCAAGTTACTACTTTTCAAAAATATATTGACTTTGTTTGGAAATTTGAATAAAACTGAGACATTGGCTGTTCAAGTGAAATCGATATATGTTGAATCTTATTGTCAACACCTATTTCAACAGAATATTTTTGTGAGAACTAATTTCAAATTCAAGCGATGCTTTAGACAAGATCCACTACAAAAGTTTAACAGATCCATCAGTTTTGCATACCACCAAAAAGTTGATCATTAAAATTATTCCTGACAAAGATGCCAACACTTTAACTATTGTCGACATAGGTATTGGATTTTATGGAACCACACCAAACTGTAGCTGATGTTTCCATGATTGGTCAATTTGGTGATACTTTATACTCATCTTATCACGGTAGAAAAGCATCACTCTTGCTACTAAGCATTTGTTTGAAATAAAGAACAAGTTTATGTAAGAATAATTATTTCAATAGAATAACTAAGTCACGATATTTATTGTGAATGCTTGCAGTGCTAATTAAAAACTAAATAATACAAATAAATTCAAACTTAACGAAACACAACAAAGAACTCATTTTAGACTCACCGATTTCACGTACAAACAGTAATGCCTCGTTCCTCCAGCAGATGAACTGACAATCTAAATCAGAAACAAGAATGCCAATTTAATAGATAGAGAATAAATAAAACATTTATTTACAAAACTATGTATATGTATGCATGTGTGTATGTAAGATATATTTCCCAGCAAATCTAGATTGTTGCCATGTACTCATTCACCATCCTTAGAGAAGTACTTCACTTGCACTAAAGCTGCCTCAGCCACATCGATATCACTTGACATAAGCTTGGTCCAGTCTGTGTTACCAGCAACAAAACCTAATTCTTTTCTCCGCTTTTGCTTTTTCAACTCCTCGAAATCTGCCCATTTAACCTGAGAAAAAAAATTATTTCAATTAAACTTTTTTTAAATTCTCACATGTTTCCCTCTGGATTTCTCATCGACATTTAGTTTATTTAGATTTTCCATTTCAATTTTCAGATATTCCTTGATGCTTAACACGGGCTGCTGTTGTTCATGGCTTGTCAATTTCACACCGTCCAAACGTTCTAAATTGATGGAAAATTAAACAAATCCATTCAGAATAATGAAATTAGTAATTAGAATTAAATTTATGCTTTATAATTTTTTTACATTTGCAGTTAAACGGATTCAAAAATCGATAAACAGGTATTATTTTTGGTCTTTGTAAAAGCTTAGTCTTATTCTCATTATTTGTAACGAGTTTTCGTGAGTCAAATAATGACGTTTGGGATTATATGCTGTTCGAAATAAAATACACTAATTCAAATTAATCGTCAAGGATTTGATGTAATTTCACGTAATTTTTATATTAAGGTTATGTTAAGCTACATTAATACATACACTAATTTGATAACCTGCTTTTACTTTTTTAAAATTATTAAACCTAAATATGCTAACCATGATCATTTACGGTGTTATCAGCAATATGGGATTTTAAAACATAAGAACTACTTCGTTAAATACTTATTTGTCATATAATCAATTTATGATAGAAAGATTAACGCTGACTACAAATCGATACGGATCCCAATTACATTAGATAGCTAAGGAATTTAGGTCTATTAAGAGTCATATACTTGCCAATGATACATTTAGCCTTATAAGGAGCCATAGGTTAATGAGACATTCAGTCCCATCAGGAGCCATATGCCACTTGCCAATGAGACATTCAGTCTCATCAGGAGCCATATGCCACTTGCCAATGAGACATTCAGTCTCATCAGGAGCCATATGCCACTTGCCAATGAGACATTCAGTCTCATCAGGAGCCATAGGCCACTTGCCAATGAGACATTCAGTCCCATCAGGAGCCATAGGCCACTTGCCAATGAGACATTCAGTCCCATCAGGAGCCATAGGCCACTTGCCAATGAGAAATTCAGTCCCATCAGGAGCCATAGGCCACTTGCCAATGAGACATCCAGTCCCATCAGGAGCCATAGGCCACTTGCCAATGAGACATTCAGTCCCATCAGGAGCCAAATACCACTTGCCAATGAGACATTCAGTCCCATCAGCAATTAGAGGTCGAGTCCATCAATAGAAATTCCGCAGCATGATAAAGAACAATATTATGTAAAACTATAAATTATATAGTGGAAATCCAATAGAATAATTCAATAATCGATATTATGAAATAAACCTTTTGTATCCTCGAAATCTTCATCCCATTTGCTTTTGAAAAATCCAGTTTCAGTAATCGATTCTTCTTCGGACTCAGAATCAGATAACACGACAACTGGTTGCTCGTCAGAAATATCTTCCATCTCCACCTACAATAACACAAAATAGAACGATTACTATGGTAAATTGATTTCCATAATATACATCTTCGATAGTTGAATCCTGGAGAAATGATGTAGCATCAAGCTTGTCGAAGGCGCTTGGAGTTTCTTCCCAGTCATCCGCCATCTAAATAAATATATAATCTTATATTTGCATTGTATTTATGAATTATTGATAAATCAATAAATTGATATAAACCAATTTCATGATAGTAAATCGATAACATAGCAATAAATCATAATTATAGTAAAGGAAATCGATAATATATCAATAAATCAAAATTATAGTAAAGGAAATCGATAATATATCAAAAAAATTGAATTAATCCGATTCAAAAAGATGACAACTTGCAAAACAGTGAGCGGGGTAACATAGGAGTGGAACAATTGATAATTATCACCTGGTGCTCAACAACAAATATAAATCTCCTCAATAAACCATAACTGGAGCAGAGGCAACCAAATATCGGAAAATCAGATTCATTGAGTCACCTCTGTTCCGGAATCAATATTCAGTGTGATTTACCTTGTAAACTTGTGCCGGTGAGAATCTGTCCTCCGAGCGTTTGGCACAGATTATCGGTGACACCTTCACCTCCATAATCGATACCTAAATATCAGTTGAGGTCGCGAAAGAAAGATTATCGATTGCTGCTACCTGGAACCGATTCATTTTAGCATACTGATAGAACTGGGCAAACTGCTCAACTTTCTCATTGATGCAGTCCACTAGGATCACACTGAAAAATCCTTCATCGATTTGCCGTTTAAATAGCTTAAATAATTCGTGGCGATATTTCGGTTCCAGATCGGGTTCATATTCGAATTTGTTCTCCTCGACAAAGAAGTGATCAAGAGATAAAATGCGAGGCGCGCTTCGGTTGTTAGCAATTTCTTTTTCCTATATGAAACATTTTAAAAATAATAATAATAATAATTAATAATGATAATATTAATAATAATTATTAGTGATAATATAAATTAATAATAATTAATAATGATAATATTGATTAATAATAATAATTAATAATAATAATTATTAGTGATAATATAAATTAATAATAATTAATAATGATAATATTGATTAATAATAATAATTAATAATAATAATTATTAGTGATAATATTAATAATTAATGATAATATTAATTAATAATAATAATTAATAATAGGGTGATAATAATAATAATAATAATTAATAATGATAATATTAATTAATAATAATAATTAATAATGATAATATTGATTAATAATATTGATTAATAATAATAATTATTAGTGATAATATTAATTAATAATAATAATAATTAATAATGATAATATTAATTAATAATAATAATTAATAATGATAATGTTGATTATTAATATAAATTAATAATAATAATTAATAATGATAATATTGATTAATAATAATAATTATTAGTGATAATATTAATAATTGAAATGATAATATTAATTAATTAATAATATAATAAAATAATATAATTAATAATGAATATAATTATTAATTTATAATAATAATTAATAATGATAATATTGATTAATAATAATAATTAATAATAATAATTATTAGTGATAATAAAATTAATAATAATAATTATTAGTGATAATATAATAATTAATGATAATATTAATTAATAAATATAATATAATAATAATGATTAATTAATAATAATAATTAATGATAATATTAATTAATAATAATAAATTAATAATAATAATTAATAATGATAATATTAATTAATAATAATAATTAATAATAATAATTAATAATAATAATTATTAGTGATAATATTAATTAATAATAATAATTATTAGTGATATATTAATAATTAATGAATAATATTAATTAATAATAATAAGTAAATAATAATAATAATTAAATAATGATAATATTAATTAATAATAATAATTAATGATAATATTAATTAATAATAATAATAATTAATAATGATAATATTAATTAATAATAATTAATAATGATAATATTGATTAATAATAATAATTAATAATAGGGTGATAATAATAATTATTAGTGATAATATTAAATTAATAATAATAATTAAAAAATGATAATTATTAATTAATAATAAAAATAATTAATATAATAATAATAATATTATGATAATATTTTTTTGATAAATAATAATAATAATATATAATATTATAGTGATAATATTAATTAATAATGATAATATTAATTAATAATTTATTATAATATAATTATATGATAATAATAATTAATATGATATATTATTATAATAATTATTAATAATAATAATTAATAATGATAATATTAATTAATAATAAT
This sequence comes from Schmidtea mediterranea, assembly GCA_022537955.1. Lineage (NCBI taxonomy): Eukaryota > Metazoa > Platyhelminthes > Tricladida > Dugesiidae > Schmidtea > Schmidtea mediterranea. The sequence continues at coordinate 3,531,250 of CM039680.1, forward strand.
TATTAATAATATAATTAATAATGATAATTAATTAATAATAATTATTAATAATAATAATAATTAATATGATAATAATATATTATTAGTGATATTAATTAATAATAATAATTAATAATTGATTAATAATATAATTAATAATATATAATTAATAATAGTGATAATAATAAATTATTAATGATAATATTAATTAATAATAATAATTAAAAAATGATAAATTAATAATATAATTAATAATAATAATTATTATGATAATATTAATTAATTATAATAATAATAATAATTAATAAATAATATTAATAATATAATATAATAATATTAGTGATAATAAATTAATTATATAATATAATAATAATAATTAATAATGATAATATTATTCTAATAATAATTATAATAATAATATATGATTATATTAATTAATAATAAATAATATTAGTGATAATATTAATTAATAATGATAATATTTAAATTAATAATAATTAATTAATAATAATAATTAATAATGATAATATTAATTAATAATAATAATTTAATAATATGATAATGTTATTATTATATAATAATTATAATAATAATAATAATTAATAATGATAATATTAATTAATAATAATATAATATAATATTAATTAATAATATTAATTAATAATAATTATTAATAATATATTAATAATAATAATATTAATTAATATATAATAATTAATAATAATAATTAATAATAATAATTATTAGTGATAATATTAATTAATAATAATAATTAATTATAGTGATAATATTATATTAATTAATGATATTAATATATAATAATTAATAATAATAAGTTATATTAATAATAATATAATTAATTAATAATAATTAATATTAATTAATAATATAATTAATAATAATATTAATTAATAATAATAATAATTAATAATGATAATATTAATTAATAATAATTAATAATGATAATATAATTAATAATAATAAATAATAATAATAATTAATTGATAATTTATTAATAATAATAATTATTAGTGATAATAATAATTAATTAATGATAATATTAATTAATAATAATAATAATTAATAATAATAATGATAATATTAATTAATAATAATAATTAATAATAATATTAATTAATAAATTAATAATAATAATTATTAGTGATAATATTGATTAATAATAATAATTAATAATTAATATAATATTAATTAATGATAATATTAATTAATGATAATATTAATTAATAATAATAATTAATAATAATAATTAATAATGATAATATTAATTAATAATAATAATTAATAATATAATTAATTATAATATTATTAATAATAATAATTAATAATGATATAATATTAATTAATAATAATTATTAATAATAATAATTAATAATGATAATATTGATTAATTAATAATAATTATTAATATATTAATTAATAATATATAATTAATAATGATAATATTGATTAATAATAATAATATTTATTAATAATAATAATAATTAATGATAATATTAATTAATAATAATAATTAATAATAGTGATAATATAATTAATAATAATATTAATTAATAATAATAATATTAATATATAATATTATTAATAATATTAATTAATAATAATTATATAGTGATAATATTGATTAATAATAATAATTAATAATAATATATTATTAGTGATAATATTAATTAATAATAATAATTAATAATATATATTTAATTAATAATATATTAATTAATAATAATAATTATTATGATAATATTGATTAATAATAATAATTAATAATAATAATTATTAGTGATAATATTAATTAATAATGATAATATTTAATTAATAATAATAATTAATAATATAATAATTAATAATGATTAATATTAATTATAATAATTATTAATAATAATAATTAATAATGATAATATTAATTAATATAATTAATAATAATATTAATAATAATAATTAATAATGATAATATTAATTAATAATATAATTAATAATAATAATTAATAATGATAATATTAATTAATAATAATAATTAATAATAATGATATTAATAATTAATTAATAATAATAATTATAATAATAATAATAATAATGATAATTATTAATTAATAATAATAATTAATAATAATAATTTATAATAATATTAATATAATAATAATTAATAATAATAATTAATATGATAATGATTATTAATAATATTAATTAATAATAATAATTATAATAATTAATAATATAATTAATTAATGATAATATTAATTAATAATAATAATATAATAATATATAATAATTAATGATATATTAATTAATAATAATAATTAATGTAATAATTAATAATAATATAATAATGATAATATTAATTAATAATAATAATTAATGATAATATTAATTAATAATAATAATAATTAATAATGATAATATTTAATATAATATTAATTAAATAATAATAATATAATGATTAATAATATAATTAATAATAGGGTGATAATAATAAATTATTAGTGATAATATTAATTAATAATAATAATTAATAATGATAATATTAATTAATAATATTAATTAATAATAATAATTATTAGTGATAATATTGATTAATAATAATAATTATAATAATTATTATAGTGATAATATTAATTAATAATGATAATATTAATTAATAATAATTATTATATATAATTAATAATGATAATATTATATAATGATAATATTAATTAATAATAATTATTAATAATAATAATTAATAATGATAATATTAATTAATAATAATTATTAATAATAATAATTAATTAATGATAATATTGATTAATAATAATTAATAATAATAATAATTAATAATGATATATTATTAATAATAATAATTAATATAGTGATAATATTTAATAATTAATGATAATATTAATTAATAATAATAATTAATAATAATAATTAATATATGATAATATTAATTAATAATAATAATTAATAATGATAATATTGATTAATAATAATAATTAATAATAATAATTAATTAAGTGATAATAATAATTAATAATAATAATTATTAGTGATAATATTAATAATTAATATGATAATATTAATTAATATATTAATAATAATTAATAATGATAATATTAATTAATAATAATAATTAATGATAATATTAATTATAATAATAATTAATAATAATAATTAATAATGATAATATTAATTAATAATAATAATTAATAATAATAATTAATTAATAATAATATTATTAGTGATAATATTAATTAATATAATAATTATTAGTGATAATAATTAAATAAATTAATGATAATATAATAATTAATAATATAATAATAATAATAATAATAATATTAATTAATAATAATATTAATATATAATATTAATTAATAATGATAATATTAATAATAATAATAATATAATAATTAATAATGATAATATTAATTAATAATAATTAATATATATAATAATAATATTATATAATATTAATTAATAATAATAATAGTGATAATATTAATTAATAATAATTAATTAATTAATGATAATATTAATTAATAATAATAATTAATGATAATATTAATTAATAATAATTAATTAATATAATAATAATTAATATGATAATATTAATTAATAATAATAATTAATAATAATAATTAATAATGATAATATTAATTAATAATAATAATTATTAATGATAATTATTAATAATAATAATTAATATTATTAATTAATAATAATAATAATGATAATAATAATTAATTAATGATAATATAATAATTAATAATAATAATTAAAAATAATAATTAATAATAATATTAATAATGATAATATTAATTAATAATAATTAATAATAATAATAATAATGATAATAATAATAATAAATAATAAAAATGATAATATTAATTAATAATAATAATTAATAATGAATAATTATATAATAATAATAAAATAATAATATATAATAATAATTATTAGTGATAATATTAATTAATAATAATAATTATTTAATATAATAATAAATAATTAATAATAATATTAATAATAATAATAATTAATTAATAATGATAATATATTATTAATAATAATATAATTAATAATAATAATTAATAATAATATTAATTATTATAATATTAATTAATATAATAAATTATAATAATAATAATTAATGATAATATTAATAATTAATAATAATGATAATATTAATTAATAATAATAATTATTAAGTGATAATATTAATTAATAATAATAATTATTAATATATTAATTAATAATAATAATTAATAATGATAATATTGATTAATAATAATAATTAATAATAGGTGATAATATTAATATATTATTAGTGATAATATTAATTAATAATTAATAATTAAAAATGATAATATTAATTAATAATATTAATTAATAATAATAATTATTAGTGATAATTATTAATATAATAATAATAATATTAATTAATAATAATTAATTAATAATGATAATATTATATTAATAATATTAATATTAATTATAATATAATATATAATTATAATATAATATTAGTGATAATATTAATATAATAATAATAATTATATTATTAATATATTAATAATATAATAATAATGATAATATTATTAAAAAATAATAATAATAATTATATTGATATATATAATATATAATTAATTAATAATTATATGTAATTAATAATAATATTAATAATAATAATTAATTAGTGATAATATTAATTAAATAATAATAATGTAATATTAATTAATAATATTAATTAATAATAATAATAATTAATAATGATAATATTAATTAATAATAATAATTAATGATAATTTAATTATAATAAATAATAATAATAATAATTAATAATGATAATATTAATTAATAATAATTATATAATATTAATTAATAATAATTAATAATAATAATTAATAATGATAATATTAATTAATAATAATAATTATTAGTGATAATAATTAATAATAATTAATTATTAATTGATAATATTAATTAATAATAATAATTATTAGTGATAATATTAATAATTAATGATAATATTAATTAATAATAAATAATAAATAATATAATTAATAATTAATAATGATAATATTAATTAATAATAATAATTAATGATAAATATTAATATAATAATAATAATAATAATTAATAATGATAATATTAATTAATTAATAATTAATATAATAATTAATGATAATATTGATTAATAATAATTAATAATAATAATTATAGTGATAATAATTAATTATTAGTGATAATATTAATTAATAATAATAATTAATAATGATAATATTAATTAATAATATTAATTAATAATAATAATTATTAGTGATAATATTGATTAATAATAATAATATAATTAATAATATATTATTAGTGATAATATTAATTAATAATGATAATATTATTAATAATAATTATTAATAATATATAATTTAATAATGATAATATTAATTAATATAATAAATGATAATATTAATTAATAATAATTAATTAATAATATAATTAATATAATGATAATATTAATTAATTAATAATAATTATTAATAATAATAATTAATAATGATAATATTAGATTAATAATAATAATTATTATGAATATTAATTAATAATAATAATTAATAATGATAATATTGATTAATAATAATAATTAATAATAGGTGATAATAATAATTATTATGATAATATTAATTAATAATAATAATTAATAATGATAATATTAATTAATAATATTAATTAATAATAATAATTATTAGTGATAATATTGATTAATAATAATAATTAATAATAATTATTATTAGTGATAATATTAATTAATAATGATAATATTAATTAATAATAATAATTAATAATGATAATATTGATTCATAATAATAATTAATAATAATAATTATTAGTGATTATATTAATTAATAATAATAATTATTAGTGATAATATTAATTAATAATGATAATATTAATTAATAATAATTATTAATAATAATAATTAATAATGATAATATTAATTAATATAATAATAATATATAATATATAATAATAATAATATTAATTAATGATAAATATATAATTAATAATAATAATATTAATTAATAATAATAATTAATAATGATAATGTATTATTAATATATAATTATAATAATAATAATTAATAATGATATTAATTAATAATAATAATTAATAATGATAATAATTAATTAATAATAATAATTAATAATATATAATTAATTAATTATAATGATAATATTAATTAATAATAATAATTAATAATAAATATTAATATAATAATTTAATTAATAAATAATTATTATATTAATATTAATTAATAATAATAATTATTAGTGATAATATTAATAATTTAATGATAATATTAATTAATATAATTAAGTAATAATAATAATAATTAATAATGATAATATTAATTAATAATGAATAATTAATATAATATTAATAATAATTAATTAATAATAATAATTAATAATGATTAATATTAATTAATTAATAATTAATAATAATGATAATATTGATTAATAATAAATAATTAATAATAGGGTGATAATAATAATAATTAGTGAATAATATTAATTAATAATAATAATTAAAAATGATAATATTAATTAATAATATTAATTAATAATAATATTAATTTGATAATATTAATTAATAATAATATTAATTAATAATTATTATTAGTGATAATATTAATTAATAATGATAATATTAATTAATAATATTATTAATAATAATAATTAATAATGATAATATTAATTAATAATGATAATATTAATTAATATAATTATTAATAATAATAATTAATAATGATAATATTAATTAATAATAATTATAATAATAATAATTAATAATGATAATATTAATTAATAATAATAATTAATAATGATAATATTAATTAATAATAATAATATTATAATTAATAATAATAATAATTAATAATATAATATTATAATAATAATAATTAATAATATTATATTAATATTGATAATATTAATTAATAATAATAATTAATAATGATAATATTAATTAATAATATAAATTAATAATAATAATTATTAGTGATAATATTAATTAATAATAATAATTAATAATGATAATATTATTAATAATTAATTAATTAATATTAATTATTAATATAATATTGATATTAATAATTAATAATAATTATTATTAGTGATAATAAATTAATAAATATTAATTAATAATAATAATTAATAATGATAATATTGATTCATAATAATAATTAATAATAATAATTATTAGTGATAATATTAATTAATAATAATAATTATTAGTGATAATATTAATTAATAATGATAATATTAATTAATAATAATTATTAATAATAATAATTAATAATGATAATATTAATTAATAATAATTATTAATAATAATAATTAATAATGATAATATTAATTAATAATAATAATTAATAATGATAATGTTGATTATTAATATAAATTAATAATAATAATTAATAATGATAATATTGATTAATAATAATAATTATTAGTGATATTAATTAATAATAATAATTAATAATTATAATATTAATTAATAATATTAATTAATAATAATCATTAATAATGATAATATTAATTAATAATAATAATTATAATAATTAATAATGATAATATTAATTAATAATTAATAATGATAATATTAATAAACAATAAAATAAGCCCTTGCTGCAAAGTAATTATTATATAGTTGAAAACGATTCCTCATTCACTCATCTGGTACATCAGCTGCTGCAATATATAAAAATTTATATTAAAAATAAAATTAATAAATGCTGAAAAATTAGCAATTTATTAATGAAAACATCCAATAATAAACTCGCATTGCCAGATGGACAAGCGAGCGCATTGAGGACCACAATAACATTTAGTATTAATCAGGTGAGAGGAATAATCATCTCACCTTGAATGCCTGACAAAATGTGCTCTTGCCAGATCCAGGGAGGCCTCTCAATATGATGACGTGTCTGCTGTCGACGGATCGATTGATGATGTCGTTGATATAAATTATCCGGCTGGTGTCAATCGGTTGCGGTTTCAATGCGACAGCCGACAAATTGTGTTGCTGAGAGGAACTGCTGATGACAGGAACCGGTTTGGTAGCGGCGGCCGCTGCTGGAACTGCATATTCGAATATCTCAACTTGTTCCGGGTCTTGATCATTGAAATAGGTGTAATTGTAACGGCCGTATGAATCACGGGTTTCACGGAGCAGAGATCCCGGTGACACGTACTGGAAATATCGATTCATTTATCAATCGATATCTCTGATGATGATGATCATCATGGAAATTATATTGCGTCACACCGATATCGATCGATTAGTAGCGCTTTATTGATCCATCTTATGTGATCGGATCAATGCTAGTCTTATTCCGTCCGGGTTCCAGTTTGAATATGGATATAATAGTTCCACAATGAGGAACAAAAAAACGCCCATTCTCAATTACGGAACCGGAGGGGGGGGGGCAATGCCCATTATGGCCTAGGACTGTTTCCAATGCACTTCCTATCGCTATTTATCACATTATAAACCATGAAATCAATCAAATATCTCATAACATCATCCAAATTAAGGCCAGTTCTCAATTACATCAATAACGGAACCAGGGGGGGCAATGCCCAGTATGGCCTAGGACTGTTTCCAATGCACTTTCTATCGCTATTTATCACATTATAAACCATGAAATCAATCAAATATCTCATAACATCATCCAAATTAACGCCAGTTCTCAATTACATCAATAACGGAACCAGGGGGGGGGCAATGCCCATTATGGCCTAGGACTGTTTCCAATGCACTTCCTATCGCTATTTATCACATTATAAACCATGAAATCAATCAAATATCTCATAACATCATCCAAATTAACGCCAGTTCTCAATTACATCAATAACGGAACCAGGGGGGGCAATGCCCAGTATGGCCTAGGACTGTTTCCAATGCACTTTCTATCGCTATTTATCACATTATAAACCATGAAATCAATCAAATATCTCATAACATCATCCAAATTAACGCCAGTTCTCAATTACATCAATAACGGAACCAGGGGGGGGGGCAATGCCCATTATGGCCTAGGACTGTTTCCAATGCACTTCCTATCGCTATTTATCACATTATAAACCATGAAATCAATCAAATATCTCATAACATCATCCAAATTAACGCCAGTTCTCAATTACATCAATAACGGAACCAGGGGGGGCAATGCCCAGTATGGCCTAGGACTGTTTCCAATGCACTTTCTATCGCTATTTATCACATTATAAAGCATGAAATCAATCAAATATCTCATAATATCATCCAAATTAACGCCAGTTCTCAATTGCATCAATAACGGAACCTTATAGGGATCTGTAGGCACTCAATTACATATAAACCTTAATCCGAAATTTATTGACAAAAATTTACAATAGCAGACAATTAATCTAAAAAAATAAAATTACAATAAAATTAATTTTCACTGATTTCCATAGTAAATATTATATAAAAATTAAAACTTCCAAAAACTAATTTAATTTATTCAAAAGAATAAGAAAATAAATTATTTTAAGTATGAAGCATAAAATGTAATCGCTTACTTTTTTCTTGTCTAATGTACGAGAGATTGTATATTGGTATACGTCCAAAGACCAGGAAAGAAAATTTGAGGAATTATGCTTAGATATATTTGAATCAATCGACAAATAATTTTTGTCAATGCTATCACAGGTTTTCGAGTGATTGTAAAAGTAATTATTTTCAAACTTATATGGTGAATGGTCTTCTCTAGTATCCCTTGTTGGTTGCTCACTCATCTGATCAATTAGATATCGTTTTCGTTCATTTAATTCTTTTTGTTGACAATTTATTGAAGATATTTGATCTATAATAGAATTCTGGTTTACAGCACTCATGTTATTATAAGACATATTATATCTCTGATAATCATTTATACAAGAAGAATGAAGATGATCTAAATCTTTCTCTTTCTTTTCAATATCTTTAATTTCAGTATTAAATTTAGATGAATTTTCAGACTCATCCTTTTTGATAATAGGTTTGGAATTACAGCTTTCATCTATAGAAAAATAGGAATACCGAGATCCATTTGACATTTGATACATTTTAGTAGACTAATCAATATTATATATATATGAAAATTATGTTAAATCGTTACATTAAAATTACTTCAATGAATAAAATTGGCGAAGTGAAAGAAAAATTTTGATTAATTTAATATTTAATAAATTTTAAATTATTATCTTGAATTAATAAAAAAACAAAACCAAATATCTAAATTTTAGAAAATTATTATTTTCATAATAATTACTTATTTTATAACAACTACCAAAATTCAATTATTTTTGTTAGTGAAATATTCATTTTATGTTAATTTTAATTAAATAATTAGTTATAAATTCACTTTTAACGATAAACTTTGAAATTGTAATATTTACATTTTAAAATAGTGATATATATTTAAATATATTTGAAACGAATTTTCAGAGCTATTATCAAGTGTTTAATAGACAGAACAAGATTTACATTAAGAGCTAACTAATTGTTAATGCCGTTTCTAAGGATTCGTCATTTGGTCTGGATTCAGAACATCGAAAGCAACGTTGATAATGTATCAAATGGAGAGATATCAGCCAAATGTGAGCTCACAAAAATGCTAGGCACTTGATGAGTAAAAGATATAAGCTGTTCAAGTCCATTTTCAAGGAAATCCCACCAGACGCGCGCATAAGAAGCGTAACCATTGTGCTGGACACTGATGGGTCATTAAAATATTAAACCTGCCTAAAGGTCACTACTTCCCACTGTTGGGCCAGAACGTATACGGCCTTGGAAAAATGTTTAAATGGATCAGAAACACACACGCAGATACAACACGCAATTTAAAATAAAACCTGAAAAACACCAATTAAACCCGATAAAATCTGAGAAATAAAAGAATTAAATATAAAATAATAAACATAAAAATAAAAATAAAATAATAACAAAATGCACCAAGATCCGCACGATACCTACACAAATACAACAAGAAAACACGACAAATTCGACGAAATTAGAAAAATCAATTAAAGTTCATTAAAGTGGAATTTAAATCGAAAAATCGAATTAGCAATAATTCAATAAAAATTTCAAATAAAAAATTATAAAAAGAAATCAAGAAATATAAAAACTAAAAAATAGAATTTGCTAGAAAAGAACAAGGTCGAATTTTGTTTTATTGCATCAAATTTCACACGTCACACAATGAGGTATAAATACTGATCCATTTTCACACTTAACCACCAATTTTCCAAAGAGAAACGGTAAAACTTTAGAACCATTTTTAGAACCTTAAAAACCATTTTGAAAGTTGTCTATCATTTTGAACTAGTACTTCAAATCTATTTCAAACAGAATTTTTAGGTGAGAATCATTTATGTCGGAACCCTCTTTCCACACCACGACCTTGCATCTCAATGGAGCTCTGCTCGGCGTCGATGTGGGGAGAGCGGTATTTATGTTATTTTATGCCTTATTTTATGTTTGATGGTTTATGGAATGGATAATGGGTAAATTTACTTGTTTTATGGTTAATAAATTTTATTAATATGTATACTTAATTTATATGTTTTATAAAATTAAAATTTTCAAATGTCGAAATTTTTCCGGCCCACAGCCGACACATCACGCAAGTTAGTAAAATCAACATAGTGCAGATGCATGTAAGAGCGTGGAAAATCGCCAATGATATGCACCCGTGAAGACTCAGCGTGCGCAACGCAGCGGTCGGAACGTAAATATTTATCCCTATAGCTGAAGCGAGAAATAAGGAAGGGGTCTCTGGCTGCTTCCTCGTTTCTCAATTCTGTAAAATCGACCTAAAATTATCTTACAAACGGCTAAAAATCACCACATCGAGTAGTCCAGTGGGCACTCAATAAATATAATATAAACACAATGGCGCTTAAGATCTATTAAAGGGAAAGGGTACGGGGATAAAATAACTGAAATCGTTGGTATAAATTCAATTAATGTGTTAAATGATTTAACTGGTAGCAGATTAGTTCATCAAAATTAAACATAAGTATCGTAAATAGTTTAGTGCATCCCTTAAATTGCATTTATCCATCAAGTTAACAGATTTTTTTTTGTCATTAAAAATAAATATTCTATTAATCAAAGTAGGTTTTGATAAAATTAATTATTGGAAATCTAAGTAGCTTACAGTTTCATCTAAATTAACTCCTTGACTAAAGTAAACGAGATAAAATAGAAGGTGAAAAGAGTATGGTAATAACTTGAATAAAAATCACTGATATAATTAAAACCCGTGAAATAACTTTTAGAATAATTTGGATGATTAATTTAAACTCCTGGTACAGATTGATGGTTCGAAGAGATTAAGCAACCTTAGGGTTAATAATAGTAAGCCAAACTCATTTGTTAAGTGAGCTGGAACGCGAGAAATACCCAAAGTGCCAGTAAATCTTTAAACTAGTTAGACGAAGGGTAAACCAACTCCTTAAGTGAAATTTACGTGAAAGTTACGATAGCACAGAGGAATTGTTAGTAGTAATTTAGAGTGATAATCCAATGTCGACAGATGGGTTCACTGAGAGAGCAAATCAGATAGAAATTACTCATCGGAGTAAAGGAAATTAATAAAGTTAGGTAAAATAAAATGAATTCCATATTAACTGCATTCGATTTTAAATTCCTTTAATGTCAGCATAGCTTCTTTTAATGGCATCTTTGATAGTAATCGAGTAAGAATCTTTCGAGCCATCAACCTAATTCAAGAGATTAATGAAATAAAATTTCGATGACTATAACGACATTAATGATTTACGAACACAAACGAAAAACAAATCAAAAGAACCTTTAATAAAGCAATTAAAATCCAACATAAATAAATCGACTGAATCGGGATCATTAATCGACAGTAGGTAATCCATAGGCCAGTAGGTCAAGTGTCCGCAATCAGAAATTAGAGATGAAACATCCGACTGACTAAGCAGGGGAATGTGCGATATTCGAGGTCCATCAATACCCAAACGAGGAGACACGACTTCTGATTAATGGTTCATGCGATTGGAAAATCTGTCGACCAATATTACTGAGGGCTGAGATAATTTCCAACTGATAACACATAAGCAGACCCCAATGATACGAGAAGAGATCCACGGTAGGAACGCGTGTGCGGCCCTAAAAATCTAAAAGAGCATTAGAGGAACCGACTATAACGATAAGCTTACCCTTGTCAATCTGACCGAATTTGACAATTCTAAAATAATCCATTAAGGCCGAATGATGAAATTTCTGAATAAGAAATATGGACTGAATATATTAGAATCAGTCAGGTCACGTAATCAGATTTCAGTAGACGACGAGATGGGTGTGCATCCGAAATAGACACTGACGAAAAATGATCAAATTCCAACGTGATCGGCGTTGCACCGTTTATAAATAAACAAACGCATTCCATAGCAAGATAATTAAAGTTAACATCAGAAGTTTGGTATTTTTAATTAAGATCACATTCATTATGGATATTTTTAATCAACGTCACATTCATCATTTAATTGATATTTTTAATTAATATCGCAATTGTTATTTAATCGGTTAACCCATTAGTATCTTTAGCTAACATCTCATTTATTCCTTAAACTAGTAACTAAACTATCAATACTAGATACACATAAAGGAACGTTTTTGTTAATTATGAGGGATGCATGATCAAACCCATCTAATAGGAAAGGTCGATCAAATCAGATATTTTGGGGGCGCAAAGGGTTAACAAGCAAACCGTAACCCCTCCGTAACTCCTAAACCCTAATATTAACGTCAAGTATACTATAGATCCAACGATAAGTTCCGCCCAACATTAACGAATGACACTAAGTGATCGAACGCCAGTTTCCGCTCATCTCACAACGTAATATTAAACAATATGAAAGCCACACAGTCATCCTCTAACCATTAGAGAGTCAAATAACAAATCACGCACACAGTGTAGATGATCCGTCTTATTTCTTTCGTTATCATAAGCCAGTAATTGATCATACTACGTTGCTTTCAGCCAAACATGCCTCTAGATAGGACAGACACCAGTTCAACTAACACGTCATCTAGGAAGGAGTCGCCCAGGAGAACAGGGGCAATCGGGAAAATACGTCGACAATGGCCGTACCCTGCCATTCGGAGGACACCTGTTCTCCACAACGACCCCGAGGAACTAAACCGACAGCAGTACCCAGCTGCCGAAATATTCGCTAACGCGCAGGACCTCCTCACCCAGTGGGAGCGGGTGCAGGAGCGGGTGGACTTACAAGTAGTCAAGGCAAGGATGTACCTTGCCAACGTACTGGATGACATCCTTGCCGGGCGGATCGCCGTCGCCCATCCACCTCGTCCGGTTCGGGATACTAGGCGACCCTACACGGTGGAAGCCCTCAAGAAGAGTCTAGAACGGTATTGCCCGGACGAATGACTAACGGACATTAATGTAGTGATTAGATAACAATTACAATTAGAACTGTGTGTGTTTCCTTATTTAATAGAAAATGAACTGTTGATTTGTTTGGATAATTTAAACATTTAGTTCCATCATAAATCGACGTGTAACAACCCATTTAATTTCAGTAATGTCCTCTCTACGGATCCTACAGACGGAATTAGATCGCGCAAGGCAGGCGAATGCCGAGTTACTTAGTCAGGTCCTGCAACTAACTCGCGAGATGCAGCAGATCAAAGCGACTTGCTTAGACCCCAAACGAACAAAAATCCTTTACCAACGGCTCACCGCAGCTCAAAAAGGCTGGGTCGAGGAACGCCAGCTCAATCGGAGTCTGCGTACGCAGGTTCGGGGACTCGAAGTGGCTTTGGCGGTATGCCGGGAAGGTGAAGCGGTAACTTACCCGCTCATCTTCGCCCCCACTCAAGTGCCGCAGCCTACCACCAAGCCAGTAGAGCAATCCACCACTACAACCAGCAGTCGGCGACCGGGACGTAAGGAGCGCGCCCGACGTCGCGCAACTCAACTTCTACACGTTCAGCAGTAACAGTTGAATATGAATCGAATAAAATAGTTTAAATGTAGTCGAATTAGTCTTTTAATATAACAGCACACCAACATCGCCGATTCACGGTCAATTAAGCACCAATCATGAATAATTAATCATGAGGGACAGAGCAAAGCGAGCATAGGTCTTCTATCGACAGCTCGTGAACCCGAGGGTTGTCCGAGCAACTATAGTACTAGCCGATGGTACTCAATTTTTGCGGACAATCCACCACTTGAACACATTACCAACGTTGCTTAGCAACGGGTGCCAAGTGGGTCAGTATCATTTTGTATGGCGTTACTAGGGTCACCAGGAAGATAAGTAAGATTTGAAACCCTGTAACCCACCACCACCAAGCGCTTACATAAGAGATTCTACCACTAGTCACCTGTCGAAAAATTAACGTTGGTACTGTGAACTAGTAGATGGAAGGTTAGCAAAATGTGAGCTCATCTACCCGAACTGCTAATGCCCTAACCCTCCATGGGTTCACGAGCTGTCATAGAAGACTTCGTGCTCTAACTCTATCGGTCCCCTTCTCGCCTATTTATCTCATTTAATATTTAACTTGATAATTTAACCTTAACATTTCAATATTCAACTGCTTCAAATCATTTTTATTACTAATATCAAAATTAAAACCAATAGTTATTATTTAAATTTATCAACATTTACAACATCAAAAGGTTTCATCACAGATTAGAGTTATTGAACGCGCGGTGTTTAGAATCCGTTCGCGTCAAGAATATGACCAATCAAGCGAGCCTTGTGAAGTTTGAAAAACCTTTCACGCTCCTTCTTACTAGGCCAATTTCTCTTCCTGTTTCGTTTCGGCGCTTCTACTAGCGAGCTCGAGGGTCCTGGGGTGAGGATCTTTATACCAATGTCTTTCCTCGTTACGTTTCGGATTTTTATGGCTTCCTGTTCCGCCGATAGTGTCGCGCCACTCTGTACAAGGCTTGTGCCAATTTCGTCTCTCAACTTGAGATCTTTAACTTCCTTTTCCAGCGTCTGGGCCTTGTCCTCTGCTTGCCGCAGGGGTTGAACTTTCTGTATCAATTTACTATTCAATCCTTCTATCTCTGTCTTCAGGTTGGATGCCGCTTCTGGACGTAGCTATATTTGCTCCACGTGACAGCATTTCCGTACCATGGCCTCCGCCCTCTGACTCTGATTTAAAGCCTCCCTATGATATTCGGAGATGTCCCTTCGGAACTTTTCCATCATTTTTTTATTTGATTCCACTGAAAGAAAGAAATTTTTATATCCCTATCTTTAATAACAATTGATTATGTTGGACCAGAACACAAACGGCCTTGTAAATGTTTAAATTAATCGGTAACACACATGCAAACATAACATGCAGATTTAAATTCAAACCTATAAAAACACCAATTAACCCTACCAAGATGCGAGACAGAAACAATAAAATATAAAATTATAAACACAAAAATAAATTAAAATAATAACAAAACGCAACAAGATTCGCACGAAATAAATATAAATATAACACGAAAACCCAACGATTTTGACCGTAATTTAGCAATTTAGTAAAAGATGAGAAATTTCATGAAAATGAAATAAAAATGAAATAATTTGAATCAGAAATAATTCAATTAAAAAACCTAATGAAAAAATTGTCAAATAAAATCTAAAATAATAAAATTAAAGATTAGAATATACCAGAAAATTCCAAGGTCAAAATTTGTTTTACTATATCAAAAAGAACACGCAAGGTTAGGGTCGTACAATAGGTATATATACCGATTCATTTTTACACAATTGGTGGGTTACAGGGTTTCATTGTTTGTTGGAACTAATCGGTGGTTGCCCTCGTAACGCCATACAAAATGATACTAATCGCCACTTGGCACCCGTTGCTAGGCAACGTTGGTAATGTGTTCAAGTGGTGGATTGCCCGCAAAAATTGAGTACCATGTGCTAGTACTGTAGTTGCTCGGACAACCCTCGGGTTCACGAGCTGTCGATAGAAGACCTGTGCTCGCTTAGCTCTGTCCCTGTGGAAGTAAATTCACGATCGAATGTGGAGAGATGACTTAAAGTTTGTTTACTAACTTTAATTACAGTTGTTCGAACTTTAAGATTTAGGCCGGATGTTGATCCGAGATAACTTGGTTGCGTGTGGGTGTATCCTGGTGGGCGAGTGATTTCCGGCGGATTTTACCATTACAACTTAAGCGGTTGACTAAAGGTGAATTACGTTGTTTACATCCGGTGATTGTATAATTCGTGTCGTATTTTCAGAATTACTGGTCAAATGTTCGCCTACACCTGATTATCTCAATTTCCGGTAAGTTATTTCGTTGACTAGTTTGAATGTACTTTATTAGCAACTTTTAGGAAAACTTCTACGCTTACCGAGGTTTCTAAATAGATGCGATACTCTTTTATCGGATTAACTTCGCTATGTGGGATTTTGTTTGTTCAATACAAATTTTCGCTTGTCTTAGACTTTGGTGTTTTCAATTATATTAATTTAAATGTACGTAAATATTCATCCACTTTACCGCTAATTAATTTGCTATAAATCCTGCATTTACGATAATTGAAGAAACCTATTTGATAGATTTATGGATTGTTTTAATTCTAGTTAAGAGATGATATTATCGGTAATTAATATCGACATCTGTTATTCCGATTTCTACTAGTCTTCCCTAAGGCTGTTTGGATCAACTATTACCACAAAGTTATTTTAATGCTAATCGTTTTAAATCCGTGAATCCAGTTTTACTTTAATTTACATTTTTACGGTTATTCAACTCATCTCTAATCTTAATCTACGAGTTACTTTAATCCACTAACCATAGCTCGTTACGGAACTTATTGTATTTATTCTTATTCGATATTTTACTCTACCAAAACTAGATTATTTGGGTTTTACTCAATGGTTATTTGCACTAACTTAATCATTTTTACTGTTATCAAAAAGTTGCTACAATTTAATAAACGATATATTTATTTGTATTCGTTTTATTTTTTAATCAATAATTTAATCTAAATACTTGATTTGCTCAATCACTTCTTCAATTTTATCAAAATGACTTAACGGTGACTTTAAATTTTAATCAACAATTTAATTAAGGGATTTCATACTGTTATTCGAAAATCGTTTTACCTTTACTTGATACGTTTCTTTATTTGAAATCAATGAATTCGATTCTTAACTGCTTTCCTTTTTATCGGGGTTGACTTGGATTAGATCAACACATTACTCGTTCTTACGCAAAGATCAGATTGCTTTTATTGAAATGAATTATAATAATTTAACTGATGAAATTATTTGCAAATACCCTAATCAATAATTTACGAGCATTTAAATTACCTTTACCCAATATTTACTTTAATTTTTAGCCATAAAACACTTTACTTTTACAATCAATGGTTATTTTAATTTTATCAATAATTTCAATTTAATCGAATTCAATGACTCCCAATAGATTTTATTTATTTCAAAATGTTAACCCAAAATAGTTATAACAACGATTTCAGTTAATTTAAACCAAGTACCCTTTCCCTTTAATAGGCCTTAGACGCATATTGTGTTCATGTTATATTTATTGAGTGCCCACTGGACTACTCGGTGTGATAATTTTAAGCCGTATGTAACATAATTTTAGGTCGATTTTACAGAATTGAGAAACGAGGAAGCAGCCAGAGACTTCTTCCTTATTTCTCGCTTCAGCTATAGGGATAATATTGACGTTCCGACCCCTGCGTTTCTCAACGCCGAGTCTTCACGGGTACATATCATTGGCGATTTTCCACGCACTTACATGCATCTGTACTATGTTGATTTTACTATCTTGCGTGATGTGTCGGCTGTGGGCCGGAAAAATTTCGACATTTCAACTTAGTTTATGAAAAATATATATCAAATAATTCATATATATTAATAATAGTTATTAATTAGGACAAAATAACAGAATTACCCTTCATAACCATTCCAAATATTTCAAACAATATCATAAAATATCATAACAGAAAGGATAAATACCTCTCTCCCCACGTCGCCGTGGAAAGAGAACTCCAACCAAAATATTTCTCACCTAAAATCAATTGAATTAGCTCAAATAGCTTGAAAATAAGGTTCTAAAATAGCTTCACAACGATTGGAAAATAAGATTTCAAAATAGTCTAAAATCAATTGAATTAGCTCAAATAGCTTAAAAATAATGTTCTAAAATAGCTTCACAACGATTGGAAAATAGATTTCAAAATAGTCTACAAACGATTTCAAATAGTTTTAAAATAATTTCTAAAAATGGTTTTAATCAAATTGAAAATATGGTTAGTCTCCAATAATGGTTAAAGTCCAAAATTGGTTTGAAAAATGGTTAGTTAAATGTGAAAATGGATCAGTATATATACCTATTTGTGTGACGTGTGAAATTTGATGCAGTAAAACAAAATTCGACCTTGTTCTTTTCTAGCAAATTCTATTATTTATTTTTAATATTTTTTGATTTATTTTTATAATTTTTTATTTATAATTTTTATTGAATTATTACTAATTCAAAATTTTCGATTTAAATTTCATTTTAATGAACTTTTATTAATTTTTCTAATTTTGTCGAATTTGTTATGTTTTCTTGTTATATTTGTATAGGTATCGTGCGAATCTTGGTGCATTTTGTTAATATTTTAATTTATTTTTATGTTTATTATTTTATATTTAATTCTTTTATTTCTCAGATTTTATCGGGTTTACTTGATGTTTCAGTGGGTTTATTTAAATTGCGTGTTATTTTTGCGTGTGTGTTTCTGATCCATTTAAACATTCTTCAAGGCCGTTTACGTTGTGGCCCAACACAATTTTAATCAGTTGATTATGACAATTTAAATTATAGACAACTTTATTTATTAGTCTTCATATACTCACGGCGCACTCTCATTAGGGATGAAATCATACTCTCTGGACGGAGGAAGGGTTGGGGCACGAACATCTTATTTGTTCTATAAGTTTAGGGAGAGTATCTACAACAGAGTTCATAAGCATGGCACCGGCCAACGTGCTATGTCCACTGCTGGGGACACTCTGGGTCCTCCTATTCTCACAAGGTTTCACGAAAGATTAACATGTTATCGAGGCCCTAGTAATACGGTTGTCAATCTTTGAAAAACTTGCTCTAAAATTTGTGTCCAATAATAATAAAATACTAATAATATTAACAATAACAATAAAATTATTATAATTAATTTCGGTTTAACTATATTTACATTACCAATAATAATAATAGTCACATTAAAATTTTTATTTCTAAAATTTTAAAAGTTTATCTTTAATTTTCTTATTAATAAATTTATTTAAAACCCAAAATCTTAATTTTACTAAAGTTGAAAAATAAAATTATTTAATTTAAATTACTATATAGTAATTTATAAAAATTTAATTTGTAAAAGGAAATTAATTTTATATAAATAAAACATCTTATTTTATATTACAGGCTATGATCCTGATCCTTAAAACTCAATGGTTTAGGCGAAATTTAGTTATATATCATTTTATCTATATATGATTCCATCCTGCTTGCCACTTATTGCCATGACATTGGATTAAACAATTTGTAATTTCTATAATTAGTGAGTATTGATTTTTTTAAAATACTTTTACTAGTATTTTTTTCAGGAAATCCCGGATTTTTCAAGGGTAAAACAAAATTTCCGATGGCCTCTACTGCCACTGATGCTTGTACCAAGGTATGTTTATCCTTTTCCCCTCTTCTTTATCGGTTAATTAGGCATTACAGGACTCCCAATCTCTTTTCAAACACAACTCAAGAAACTTTCTATTTTGGAATTTATTTTTTATCCAGCCAAATTTTCGCTGTTGGAGTGTAATATTGTGATATTAAATAGAAGATCGCTGTATTTGATTTATTTATTAATGGTAGTTTATTCTTTCCTCTACAAATTTGCATATGATATGATAATAATAAAAGTAGTAAGCTTGATCATAATAATAGTGGCAATAGTAAGGATATTTTAACGATAATCGTGTTAATAATAATAATAATAAATCACAATAACTCTAGTGGATGATCATAGTAGGAATACAATGTTAATAACAATAATAATAATATTAATTTAGTTATGTCAATGATAGCAGTGATAATAATATAGAAAGATAATAATATTAGATTAATAATAACGATAGTTGTACTAACGATAATGGTGGGTTACAGGGTTTCACATCTTGCTTGACTTTCTGGTTACCCTAGTAACGCCATACAAAATGTTGCTGATCGCCACTTGGCACCCGTTGCTAGGCAACGTTGGTAATGTGTTCAAGTGGTGGATTGCCCGCAAAAATTGAGTACCATTGGCTAGTACTATAGTTGCTCGGACAATCCTCGGGTTCACGAGCTGTCGGTAGAAGACCTATGCTCGCTTTGCTCGGTCCCTTGCGTGGAATGCGAATTAAATTTAGACTGATTAGTGTAGATGATTTCGAGTCTACCCCACTATGACTGAATACATGAGAGCTGATTTATTTAACGAACAAAGGACATGCATATCAATGATAAGTTAAGTTGATCGACTTGACGCTTGTGCGGCTCGGCGTCGGGCCCGTTCCTTGCGTCCCGGCCGGCGGATGGTTGGTTGGATGGCTGTCGACTTTGAGCTTGGTGCGGCACCATCAGCGACGCGTTGACTTGGCAGTTGGGAAGGGGCGAAGATGAGCGGATACGTTACCGCTTCCCCTTCCCGACAGGCTGCTAGGGCAACCTCTAAACCCCTGACCTGTGTGCGCAGACTCCGATTGAGCTGGCGTTCTTCGGCCCAGCCCTTTTGAGCTGCGGTGAGTCGTTGATAGAGTATCTTCGTCCGTTTAGGGTCTAAACAGGTCGCCTTGACCTGCTGCACCTCGCGAGTTAATTGCAGGACCTGACTGAGTAACTCTGCATTCGTCTGCCTCGCGCGGTCTAGTTCGGTCTGTAGGATCCTTAGAGAGGACATCACTGTAATTAAATGGGTTAATGCAACTTCAATTTATGATTGGTCTAGTTGAGTAATCTTTAATTTTATCTAACAAATCAAAAGTTAATTCCAGTTATATGAGAGAAAAGAAAACGCACAAATTTTAACTATTAATCATCAATCATTACATCAAGTTGTTTCTGTTCTTTCAGTTGTCTGGGCCATACCGCTCTAGACTTCGCTTGAGGGCTTCTACAGTGTATGGTCGTCTGGTGTCTCGAACTGGGCGGTGTGGATAGGCGACTGCGATTCGCCCGGCAAGGATGTCCTCCATCACGTTTGCAAGATACATCCTTGCCTTGACTACTTGCAAATCCACCCGCTCCTGCACCCGCTCCCACTGGGTGAGGAGGTCCTGTGCGTTGGAAAAGATCTCGGCAGCTTTTTCGGGTTAGTAAGGGTTGTTATTCTGGTCCAGTGCCTTCCGAGGAATAGGGTAAGGCCATTGTGATCGGAGTTCGGCCATGGCGCCTGCGGCCTGTGGTGTTTT
The DNA here is from genome assembly GCA_022537955.1 of Schmidtea mediterranea. Lineage (NCBI taxonomy): Eukaryota > Metazoa > Platyhelminthes > Tricladida > Dugesiidae > Schmidtea > Schmidtea mediterranea. The sequence continues at coordinate 3,553,780 of CM039680.1, forward strand.
TCTCGAGTACTTTGCGGTAGTTATTTGGGTGGTAGTTTGATCGCGTGACATGACCTGCAACGATGTTAAGGATAAATCATTTGGTACGTAAAGTTTGAAATGAACTTTATTCCACCGGGCTACATGGGTTGATGGTCGTTAATTGTAGAAGCATCATGGCGGAATAGTTATTAGCGTCTATCGGGATTCGTGATGGTTATGGATCATTCCGAAAAATCGTTAATTGGAAGATTCGAGAGGGTGAAGTAACCTAGTAGTTTGGAAATCAATATCTGAGGCGGGAATACTATGAATAGGGGTGATTATAATTAGGTAGAGGTTTAGGTTTTAATTGGAACTGAATTATGAGGGTGATTATTTATTACGGATTTATAATATCATGCTTGAATTTATTTATTTACGAAAAAAGGATGTTTCAGATCGATAGTGGCGCATTTCCGTTGGTTAATTTTGTACGTTGTTAGTGATGATTGACCGGATGTCCGGTCAGATGGGGACGCGACTGATCGTCGGTGGTCTTTAGACTTGGTATGAACTTAGTCCGGATGTTTACTATTTAGCGTCGTTGGTGCAATTTCCGTCATAATTCAGCATCCGGCGTATTTTCGCTGTTTGGTCGATTAGATACACTACTAGATCACGACATTTTTAATAGTTTTAACGCGTTGGAATCTTGGTTGCATTTACTCGATTTATGTTCTAACTTTTTGGAATGTTTTACTACTTCACTCTATCGGAATTTTAACTTCATCGACATGTTGGTGGTACGTCTATTAGCGCCATTGGATTTTACTAATGCTTACATTATCACTCCGATATTATCAATTTTCAAGGCTTTCATGTTATGGAAGATAAACTGGTTCAGATTAGTAAGCCGATTTCGGTATGATTTTATTCAATTCATATAACACATTTTAGACGTTGGGTTTAATCTTATAGGGAGACAGTCGTGGAGCTTCTGGGTCCTCAGTAGGTGAACAAATATTATCGTGAAAATGATTTGGTTCTTTCTCACCGCGAATTAAGCTATTCCTATCAATGTCGATTGAATTTAATAATGCTGCAGAGTTTTGTAACTCCTTTAACAGTAATTTTGTGTCAATAAACTGCTGTTCAATTTTTTGGTTACAGATTGGTTTAACGTTACAAAGTTTTTTGTTTATAACTTACCCATTTTCATCCTATAATCATCGTATTTCAAATTCGAATGACTTAAGTTAAAAAATTACCTTAATGAATTATCTAAAAGGAAATGTTCAACTCGAGGATTATTTAATTTTCATTTGTAATTACACAAATTCCAAGCGATGAGTTAATTTGGTTTCAATTAGCTAGAACTGTGGTTTAAAGTGGCGAATTACTTTTACTTTGATGGACGAATTACCTTAGGTTAATCACTGAATTTATCCACGAGTGAATTTACTATTAATCTATTTTATTTACTCTAATTTTGCTCCATGAAGTTATATTAATTTACCGAGAACCTTATTTACCGAATCAGTACATTTTACTACTTTTAACTTACAAATACCTTTAATTTACTTCTACGATTTATGTCCATTACAATCCCTCGAATAAAGTATTTTAAATGATAGTCTAATTTATCCTTTAAATTGTTTCATTATTTTTAACCAAAGCTACATTTACCTTTACTTGAAGATTTATTGGGTTAAGTTATTTACTTTAATTTTATCAATCAATTAACTTAATTTTTAACTAATGCAATGCTTAATTTTTCCCCGTGATCGTTAAATAATTTAATTGATTCAATAACTATTTTTTAAGAGATTTTTCTATTTTTGATTATTTTAGCATACCGTTATCAATTTACTTCTAATTTATTTATATCAACGACTTCGATTCAATTTATTCCCGTACCCTTTCCCTTTAATAGATCTTAGGCGCAGTTGTGTTTACATTATATTTATTGAGTGCCCACTGGACTACTCGGTGTGATGATTTTGAGCCGTATGTAATATAAATTTAGGTCGATTTTACAGAATTGAGAAACGAGGAAGCAGCCAGAGACTTCTTCTTTATTTCTCCTTTCAGCTATAGGGATAATATTGACGTTCCGACCCCTGCGTTTCTCAACGCCGAGTCCTCACGGGTACATATCATTGGCGATTTTCCACGCACTTACATGCATCTGTACTATGTAGATTTTGCTTTCTTGCGTTATGTGTTGGCTGTGGGCCGGAAAAATTTTGACAGTTTAATTTAGTTTATGAAAACATATAAAACAATTTATTTAGATCAATAATATTTATTAATTATAAAAAACAACATAGTTACCCTTCATAGCCATTCCATACCATAATATAAAACAAAAAATACCTCTCTCCCCACGCCGACGTCCAAGCAGAGCTCCATTGAGTTGCAAGGATGTGACGTGGAAAGAGGGTTCCAACATAAATATTTCTCACCTAAAAAATGAGTTGAAATAGTTCAAAACAACTTTGTAAAATAGATTCAAAAATAGTTTTTAGATTTGAAAAAATGGTTTTCCAATTGGTTAAGTTAAATGTGAAAATGGATCAGTATTTATACCTATTTTTCTCGCATGTGAAATTTGATGCAGTAAAACAAAATTCGACCTTGTTATTTTCTAGCAAATTCTATTCTTTAATTTTATTATTTCTTGATTTATTTTTATAATTTTTTATTTATAATTTTTATTGAATTATTACTAATTCAAATTTTCCGATTTAAATTTCACTTTAATGAACTTTTATTAATTTTTCAATTTTGTCGAATTTGTTGTGTTTTCTTGTTATATTTGTGTTGGTATCGTGCGGATCTTGGTGCGTTTTGTTATTATTTTAATTTATTTTTATGTTTATTATTTTATTTTTAATTCTTTTTTTCTCATATTTTATAGGGTTTAATTGGTGTTTCCAGGTTTATTTAAATCTGCATGTTATGTTTGCATGTGTGTTACTGATCCATTAAAACATTTCTCAAGGCCGCTTATGTTCTGGCCCAACATAAAACACTCGGGGGTCCGTAAAATTGCGACCCGCAATTTCGATTGATTTCAAAATGATACATACATTTTCATTTTCAACCTTCACATTCATAAAAATATCTACGGTAAAGTTACTCATCAAGATAAAGATGGACTTAAGGTCCTGCTACGATACGTAATCAAATAAAATCGGATAGTTCAGTTTTAATATCAGTGCAAGTTTTATAAGATCAGTTCAAATCAATGTCAGTTACTGTAACTCAGTTATATTTGTTTTCGAATGAATCGCTGACGGCTTGGGTTTCGCTTTCGAGCTGGGTTGATCTTGAAGGGTGATTGATAGAAATATGCGAGAGATTTGAAGTTTCGTTAGTTTTGTTGATTTTTCGGATTTGGATGAACATTCTTCTGAATTTCTGGATCGGGGTGTTTTGCCTTGGTTTGTTTTTTGTTAGGCTGAGGATGAGACAGCATATTAAGAGTATTATATTGGATGTTATACTAATCGGTAGTATAAGTTCGATTGATAGAGTCGTTGTACTGGGTTCATTTTTCTGTTTAATTTGTTTTCTTGGTTGCTTTTTGATTGGTAGGACGATTTTTTGAATTTCTTGGATTGGTTGGTTATTGGGATTCGCTTTGGCTTTTCTTTGAATTTGTTTGGTGATGGTTTCTAGAGTTTTCTTTATCTCTCGGTTCTCATTTTTTATATTGGCTATCTCTTCATTATTTTTCAGTAGGGTTTGTACCATTGCTTGGGTTTTCTCGATATTCTGTTTCAATTCGCCCTTGTTCTCTTTCATGGGACATTGCATACATTGGAGGTTTATCTGTTGACATTCTTCATTATCAGGATTGCTGCAAATTTCTTTGAAATTAGCACAGGGGCTGTCCTCTTTTCTGAAGGGTTGGGATTTCTCGCATTTTTCTAACGGGTTTTCAGTATTACACTTTCTCATCACTATCATCATCATTACCCACAGATTTGGGTTCATAACTTCTATTTTTTTTATACATAATCAATTTTATATTTATTTACAAGATTATTTCGTTTATTTACAGTGGAGTTTAGCCCTTTTTACTCTTTCTCTTTTTCCATAGTTGAGTGTATCTCGCACTCCTCTTTAATTTTATTTTCTGAAAATCTCATTATTAGGACTTGGGCTTTTATTAATCGCTCGGTTATTTTTGGGAGTTCTTTTAGTCGTTCTTTGTTTTCTTTAATTATCCTTTGTTGATTGTAGATTTTCATTTGGAGATTTCTTTCTTTTGTTTGTTTTCTCTTGAGCTGGCGTTTATAATTGACTCGTTTGGTTGTTTGTTTTTCCAACTTTCGTTTTGCTTCCTGCAGCTGTTCTGTTATCGTTTTAATTTCGTCCTGAGTTTGCTGATGGCTTTCTTTTATCTCTCGGGTTTCTTTACAACTGTCTTCTAGTTGTATTACGTATCTTTGTTCGCTTTTTCTGCTGTCTCTCATTCGCTCTGCTTCGGTTTTCCAATAATCTTCCAGGATTACACGAGTTTTTATCTCAGCCAATTCTCGTCTTAATCGTTCATTTTCTCTCTTTTGATCTCTGTTTTCTCCCATGCTGGATGTTAGTTTTCGTTTTATCATATTGACTAGTTGTTTTGACTGTATTAACTGTTGATTTATCCGGGCGATTTCTGATTCTTGCTCCTCCACTAACTCTTGCCATTCTTTTCTTTCGGCTCTCCATCTTTTACTATAATACCTCAGTGGGTCTTGCTCGATTGGTTCTACTAATTAGATTGGGCTTGGTATGCATTCTCCGTCTTTGAGATTCATTCGGATTTCTATTTCATTTGGATTCATACTAAATATACATCGATTTCAATTTTTTTTTTTTATCATTTTTATTATTTTTATCGTCTTTTTACACTTTTTACAATTTTTTCCTCTTTAGGTTTATACTACCACTTCGTCCGTCTCCCCGAATCCTTCATCGGGTTCGGCGGGTACTTGGGTTGGTATCCCAGTTGGGCATAACGGCATAAGCATGATTGGTGGTCGGTTCTGCAAGGTATTTATCTCTTCACGCAAGGCGTTTGATATTTGTATCTCTTCGTCTAAGAGATAGGCAAGATATTCTCCATTTTCTGTTAATTCTTCTACTTGCGTTTCTAATCGGTGCGTATTTTCCAACGCTTTTAGTTTTTCAATCTCTTTCCTCAAGTTCTGCTCATTTTCCTCGTATCCTTGCTTTATCGTTCTTATTTCCGTTTCAACTTGTCCCTTCAACTGTTCATTGTCTTCGAGTTGACGTCTCAACTGAATCTCTTTAAATACTGCAACTCCTCGGTGTCCATTCACCTCCTGTTGGAGTTCTGTTATCCTCTCCTCTAGTTGTTGGTTTCGTCGTTTTTCATCGGTTTGTTCATTTAAGGTTTCTAATATTTTCTGGTTTAACTGTTCGATCCATTTTCTGAGGTCCTTTTCGGTTTTCCTGAGCCTTCTTATTGTGTTTTGTCTGGCTTGTTCATGGTATTCCATTGTTTATTTCTTCGTTCAGTTCTTCAATTGTTTCTTTCTGTACTTCGACTTGTTCCCAAAGCTCCCAATCCTCCATATTTAATATCTTTTTGGGTAACAGTCTTATTTCTTTCTTGGCTTCTTGGGAATGTTCTTTCCATTTTCTCGCCTCTCTTTTTATTGCTTTTTCCTTGGTCTCCGTTTCCCATCGTTGTTTTTGTTTTTGTCGGTGAGCTTCGTCCTGCTCGATTTGCATCTCTTTTATTCTGGTCTGTTGATACGCCATTTCTTGTTCTAATTTCACTATATGGTTAAATTGTTTTGCGTTGGCGTTTTCCCATATTTTGCATTCTATGCGCCATTTCCTCGCTTGATCAGTTATCTGGGTCAGCATTCTTTCTTGTCTATCGTCTCTGGGCTCTCTAATTTTCTTTGATGGTTTTGGCCCTTGATTTCTCAGTTTATTGATTTCTATTTTCGCGTTTTCCCATTTGGCTTTGTAGGCTCTTGTTCGGTCCTCCTCCTCAGCTATTTGCTGAATATAATGTCTGATACGTGATTCCCAATTACTTCTTGAGTGTTTTCTATCTTCTGTCCATTTGATTTTCCAATACCGTGCTTGTCTTTTTGCCCATTCTTTGGCTTGTTCCATATGGGTTCTCTTTGTCTTCTCTATTCGGTATTGAGTGCTAATTTGCCCAATTTCCTCCTGCATTTGTTGTATAATTTTTATCGTCTCCACTCCTTCTTCTTGTATCTCTGCTTCTTTATCTTTTATTATTTCTCGTAATCTTTCTATTCTTTGTGTTCCATCTTTTGCTCTCTGGAGTTTTTCTGCAAATTCGGTTATTTTCCATATAAATGGTGCTGTAGGATGTTTTCTGGCCATGGAGCTGTTGGTTTCTAGTTTCTTTATGCTGTTGGTCATCTGTTGCATTCTCTTTTCTATTTCGACCATTTTCTTGAGTGTGTCTCCTTGGCTTCTCTCGAAATTCTTTCTGGATTCTAATATTTCTCTTATTAGTGCCTTCTGTGCATCATTTTCTGTTCGTAGACTTTTTACTTCCCATGCCAACATGCCTATCGTTTTCATCATGATTTCGGTATGCTCGATACTATTTTCTATCATATGCTTTTGCATTTCCGCAATTGGTAGTTGTGTTTGACAATTGAATAGTTCTAACGGACATTTGACTGGTTTGCCTGTACATTCGTTCCAATGTTCTTTTAGCTTGACTTTCTCTTTCCTGTCGCAGTTGTTGGTGCATATTCCTTCATATGGATCACATATTTGCTCCTCTTTTGGATTCCGATGTTCCATTTCTATTTTTATCCATTCGTCGATGACTCCACAGAATTCGCATTTTTCCTCTCTCTTGATGCATATTTTATGGTGTTCTTCCATAGTCTTTTTTGTTGTGATGGTTTGACATTTTTCGCATAATATCTCGTTATATTCACATTCATTTGTGTGACTTTCGGCTTCCTTCATAAGTCCTTTCCATTCACATTCTGTTACTCGGCATTGAACTAATAGATTATTGATTTCTTTGTTGGTGGCTTTATCCATTGTTGTAGGATCTTCATCTCTTTCAAACGTTTCGTCGCATCCAGGGCATTTTAACATTTTTGCTTCTATCACTTTTATCGTACAATCCGCGCATATTCTGCATCCGCATTTTGTCTGTCTCGCTCCAATTAGTAATTTTTTACATTTACAACATTTTAGTCTTTCTTTTATATCGTTTACCACTCTGATTTTGTCTTTCATTATTCGTCTCGTAGTTTCGGATGGATTCTCGCTTCTTCTTATTATCTCGATGATTGTCTGCATATCTACAAAAATTTTCAATTACTTGACGTTGCTTTACTTTTATCGTTTTGTTTTTACATATTTACAAGATACGCTTTATATTTACTCCACTGTTGAATCCGGTTCTGGGGTGAATTCTGGCATCGATGCTATCCATTCCACCCAACTTGCTGGTTCTACATGTTGTTGGCTGTTACGTAATCTTCTAATTTCCTCAGCTTGCCATCTGATTTGATCTGCTAATTGTTCATTTATTCTCTGTAATTGCAGTATAGTTTTCTGTTGCTCTTCTAGTCTTATGGCTTGTTGTAGACCTCTGTTCACGCTTTCTGTTAATAATAGGTGAGTATTTGTCCACTGAGTTTGCGCATTGTTGGTTATTAGCGTCATTAATTCGCATTGTCGTCTCCACGTTGCCTCAATTCCTTGATCTTGGTATATTCCTTGATTTAATTCCACAATTTCTATAGGTACATTGGCAGCTGCTGGTTGTTGTATTCCTTCTACGAACGGTGGTATTCTGACTTGGTTTTGTTGATTCGCATTATTCGAATTCATCTGTTGGTTACAATACATCATTAATTCATCGGAATTCGTTTCTGTTTGATTACTGTTTCTGACACATTTGGTACCATATTTATATAAATATATATACATACTATTACTACTATTATACTACATAATATTTTACACTATATACAATGTTTCTTTTTGTTTTACACCATCGTCTCCGGGGACTCTATACGCAATGTCCGTATATCCCCGTATTTCTCATTCGTTATCTGATATATATCAAATTCATTCGACCATTGTTGTGCTTCGATAATGGGCGGTTCCTTTAACCAGAGTCCGCTTGTACTGGAATTTCCTATGATTTCATATTCTTCGGTTCTTTCTGCATCGTATTGTCCTAATTCGATATCGTAATTGAATTTTTCTACTGCTGGCCATATTCTTCTCTTCGTTGGTTTCTTTCTGCATTTAGTAGTTCTCACTAGTTGGATTATTATCAGCATTACCACGCTGCTTACTATTGTTGCTGTTATCCAAATCATTTTTATCATATAATTCTTTTCATCCGGCTGCATGGTTGTGTTTTCCCTTGCATTGGTTGTCTCCGTTATTCTTTCTTTTGGTTGTACATTTTTGAGTGCTTTCTGGAGTTGTAATGCTTCGTGAATTGAGAGATGGCTGTCGTCCATGAGCATTCATTTTTGCCATGTCTCGTTACCTGTTTTTCTCTCAGATGGTTTTGTTATAGGTTGGTCTGTTGCATTTGACTTGAGTGGTTTCCTTGTTATCGTTCTCCAATGTTCATGAGTTCCTTTTTGAATGTTTATTACATATTTTCCAAGTTTTCTTTTCGTTGGGATGCGGTACTTTTGGTTCTTTACAGTTTTGCTTGTTTCACATTGGATTCTTTTGTTTACTGTTTCATTTCCTTTGGGTTCTTAACCGCAGATTTTTGTGATAGGTTTTTCACCTGTATTCTCAATTACTATTTCTTCTTCCTTTGCCGCATCCGATTCTATGGTTATTATTACTACTTTACTTTCTCTGATCTGACGTTGGTACGGTTCCTCTTTTGTTTCTTTTTCTGGACGTTTTGTCGTAGTTGTATCTAGTAACTTTCTTGTTATTGATTTCCAGTAATCATCTCTTCCTTTCTGAATGTGTACTATATACTTTCCGCGTTTTCTTTTAGTTAGGATACGGTATTTTTGATTTTTGATATCCTCGTTTGATTGACATTTGATTCTTTCGTTCATCGTTCCGTTCTTTTTGGTTTCAAATATACAGACTTTTGTAATGGGTTCTTTGCCCATATTTTCGACTATTATTTCCTCTCCACTCTTTGGGTCTGCTTCTACTTTTATTATTATTTCTTTATTTACTCGTACTCGACGTTGGTAAGGCTCTTCTTTTGGTGTTGTGAATTTTTCTCCCAGGGTTTTGGCTAATGTGCAAGTTATTATAATGTCGTTATTGGCACATATTATATATTCTACATTGCCCTCTAGACTATCCCATTCACATTTCTTTCCTGCTTTCATATTCATTTTCCAACAATCGATAGTTTTATTTTGTATACACACTTGTTCAATTGTTTCTATTCCTCTGTTTATTATTCGCAATTTGCCTATCCCTGGCTTTACTTGGATTTTTACGTTCTTATCTTTTGTAGCATCTCTACATACGTCTTTGGTGGTTTGACATGATGATGAGGTTTCGGATCGTATTTCCATCTTTCCTGGTTTTCCTATGGAATCGAATTGGCAACTTATGCTTGTATTCATCGTCAGTTGTAAGCATATTCCTTTACTTGAGATTCCTTTCTCATTTATTGTTCGTATTCTGAACGATTTTATTTCCTTCGTTATGTTTTCGTCGGCTTCCGTTAATTTGATGGACGTGATCAATATCATTATTTTCTGTAGCAGGGTCGGTCGGTTTTGATTTTTTCTTTGTTGTAGTATCTTTTTATTATGTAACAGCATCCCTTGGTTTTGTTTTCTCTTGTTGTTGTTGTTATTCGATTCCTGACGTTCCTCGTTAGATGATTCCTTTCTCTCTTGTTGTTTGGATTTGTTTTCGTCTCTAGTATTTTGATCATCTTGGTTTTTGCTGCTACTATCACCTCCTTCTTCATTATTGTCTCCATCCGGAGTTTCCTTTGAAATGTCGTCCTCGACATTTATTATTTCAATTATTTCCTCGTATTATTATTTATTATTCTTGCTTTTATATCATCCATCTCTTTTATCTCTTGTTTGCTCGCTTGAAATCTTATTTGCTTTCGATGCCATCTGTGTATTATCATCAATAGTTGTTCCTTTCTATCTCCGATTCGTATTGCTTCTTTTGGATGATTGGTGAATTTCAGTTCTTCCCACTTCAACATTGGTTTTATTGTCTTTGGGAATGGATAGTGAGCATATATTGTTTCTTTTAATAGAACGTTTCTGTTTCTTACCATATAGTTTAAATTGAATACTTTAAGTAATGAGCCTTCATAGGTCCATTTCATCAGATTGGCTGTTGCTTCGTCTTGTTTGGCGTCGATAGCTTCCCATAATGTTTGAATTGTTTTACCCATCATTTCTCTTTCTCTAATTGTTGCGTTACTGGTTATAAATTTTATTGCACTTGCCTGTCTGGATTTCAGCGCATAATGTAGTACATTATTTTCTCCATTGTCTTTTTCTTTGAACGATGATCCTGTCTTTAGTAGTTCTCTCAGGACTGTTGTAGAAGCATCTGCTGCGACTGCGAACAATAATGGTGTTTGTCCCTCTTCGTTGGGTATATTTGAGGCGTGTCCGCATTTCTGCATAAGTTGGATGATGTCTATTATCCTTTGAGTGTTTCTATGTTGAACTGCAATATGTAAAGGTACGTTTCCTTCTACATCTGCCATAGTGAAGATCATGGGTATCCTCTCTTTAATGCGGTCCATTTCTGGTGGACTTCTAGCTCCCTTAGCGTAATCCATGGCAATTTTTCCCGCTTTGTTTACTATTCTCATCCATCCTTTTCCTTCGACCCATTCTGGCATTATCTCTCTGATAGCTTTCACTATTATATCCATCTTGTCTTCATTATCTTGGGTCGCATTTAGAGTTATTTTAGCTTCATCTGGTTTAGGTTCCTCTACAGTGTTATTTGCTGTCGCTTCTATTTTTCGACTCATCGTTAATCCGTTTATACTCAGTTGTTGAGTTTGTGATCTGGTTTGCATACCTCGATTCTCTGGTTCTCTTGTTACGGTTCTCGGTATCGCTTTGCATCTACTCACGTTTACGTAAATAGGCCTGGTGAGTGGGTTGTTGACCAATCTAACTCGAGCGTTATTCTCGTTTACGTACATTATCTCGTAAGGTCCTTTACCACTTCTTTGTAGTTTTCTGGCTACTACTGGGATGATTTCTGGCGTTGCAATTATTACCCAGTCTCCGACCTGAAAATTATGCTCGCGTACGTCTCGCTTTTTGTCATGTAATTCTTTATAGCTTTCTTGATTAAATCTAATATTCATACCTGCCGTTTTCCAGATCTCTTGCATCCGCTCTTTGAACCCTGTTACATAATCATCGATTTCCATATACTGTGATATCGGCGGTTGATATTCCAAGTCTATCGGCATGTTACATTCTCTGCCGTACATTAATTTGAATGGACTCATTTTGGTTGCCGAATGTATTGACATTCTATATGCCATAAGGCATAGATTTATATATCTATCCCAATCCTTTTGGTGTTTGCTTACATAATTTGACATCAGTTCTATTAATGTGCCGTTGAATCGTTCGGTTTGACCGTTCGTTTACGGGTGGTAAGGCGATGTTCTCAATTTCGCAATTCTGAAGTAATTCGTTACTTCCTCTATGATTTCGCTCATAAAGTTGGTTCCTTGATCAGTTAGAATCTGTTTGGGTGTTCCATATCTACAGCATATTTCCTCTACTAGGATTCTCGCTATTGTTCTGGCTTTTTGATCTGGTATTGCGAATGCTTCTGGGAATTTTGATAAATAATCTGTTACTACTAATATATAGATATTTCCATCGTTGGTTTCTGGTAATGGTCCTACTACATCCATTGCGATCATCGTCATGGGTTCTGGTGGAATTGGCATTGGCTTCAGCGGTGCTTTCAATTTACTTCCTGTGCTTTTTCTGGTTGCACATATTAAACAATTTTTTATCCATCCTTTTACGTCCTCTCCAATATTTGGCCAATAACATTTTTGGCGCAGTCTTGCTTCTGTCTTTTTTGCTGACATGTGTCCTCCAAGTTTTCCATCATGATATTGCATCAGCACCTCTTTTCGTCTACTCTCTGGTAAGCACATGAGTCGTTTCTCGCCATCCATTAGTAATAACCATCCCTTCTCCATGGTATATCGATGTCTGTGTTTTTCCATATGCTCTCTTAGTTTACTGTTGTTGTCGAAGATTTTCATATCGTTAGTTTCCATAAATTCGATTATTGTTTCTCACTCCTCGTCTTCCTTCTGCTCATTTCTCAGTTTTGTAAAGTCGATATCTTCTGCGATGATCATGCATATTCGTCTCACATCCTGATCCATTAGTTCCTCAAATACGAATCTTGACATACAATCTGCGTTGGCGTTAGCCTTTCCTGATTTGAATTTTATATACGGCGAGTATTCTTGCAACTGCATTGCCCATCTCATCAATCTGCTAGAGGCTTCTTTATGTTGGCCTAACCATACCAATGGTTGGTGGTCTGTAGTGATATATATCTCGTGACCCCATAATAAATATTTGAAATGTTTAATAGCTTGAATTATTGCTAGTGCCTCTCTTTCAGTCACGGAGTAATTCTTTTCATGTTTCTTGAACGTTCGACTGTAATATCCAATAACTCGTTCTCTTTTCTCATCATCCCATTGTCCTAGGACTGCTCCAGATGCATATCCACTTGCGTCTGTTGCTAACAAAAACGGTTTCTTAAAATCTGGGTGTACGAGTATTGGTGCTGATATTAGTTTATCTCTGAGTGTTTCAAAGGCTGTTTGTTGTTCCTTTTCCCATATGAACGGGGTATCTTTTTTGGTCAATTCTTGTATTGACTTTGCAATAGTTGCATAACTCTTGATGAACTTGCGGTAATATCCACATAAGCCTAAGAATTCTTGCACTTGTGTGACTGTCTTTGGTGCTGGGCAATTCTTTATCTTTTCAATGTTTCTTGGGTCTGGTTCTTTGCCTTTTGCTGACACAATATGTCCTAAGAAGGTAACTTTTTCCTTTGCCCAATCGCATTTTGATGGTTTTAATTTTAATTTCCATTGTCTCAGTCGAACGAATACATTACGGATATCTTTTAAATGTTGCTCGAAGGTGCTAGAATAAATTAACAAATCATCAATATATACCATACATTGTTTGATGCCGTGAGTTACAAAGTTCATACATCTCTGGAATGAAGCTGGTGCGTTAGTTAATCCGAAAGACATTTTCTTAAATTGATATAGATCTTTTCCGATTGTAAAGGCAGTTTTCTCTCTGTCCTCCTCTTTGACCTTTATTTGCCAATAACCACTTTTTAAATCTAGCGATGTAAAATAAGCTGCTCCGTGTAATGTTTGTAAACTCTCATTTATGTCTGGTAGCGGGTATGTATCCCGTTTTGTTACCGCGTTGAGTCGTCGATAATCTATACAGAACCGTTGTGTTCCGTCCTTTTTCTTTACCATGACCACTGGGAATTGCCATGGCGAGCAACTTGGTTCGATTACTCCTGCGTCTAACATCTTTTGAACTTCTTTTTCTGCTACTGATTTTTGAGCTTCTGCCAGTCGATATGGCCGTAGTGTTATTAGGGTATCGTCCGTTAATGGTATCGTGTGTTGCGTCACATCGCTTGTACCGAGATCTAAGTCAGATGCTGCAAATATATCCTTAAATTCCATTAGCAGTTTTTGTAGTTGTTCTTTCTCGGTTTCGTTTAGTAGCTGACTGTCGATTGTCCATAATTCCTCCTCAGTTCCTTCGGCTTTTGTTGCTGGGCGTTCGATGTCCATCATCGGTGTTAGCTTTCCCAATCTTTCGTTTTCATAGATGACTTTATCCTCCTCGTCAAAATTTGTAATGTTGATTGGAATTTCACTGTTGTCGTTTACGTACACTATTTCTCTGGCTAATGGCAGTTCTTTCTTTTTCTCAAATTTGTGGTTGGGTTCAAAAATCATTTCACCTCTGGTTTCCTCGTTCGCTTTCACGTAACAAATCATTTGTGTGCGCCCTGGCACTACTATTTTCTCTGAGCATCTCACCTCTGATTTCAACATACATATTCGTCCGGTTTTATCTCTCAACTCCATCGATCCTAGATCTATTATTATTTCTTTTAACAATTCTGGCATGAGATCCGTTCCAATTATACAATCTGCACTCCTGATAACTGATAAATACGTGTTGATTTTCACATTTTTATATTCGATTATTGACCAGATTTTTCCAATGACTGCTACCGATTCTTTGCTGCAGGTTATTACATCCATGTTAGCTTCTTCTATACATGGCCACAATCTTCCGGGTATTTTATCCATTTTTATTGCTGAGATGTTTGCTCCAGTATCAATCATTGCCTTTATTTCTACCCCATTTATCTCTATGGGTACCGTTAATGTTGGTCCAGCTATCATTTGCAACATGGCTATGGTTCGAGTTTCTGGGTCTTGATCCACACTTCTCGATCTTTGGCTGGTTCTTGGTACTAAGTCTGCCCAATTTGGTTCGTATGGTGTCGGATAAATGTTTCTTGGTGTTGTTGGTCTTGGTATCGGTACGTGTCGTTCTACCGGTGCGTTTCTCTCTGCTGCTTTTGTTGTTTTCTTTAGACATTCATATACTGGTGGTGGATGATTGTAATGTCCACTATGTCTTGTCTTTCGATTTTCCCATTGTTTGAGTTGCTCTTGAGTTAGCATCTGTGTCCCTTCTTGGTTTTCATCGTTGTCGCTGTTATCGCTGCTATCATCTTTGAAGTTCATCCATCGTTTCCAGTTGCTCGTTTTCTGTCGCTTCATTCTGGTTTTCTCGGCTTCTAATCTCATTATTGCTTTGAATTTTCGTCCAACTTCTTCATCAGTACCATTCATTTTAGTTAGAATTCCTACTAATCTTTTTATCTTGTGGATATCTTTTGAGTGTCCATGTAACACCATTGTCTTTGCTAAAAACGGTAAGAATCCAATCGCCATTTTCCAGTTGATTTTTCTTTCTCTTTTATAAATATCGAAGCATGCTAACATTTGTGTTAAGATCACCCTTACGATTTGAATGATAAGTATTATTCCTAAAATTCCTGCCATCATTTGTCCGAAGATTAAGAATCTTCCCCACATGGCTTTCATCATATTTGCTGTTGCGTGTTGAAAATGGTCCGGTGACAACAACAGTTCGTAGTTAGGTTTCTCTCAATAGTTGTTACCTCCCGTTATCGTCACAATATTGGATAATATTGCTTGCCTTTGCGCTGGGAATAGTAGATGTTCTCTGGCTCGTTCCAGATCTTTTGTTTGATATATCCCGCTTTGTGATATATCTACTGGTTTGAATTCTTCTTCGCTAGCCAATTCTGTCAGTCCAAATATTTTTGGCGGTGCTACTATTACTCGAGTTGGGAATTGTAACCAACTTCCATCTCTTATTTCGAATAATGGTCCATATACATTACTACAACTGAACATATTTGGTACAAATTTTTCTGGATTTATCATCCTTGTTACTGGTTGAGCGAATCTGATTTTTCCTTTATGCATTATTTCTAATTCATTTATGCATTTATCTCTTGGAATTGTTGAATTCTCTGGCAGTTTTGCAATTGTCTTTTCACATTTGTACGTATACATAACTTCTCCAACGATTCTTCCGAAATATCCTTCCTGGAGTGGTAATAGCGGAATTGCGTTACCTGGATTCGTGATTGCCATTGCTAACTTTGTTTTTAGTATTTCTCTGTTCAGGATACAGTCGTTTTTAACTAGATCATAATATATTTTTTCTGTTGATGCCAATCCTTTATGATATAAGAAATCCATCTTGTTATTTATATAGAGATATAGTTTCACATCTTTGGGGTCTATTTGCGCTTTTGCGTTTGGTATTGCTGTTCGCGATAAGAATATTCCTTTATAATTGGTACTGGCTACCATTTCGTCACATTTACTCACCATTCGTCCTTTTATAAATCTCATTCCGATTGTGGTATCAGTTGATATTACTACCGTTGGCGTGACTTCTGATCCGATAGTTGTGGTAATCGTTGGTTTTCCGATTCTTCCGGTTCTCCGTAATTCATCTAATGCGCTTTTTTGTGTGTTAGTTTCTGTTTCACTGTGCACTCGTCCTTGCACTTCGTCAAATATTGCGCTTTTCAGTAAGGTGAGTCTACAAGTTCTGGTATCGGCGTGATATACGATTGTTGACATTCCCGTATTACATGATCTGTCTGTTGCTAAGCATTGAGGGTACTTTTTCATTGCTTGTGTATCTGGATCAAAATATCCTTGATATTTCTCTAACTTTACTTAATAGCTTTCAATCACTACTACTCCTTTGACCAATTGATTTAGTAGGGTGTACTCTCCTCCTTGACACGTTCCGTCTCCAGCCGTTATTCTCCCCGCAGCGTATACTCGGGTAGTTTTTATCTTTCCTTCCTCGGCTGCTACATTCACTCGTCCGGCTATTGAGATACGTCCTGTTGTGAATCCTTCCTCACATTCGCTTCGCGTTACTGATACTACTGTTGTTTCCGTTCCCGCTTCTATAATTGTTGAATGCGAGTGATGTCCGCAGTGAAATGCCACAATTTTCCTTGTTACTGAACATTCCTTGATTTCCGTTTTGATGAAATCCACTTCTATACGTTATACGATACTGCTGTTGCCGTTGTCTGTAATTTACCGGGGTTTGCAGCTTTACATTCTTCCGTTTCTTTTAGTGAGTATTTATCACCAATCTTTATATTGACACAATCATATACTACAAACGGTTCTACTCCTTTTACGCACATCATGCATATGAGTATTGTGGTGATTATCGCATTCATTCCTTTTCTGGCTGTCTTTGAATCGCTTGCATTAATCGTTGTCTCGAATTCTGTTAATAACTCTTTTAACTTTGTTTGCATCATCTCGGTTTGATCATCTTTACTTACCAGATTTATAAAAGCTTGCCATCCACCTTGAGTCAGGATGAATGGTTCGATTACCTTCCTGACAATGTCCGTTATTGCAAATTCATATCCGTTTGTGTTGTATCTTGGAGTTCGCTTTCTGTATATCACTATTGTATTGTACATCAGATAGGCCATTCCTACCAGATATCTGTTTGGGTCGTCTGATCGTTTTGTCAAATGATTTATTATCAACAATAATTCCTCTGGATCTTTGGTTGTGGTTCGTACCTTGTTGTCCATTATATTATTTATTATTGGCTTTATTGCTGCCCAAAGCTGTTTCGCTTCTGCTCCGATATTACTGAGTTTTAAATTTCTCTTTATTTCTGGATTTGCTAATCCCAGCATATCAGTTATTAGTCTGTTGATCCACTTTGCTCCTTGTTCTTGGCCTTTTAATTTTCCCTGTAACTGTTTTGTTACTTGACTGAGCTTGTTTAATTTTGTTGTCAATTGATCCATCTGCATTTGTTCTTTAGTTTTTCTTTCTGGAGCTGGTTTGTCAATTTTCGGTCATCCTCTGGATTTCTTTTCCATTGCCGTACCTGTTTCTTTTCGTTTAGATTGTTCATCTGTCGTTTCTCTGGATGTTGTAGCTCCTCGTTTATTTATCCAGTTGTCCCATTCGTCTCCTGTCGAGTTTCGACGTCTCCTTTCTTTCTTTTTATTTTCCTCTTCGGTATCAGGCTCTATAATTTCGACTGGTTGTCTTTGAGCACATACTAGCTCGTCTGGTTCATCTGTTATCAGATCGTTTTCATTTTCTGTCATAAACAAATCTCTTGATTCCGGTATTCTCCTGGTTGTTTCCTCATCCACGATATCATTGAGATCATTCAGTATCTCTTCATCTCCTGTTGTGATGACGATTACTTCATCTGCTGCAGGTGGGACTTCTGGTGTATTTAGGCTTTCCTGTCGCCCTATTGGCGTTTCTGTTTTGATTTCTCTTTTGTTGAGTTCTCTACCCGCAATTTTTGCTACCGTTAATATATTTATTAACCCCAATTGCATTTGTGTGACTCCAATTTCAAGATCGTCGTCTAATGATCGTCCTTCGTATTGTAAATGAAATGGCAATTCATACGGTATTCTCTTTTTTACTTCACTTACCTTGGCGGTGATATAAAATTCTCTTTCAATTGGCTTGAAATCTGGCGTCATAATTTTTAGACTATACTTCTCTATCGTTTCGGCTGCCCATTCGGTGTGTTTCCATTTTCGGATAATTTCTCGGAATTGCTCTGGGTACCACGCATACATTCTCCGATACTCCTCTATTTCCTTTACAATATTTCTTAGGTTCTCCACTCTGTTACAGGAATCGATTATCCATTTTGCTAAATCCGTCTTTGATTCTTTGCTCCGGTTCTCAATATCGCTGCTAATTCTCTGCATTTTTGCGTTTCCGTTAATTTTGTTAATCCTACTTCCACAGAATCATCTATATCTGTGGGCAAGTGTCTTGTTCCTGGAATTCGTTTTTCAAGTACACTGATTCGCGGTCTCGCTTGTTCTTGTTGGATTCGCAATTTCCTTTCTCGTTCCGTTTCTACTTCGATCGTAATATATATCGTATCATCTTTTACGAATTGAGGTGTTACATATTTTTTCAACAGAAACTGTGGTACTCCTCCTGCAACATTTTCGGTGGATTTTGGCTTCTGACTTATCATTGATCTTGGGTCTACTCCCAGTTTTTCGCTGTGTCGCTCTTCCCATTTTCCGGGTTTAGCGATTGAAATTGTGACCTTTCGATTAAATGGCCATTCCAACTTTCCGTCATATCTGCCTCTTGCTAGCAGAAAATATACTGATAGATATTTTCCTTTTACTACCCCATCTCCGTTTGGGTACACTCTCAATTTCATCCGGTATCCTCCGTTTTCTGTATAGAACTGATGGCTTGTAATACCGATGATTTTCTCTTCCTCAGCCGATTTTACTTTTTCAGCCCATCCACCTATTTTCCATGTATATGGGGCTAATCGAGCTCTATCATTTATTTCCTCATCTTCCTCTGGTTGCCATTCCATTTCGTTTAGCATTTCCTCTGGTAGATTTTCGTATGGCTCATCTTCATATAATTCCAAGGTTGTTTCATTAGCTGCATCTTCTGGCGATCTCCTGGTACGTATTTTCTCCATTTCGGTTCGGTTCTCTCCGTTTTCCATTTCCACTCTTTTGTCTTTTCGTCATACACCTTTTTCCATGGTGTTGATCGGCATCGTGAATCATCTATAGGTTGTAATTTTGTACTCAACTTCGCATCTTGTCTCCATAACTGGTAGATGGTTAGTATTTGGTCCATTTTCCTTTTAATTTCCTCTTGAAATTCCTGGATTTGTTGTTCCTTTTTTGTTGTATTTTTTCTCTCTGGTTCATCCATGGCTATGATATTAATGGTTTGTCTGTCTTCCCATATACCTAATTCGTATATCGGGGCTCGTTCTCGCGGATTTATTTGTCGTTTGTGGTACATTATTGCCACATCTTCTACCATGCCATCATAACTACTTTCGATTATCGGTTGGATGATTTCTCGGTTTATTCGTCGGTATAATTCGTGCATCTGACAATCGGGATCTACCGATGTTTCTTTTATTTCATTATTCGGTAATTTTATCTTTATCTTTATCGGTTCATCTCCCCTCATATCTCTTTGGTGCTCTCCATATTTGGCTATCAACTCATCTGTTCTCTCATTATCGAATCTCATAATATCTGTATCTCGTACAGCTTCTACAAACATTTTCATTGAAATCGGTCTGGTTAACGATAGTCTGTTAATATATTTTCTAGCTTGATCTATTGCTTGTTCTGTCATTTTGATCTGGTTTTGCCTCATTATCTTTTGTCTCTCCTTTTCTAATCCGGGTTTTATTTCTTTCGTATACAGTATTTGAATTTTCTGCCATATCTCTGCTGTTGTTTCTTCGGTTTCATTTTTGTTTAACGTTACCACATTTATTCCGTTTGGCCATATTAGAGCATCCGCGAGGTGTATGTCTCGCTTTATTTTCCTTCCTTGGTAATATAAAGGCTTATTTTTATAACTGGGTCCTAGCTTTTTCACTACCCAATCATACAACTCGTTTGTGCTTTCGCCTCTTGTGGCTATTATTTGTCTTGGTATCTCTGGAAAATCAATAATTACCTGATATTCTTCTCTATCATATTCTTTCAGATCCTCTTGGTACTTTCTTATCATGTCTTTCCATGATGCCGTGAATGTGCCATTATCTTGTTGGTACCCCTTTGCAATTAATTTCATTATTCTGCTGTACATTGTTGTATCTTTGAGGTTTAAGAACATTTGGTTTCGATCTACTTCTTCTAAATCTCATTAATTTCTTTTAATATCTCGGTTTCATCTTCTCTTGGCACGTTCGTTTCCATTTCCTCTAATTCTATTTTGATTCGTCTTTATATGGTTTATTTTCTTCACATGATTGAAATATTTCTCCACCCAGGCTGCTTATTTCACTTTCGTCTTCGTCTGTTTGATCGTCTGGTGTTTTGTCTCACATATTAATATGTTGGTTGTTCCTCCTCTTTCGTTATCTTTGTTGGCCCTTTGGTTGGAACCATAAATCTCTTTTATTCTATTCTCATTTGAGCTTCGCTCCACGTGGGTTTTTTCTTTTCTGACACTTGTTTCTATTTTTTGTAAAGCAGTATCCTCTGGATTTGATTTTTTGTTATTATTGGTTCTGATATCTTTTCTTTTTCTTGGCGAAACGATTGATGCCTTCTTGCTCATTTTTTTTGTAATTTCTAATCTTGGTTCTTCCTTCTTGTGATGGGCTCTCCTTTGTCAAACTTCTATTTTTTGATCTATTGCTTGTTTTTCTTGCTGCTAAGTGTTTTAAACGCTCCGTCTATTTGTTAATATTAGTACCTTCTTTCTTAGCTTCGCTTTCGCTGTTTTTCTATGGATTGCTTCTTTTTCTTTCAATTGATCTTCCTCTTGTTCTAGAGCTTCCTTTGCTTTAACTTTCTCGGAGTGTACTTTCTATCTTTTGTGTCAATAATTTCATTTTCGAAGTTCGTCTATCTCGTACAAACTAATGTTTTCATCGTTTTTGATCCTCCGTTATCATCTCTCTACTCGTTTAATACTCTTGGGTTTCTGGTTCATTCGGTTTCCTCCGTTGTGTTTCTTTTAATTGTCGAAGCGTCTTTGTTTTTCCTCCTCTGTAAATTCTTTGATGGCCTCTCATATTTTCCTCCATCGTATTTAAATTCGTTGTTTTCTCCTTATCAGTTACAATATTTCCTCCTCCTCCCTTCGTTCTCAACAACTGCTCCGCAGTTGTGAATTTCATCTGTGAAATTTCATTCTCATCATATTGATTCTTTTCGGGGTTTGTTTTCGATTTCCCATCTTTGCTGGATTTCTTGAGCTTCCTCTATTTGTAATCTTTTGCACTCAGCTTGTTGTTGCTCTTGATCTTCTCAGTTCGCAGCTCTTGGATCTCCTCATTTGGCTTCTCATTACATTGATTTCGTTGTTGTTGTATATTGGTGAGCATTTGTTGTATCATCTCTTTTAATTCGCATGGGCTTCGTTGTAGTGTTTCTCGTAGCAATGTCCTATTTTCTTGCAATCACGTTAATTTGCGATTTCCCATAGGTTATTTGGTCTTGATTGGATTGGGGACTCCCTCTTATGTTGCATCGCCTCGCGATTGTCCTGTTGACGCACAATTTATAAACATGCTTTGCTATCGAAGTTGTCTACATATTTTTCTCAGTGGTGCCCCTCGTCTAACCAACATTTTTGGCAAATTGGGTGATTCCGGAAAACATTTTCTTGATCGGTGTCCTAATTTTTTGACATGTGGCGCATTTTCATTTGCGTTTGGATTGTTCCTGAAATTTATTATTAATAGTAACTTACTTGTTTTACCTCTGTCTTCCGGATTTCTCGTTTGCTGGTGGGTTTGAACATCCCTGCTGTGCTCTTGAAATGAATGATTCAATAGCTGGATTGTAGTTTTGATTGTTGGCATTGACTGTTGACGTTGTTGGGTTCCGTGGCCAAGACTGCCACTTGATATCCCCAGTCCCAGATGGGCTTCCACATCTATTTGCTATTGCTACTGCTTTAAATCCAATGTTTGGTGCCAGCCATGCCGAGTTTGTGCTCGTATGTCTGCTCTTTTTATTCCTCTTATGAAGACGTCTAAACCATTTTGTCTTCGCGGGCAAATCTGCATCTCCGAAGGCTTCTTTACATAATTTTCTTTAGTTCGCATGCGTAACACTGCAATTTTGATTTCATCCGTCTTTGTTTTTCGATGTAGGAAGTCCAGTATCTTCCTGTTTCCCTTTTTTCTCTATGCCGATATTTTTACTAAGAACTTCCTCTTTAATCTCTGTCCACATTGTATTTCGTTACATCTCTTGCTTCTTCTAAAGAATACATCTTGTTGCGCTCCCCTTCAAATATAAAGGTAGTCCGCTCTTTTACTCTTTGGTCTGTCCAAATGGCAGAATATTTTATAAACTTTCAAATTCCTTCATAAATGTATCCAATTTGTTGAGCTGCCGTCAAACGGTTCGCCTCTAACTTTTCTCTGATTCTCCCCCTTATCGCGTTGGTTATTATTCAACATTATATTTTGCATCCGGAATTGAAGAATTTATTCGAAGTTCCATGTTTGGATTGTTGTCTATGAGTCTCTTCTTCGTTCACTGACTTCTATTGTCGCCAACTGGTTTTGAATGTCACGTATTCGTTTCTCTTCACTGCTGTTGAATTAACAATCGGTCAATCCACCTATCTGTGCCGGTTCCTGTTGCTAGCTTGTAGTTGATACTCCGGTTTTGGAACACTTCTAACTGTTGCGGTAACTTTTTTTCTTTTCTCTTCCCGCTTTTAATAAACTTTTTTCTCTCTACTCTCTTGGCTTTTGCTTCTCGTATGGTTGCTGATGGCTATCAAAGTTTTTACGGTTATTCGTTTGCTTGACTGATTTTAATCCGTTTCTCTTTCTTGCTTTGGCGATTCCTGGTTGATTATTGTCTCGTAACTACTTCGACGTTTAATTCTGATCTTTCTGCTTGATTATTCAAATTTCTTTATTGTCATCTGCTTTGTCGTTTGCTCTGAAATATTTTTTCTCCTTGTTTTGTTTGAAATTGATTGGATTGCTTTGTTTGACTATTGAATTCCTAAATAATAATAACACCCAATATTCTATACTCTTACTAATTTCTCCCCGTTTACCAATACTATAATACGTTATCATCCCTTGTTCGCATTTACCATGGTGGTTTTCTTTAACTGACTCAGCCCCCCGTCATTTTTAAGTCTATTTTTAATTATCTATACCTCGTAATAATTATCTATTAATGCTCGTATCATTATCTATATACGTCTTATTAATTATCTATATGTCGTATCTATTTTTATATCGTAATATCATACTACTTGTAAAATCATCATACTCATAATTTCATTCATTCCATTAATTTATTTTTCCTATGTCTCCCAAAAAATTTCATTTACTTAATCCTCAATCGCTTGCGCTCCTATGCCCTCTATAATTTCCGTTGGCTTCCTTCGGCCCTTCGGCTTCTAACTCTTTTACTGGGTCATCTGTGATCTTTAACATCTATTATAATCATATTTCATCTTTAATATGTCTCATAATCGTTTCTCTAATATTCAATCATATCATATCCTATCTATGATGTTTCATCCATAATCATATCTTATTTCTATACCTGCCTATTTCATAACTGTTTCTCATCATCTACTGTTTATCTATCATAATCATATTCTATCATATTCTCTTTACTCAATATATATTAAAACTTTAATTCTAATTCTAATCTTATTCAATACATCTCTCATTATTTTATCTCAATTCTAAATCAAATCGGAATTGAGCTTCATCAGTGCACTAGTTTGGGTATGTTTGAGGCCTCACACTGACTCTCAATCCATGCGTCTTTTGGCCCGCGCATTTCTTTCCGGTTACGCTTTACTCACCGCCATTCGAATTATTTGATACTCGGTGTGGATCCGGGTGTTGTACCAAACCCTCGCTGGGCAATAAAAAAATTTCCTCAGTACTCGTGTATGGATCCGGGTTGTGTACCTCCGCGAGAAATATAACAAGTATGGAAATGCCTAGACGTTCCAAATCAAGTTCCAAAGGCGGTTACTTGAATTTCCCGAAATAGTGAAAAGAAAGGAAGCGATTTAAATATGGGCGCGGAAAAATTTTAATCAATAAACTATCTAATCCTCTGCCGCCTCTCCCGTCAGATTTCGCCGGCTCACTTCGGCGCCCTTATCTGACCTTAGTAGGACATTTTGAGTTGAACGCATTGACCAGTTAGTTCACATCTCACCTACCGTTTGGCCCTCGATACTCGGTGTGGGATCCGGGGTTGTTGTTATCGAGTTCTCCCCAGCAATAAAAAGATTCATTCGATACTCGGTGGTTGAATCCGGGTTTTTGTATTTCGACGGTCTCAGCACCATCAGTCGCCTTGGCTGATAACAAACCTGAACACGACAGTCCGTAGCCTGTCCTCTGGTGCCTCACCACCAAGCTAGGGAAAAAGTCATTTCTAGGTACCCTTTAATCAAAACTATTATTCTGTCCGTGCGCCTCTTCTCTCACTCTCGGTCTAATCTCCTTCACTTCCCCCTTCAAAATTTTGTGGTAATCGCATCAACAAGCTCCCCCAAAGAGGTGATCAATCTCTCGCCGGTTAACTTGCTGACAAGCGCGACTTGGCCTACCAAGTTTCCTTTCTCAGTAAGGGTTGATCAGGGTTTCCTTGGGTGAAGCCGTACTATCCTTTGAATAGCTCAAGGTTAACGCATTTTTCCTCGTCCTATCTCATATAATATCAATAAAACAAAGAATCATACACCTAGGAAACTCGGTTGCGAAAATTTTTCCGTCCAATATCTGTGTCTATGTGCTGTGTTTTTAATTATTTTCCTTAATTCGGCTTTCATGTGTTTGGTCTAATTCCTTAATTTATGTTGTCCCGGGTGGTTTTATATTTACAAACACTGCATATTCCTTTTATAATTCGTCTATCTATCTATAATAATTCAAAGTAATACATAAGACAACATTTATTTCATTTCATCATAACAATTCATCGGAAAGTAAACCCGTTAGTCTTTCCTTTATCTTTCGTTGACAATAACATACAGTGCGACTCTTTGTGCGCATCCATGACAATACTCAGGTTGTCAGCAAGGTATCAACATACTCGTGCTTCCTGCAGTTTTGCACGCATAGCATCTGATAAGCCTTGGATTTGCCTCTTCATTGTTGTTTGTAATCTCGTCCTCATGTTTTCGACCTTTTCATTAACTTGTTCCAGCTTTTTCCGAAATTTGGTTATTTTTCAATCTCATGGATAGAATTTCGTATATTCTTTCGGTTGTCAACGTCTTTGTCAATATGCAATCAATTTTATCCAATATGCAATGTCGTCGGAAATACAGGTTTGAATCGTTGAATATATCTTCTTTAGCTCTTTTAAATTAATTTTTGTTTGTTAATTAGTTCCCTCTAGGTTACGTTTCGATGTTTAGGTATGCCCTTTTAGTTTTTCCTATTATTTTTGTTGGTTGCCTCTCTAAAATTATTAAATCTCTTTTAATTACCCATTAAATTTAAATACTAATTAACTAAGTTGTATGTTTAGATTCGTTCATTCACCTCTTAGTTTAATATATTTTGATTCATTTTATCAACTACTATTTTTATCATTACTCGTTGTAATTTATTTTATTATCCTTGACTTCCTCTGTTTGGTTCTATTGCTTTTCCCCGTAGTTATCGTTATTCCCCTTACTTACCCCATTTCATTTTATCCCGAATTTTGCCCTTTTAATTATATGTTGCTTGCTTATGCGTCTTGTCATTGTTGTCTTATTGGATGTGGTATTCGTCAAGTATTGGTGGATGTTGAATGTTTTAGCGTTGATATCTATGTAACTTTCATATCAGTTTGTTTCCTTGGGGTTTTTGCTTTGTACTTGGTGGGCTAGTCGTCCATTGTTTACTCTCTTGGTTTGTAGTCAGGTCGTCGTTTTTCCAAATCGATTTATCTCAATCTTTACAATTGATCTTTACACTTTTAAGTTCCACATATTTCATCTCTCCGGGGTTCGGCAAAATGTCGTCCCGACATTTTCTATTTAATAATTAAACATTTGCTTTTATTTCCTTGGGTTCTTTGCAAAAACAATCATTCTATGACCCCAAAATTTTGTACCTAGCAAGTCAGGTTGATCGCTTTTTTATCGATTTTTCAATTTTCTCATCGATCTTTACAATTGATTTTGCAATCTTTAAACTCTATATTCCCTCTCTCCGGGGTTTGACAAAAATGTCGTCTATTAAAAAGAT
This sequence comes from Schmidtea mediterranea, assembly GCA_022537955.1. Taxonomy (NCBI): domain Eukaryota; kingdom Metazoa; phylum Platyhelminthes; order Tricladida; family Dugesiidae; genus Schmidtea; species Schmidtea mediterranea. Next base: position 3,580,164 of record CM039680.1, read on the forward strand.
ATGCTTTATGTCCCCTCGTTTGTTTGTACACGAAAATCATTCTATCCCGGCTGAGCCCCCAAATTTGTATGGTGGGTTACAGGGTTTCGCTATTTGCTTATCCTTGTGGTTGTCCCAGTAACGCCATACAAAATGATGCTGACCGCCACTTGGCACCCGTTGCTAGGCAACGTTGGTAATGTGTTCAAGTGGTGGATTGCCCGCAAAAAGTGAGTGTTATTGCTAATACTGTAATTGCTCGGACAATCCTCGGGTTCACGAGCTGTCGATAGAAGACCTATGCTTGCTTTGCTCTGTCCCTTATATGTGAAAGTTCGAGTTAAATTTAGACTGATCGGTGTAGATTATTTCGAGTCCATCACTCACTATGACTGGTCATTCGGGTTTAGGTAAATCATAAGTACAGGTTTATTTAATGAAACAAATGACATGCATATAGCTGTAGTTAATTCGATTGACTTGACGGTTGCGCGGCTCGGCGTCGGGCACATTCCTTGCGTCCCGGCCGGTGGATGTTGGTTGAATGCTGTCGACTTCGAGATTTGGTGCGAACGCTATCCAGGGCACGTCGACTCGGTAGTTGGGAAGGGGCGAAGATGAAGCGGATACGTTACCCGCTTCCCCTTCCGACAGCCGCTAGGGCAACCTTCTAAGCCGATCTGTGTTGCGAAACTCTGATATGATCTGGCGCTCCTCCGCCCAGCCTTTTTGACTGCAGTGAGTTGGAGAATAGAGTGTCCTTTCGTCCTCTTGGGGTCGGCCAGGTCGCTTTGACCTGCTGCACCTCGAGAAGTTTAATTGCAGTATCTGACTGAGTTAGATCCGCGTTCGTCTGCCTAGCGCGGTCTAAGTTCGCTTTGCATCAATTTCAGGACCGACCATTGCTAATAAAGAAAACATTCCAAGAGTTATCTTTATGAGTTTAGATGAGAAAAAAATTCTGATTGTTACAAACATAGTTTATAAAATGGGAAATCTGTTTATAAAAAAATTTAAGAAAACGAACCAACTCCATGGCAATTTTTTATAGCAACGAACAATCACTAATCAAATTTGTTGTTTTATGTCTTTTGTCCGGAGATTCAGGACTCCACGCTCGAAACTTCTGGACCCTTCTTCCGGAGGGTAACCGGGGATGTGGCACTGACTCGAGTTTGCGTGCCGGTTCGAAGTCCCGGGTATGTCTCCGCAATGCGCCCGACGATGGATGTCCTCTTCAACGTTGGCGAGGTACATCCTCGCTTTACACGTTCAAAATCACCTGTTACCTGATCTTCTCCCACTGAGCAAGAGGCTTCGCGCGTGGTCGAGGATCTCCTCGGCAGGGTACTGTTCTTCATTTGGCCTGCGGGGGTCATTCTCTCGGCCTAGGATTTGCCATAGAGTTGGACAAGATCTTTTGGGACGTGGCTCCTCGAGAGTCATTGACGGGCGCGCTCGTTTCCAGGCTCGACGCCATTTATCGGCCTCTTGTGCTAATATCCAATCTGGGAGCATGAGTTCTTCTGAAATGAGTTTAATATAATGTAATCTCACAATAGTTTACGAGGCATATGGACGTTTATCAACAATCATAGATTCAGATAATCTTAAATCGCCGGTTAATTTCAGGGGTACATTGAGATTTATGGCGATGAGATGTATGAATTTGTGTTTGGGCGATTTCTATGGTTTCTCCACGTTGATGAAAGGTTATAGAATCAGAATATACAATATATATAAAAGAGATTCCTATTAGTTCTGACCTTGTAGGTTCGGGCTGAACCATGTATCAGATTATTATGCAAAAGAAATCTTCCTACTCGGCTAAGTTATGTTAGATCGAGGTCGTTCATTCTATAAAATGTCATCGTTTCGGGTGAGAATCTACCTGCGTTTATCATACAATGGGTCTTAATTCCTGATAGGTATCGATCTGTATTCGACTCTCGCTAATTTAATTATTTATCAAATTGAAATGATTATTTGCGCATTTCACCAACTTTGTGAGTTTCTCGTGATCGTTCAAATGTCGAACCCGGAAATGTTCGGGCATGACATCAACATCGACATTTGGAGTGACTTTGAACCTGTCTATTCCTACACAAGCGACGTCCCGCTCGCACTTTGCCATAGGTTCTTTGTTTACTGTTTCATTATTAATCCAATTCAAGTTTTATTAATTTTGTTATTAAATTTAAACCATCTATCTTTTCAGAAGTTGAAATTGGAAATTATGTAGGTATTTGTTTCGAATTGGGTTCTAGTTTTGTAATTTATGTTCTTGCTGGATGGTCCTTTATATTATTAGGAAGTCGGTGCGGTTATATCATGGATTCATTGTTTGGCTCTATGGGTTAGCAAATTGTACTTTACATATTGATGCAGTTTATTATCCTAGGTCTAAGGAGCTATACGCTTTTTGGGGAAGTTACGTGTGGGCATTCATTGGATGTGATTGATCATTTGCCTGTTTTCACCTGATTTCGCACTTCACTATGAATTCTAAAATCGTGCCGTGAAGGTTAATCAGTGGAAATCTATATCGTCAGTGGTTACCGAGATGAAATCAAAAGAAATTAAGACAAGTGAATTGTTAAGTAGGCCGTTGCTTTCTCGTTCGAGAGCTGGTATCGCTTTGGATTCAGTGCAATAAATTTTCCTCTGTTTTATTGTAGTTTTCTATGTTTTCAAATTTCCTATTGAATTATTAGGCTATCTAATTTGTTCTGGAGTTAATCAATTTTTGGGTTTTATGCTGATTCGTCCCTCTTATTTATGCGGCGAGGTTTGGAAAGTATTACTACTATTCAATGAAACGCAAGCTCGGGTTTGAGATTTAATTAGGTGGACCACCATTTGTTTAACCTAACTAATTATTTTGATTCCTTTGTCCTTGGACGTGTTGCAACATTTACAACAAATTACTGTAACTGTCCACGACATCTTGGTTCTAATCGCAGATATCACTCTCACTTGTCCCAATACATTATTTCCAGTTTTTATTAGTGAATCACTTCATTGTTAAGTGAAGAAATTGCTTAAGGTTTTAAACCAACGTTACTGATTAATTTAATACTAAAATCACTCCCGCTTTCACTTGCCTAGATACTTTAAATCTTGATAATCGGAGTTCCTTTCATTAAATCTATCTCAAATCGCATAAATAAACTAACGTATTAATTTAATAAATGATTTTAAATTTTAAATTACTAACTCCAAGTTTTACTTCCTTTTTGCACCAGAATTACGTGATTTTAATTAAAACTTATTTTACTGTTACCCAAATTACTTTAATTCTGAATCAATGAGTTAATTTAATCCAATCAACTTTCCAATTAGCTTCGGATATTTTAATTAGATCTGATTTAAATACAAGAAGAAATATTTAATTTTTTTTTCGATAATCATTTAAACCGATGGATTAATTTAACTCAAAGAACTACCTATGATTTTGTTATTTTATTTCTAAATGTAAATTTAAGTTAGCTTATTTCTAAATATTAGTCCATTTTAATTATACTAACGATTTCAAATCAATTTATTCCGTAAGTAGCCCTTTTCCCTTTAAAATAGATCCTTAGGCGGGCAGTTTGTGTTATACATTATAATTTATTGAGTGCCCGACTTCGGACTAGTACTCCGGTGTGATAGATTTTGAGCCGTATGTATATAAATTTTAGGTCGATTTTACAGAATTGAGAACGAGGAAGCAGCCAGGAGTAACTTTTTCTATTTCTCCTTTCAGCTATAGGGATAAATATGACGTTTACGGGGGATCACCGCTGCGTTGCGCACGGCTGAGTCCCTCACGCGGGGTACATATCTTGGCTCGATTTTTTTCCAATCGCTCACGTTACATGCATCTGTACTGTATGGTAGATTTTTGCTTTCTTGCGTTTAATGTGTTGCTGTCGGGGCCGGAAAAATTTGACAGTTTAATTTAGTTTATGAAACCATATACAATTTATTTAGTCAATAATATTTAATTAATTATAAACAATAAATTTACCCCATTTTAACCATTCATAAAAACATCAATTCATAATACAAAATGACAATAAATACCTCTTCCCACGCCAAGCGCCGAGCAGACAGCTCCATTGAGGTTGCAAGGATGTGAGCGTGGAAAGAAGGGTTCCAACATAATATTCTCATCACCGTAAAAATGAGTTGAAATAAGTTCAAAACAACTTTGTAAAATAGATTCAAAAAATAGTTTTTAGATTTGGAAAAAAGGTTTTTTCCCAATTGGTTAAGTAATGTGAAAATGGATCAGTATTTATACCGTCATTTTTCTCGCATGTGAATTTGATGCAGTAAGAACAAAATTCGAGATCGACCTTGTTATTTTCTAGCAAATTCTATTCTTTAATTTTATTATTTCTTGAGATTTATGTTTATATATTTTTTATTTTATAATTTTTTATTGAATTATTACTAATTCAAATTTTCCGATTTAAATTTCACTTTAATGAACTTTTATTAATTTTTCAATTTTGTCGAATTTGTTGTGTTTTCTTGTTATATTTGTGTTGGTATCGTGCGGATCTTGGTGCGTTTTGTTATTATTTTAATTTATTTTTATGTTTATTATTTTATTTTTAATTCTTTTTTTCTCATATTTTATAGGGTTTAATTGGTGTTTCCAGGTTTATTTAAATCTGCATGTTATGTTTGCATGTGTGTTACTGATCCATTAAAACATTTCTCACAAGGTCCGCTGTTATGTTCTGGCCCAACATTATGGTGAGTACCAAATAACGCTGTAGCAGTGCAACAATAATAAATAAAATAATTTAAATTTAAATCCTCATGATGGAGGTACGACGATAAGTTGACTTCGTCAAAAATTTCAAAAAATGGTTCTAAATGAGAATTTCATTTTTTAAAAATGCTACAACAAAAGACGTCTAAAACATAAACGGTCGTAGTCATTAATAATAATAATTAAAATCAAAATAAATAAAATAATAAAAAATCAATGATACTATTGTGATTTTTTCTCAAAAATAAATGATAATAACGAAAAATATTTATAGTTTTCAAGAGTAACAGAGTAAAAAATGAGTGTAAAATTGAGAGTGAGTTTGCTTTCGGCCTTATATATCACGATTGTTTGTGTGTGTGTTTTTGATACATTAAAACAAGGAATTTTCTAGAATATTCTAAAATTAAAAATTTTATTTCCTTTTGATTTAAAATTAAATTTTTATATTTTTGTGTACAGAAATTTTTATTTAATTTATTTTATTTTTATTTTTCTTTAAATTCTCCATATTTCTAAATTTAAGTTTTCTGCTCAAAAATCCACACAGGTGTTATCGTGGTGGTTAAAAAAAAGTGGGTTTCATCAGTTTTCTGCCAAACATTGATATCCGTCATTGGAAAATGACGTTGGAAATGTATCCAATTGGCGATTTCTATTGAAAGGTGAGCCATATTGCCACGACTGCAAATAATCTATAAAACTTTGAGTTACGAGCTACTATAGAATGTATTCACGCTCATTTTAATTTAGGGTCCCTCTATCGCTAATTTCATTGAAATAATATCGGTCATTTAAACATTTTATTTTAAGAGTACTATTTATCAAATAATTAAGTTATTGCAAAGCGACCATCGATTCAACAACCCAGAACATTTTTATTGTATATATCACAAGATTATCTGGGGTTATCAGAATATGTGAGAGCCAATTTCTTTATCTAACCCAGTAAACGGGCTGTCATCAATTCGGGCATCTATTTCTGTCTCCGCTTTGCTGGGGTGACATTTTATTGTGAATCGTTTTGATTGTAGGTCTTTATTGTGTTTGAGTATTAATTGGGGTGGATTTCGAGATGGGCCATGTGATACTTGGATTATGCTCAAAAATGTGGTTCGATGGTGCCCGATTTCTGTTCTTATCGGGTCCTTAACTTTATCTGGTGGATTTTCTCTATTTAATTGTTTATTTCGGCTATCTTCTCGGCTTGTTGGGTCCTTAATAACTCATTCTGATGTTCCATCTTTTTGCTGTTCTGACCTATTCAAGTGGTCCTACATCGGCGACATCTTCGTATCATCAATTTAGCTCGCTGGCTCTGTTTCAGCCTCCGTTGTGATAATGGGCAACATCTCGTCTGAATCTTTCACTTCTGTTTTTTTTATTAGCTGAGCTTAAATCCAAATTCAAATAAAACATATGTTAGGGTTATTTTAAAACAAAAAAGTATGAAAATACCACTGTAAATACACATGCACACAGAAGAACTATAAATAAAATAAAACATCAATTAAAAAATTAAAAAATATAACAAAATTAATTATGGTGGGTTTCTGGGTAATGAGATTTTGAAACAATATGTCATACAAATATCTTTCGCTTACCACTCCGCGCCCGTTGCTAAGCAACGTTGAAACTGTAATCGAGTGGGTGGACGTCCACAACAAGTGAGCGTTATTGCTAATGCTGTTAATTGCCGATGATCCATGGGTCCAAGAGCGGCAGTCAATCTCTGGTAATTCTCTTGGCTTCGCTGTCCAATACAGGAAACTCTGATTTTTTGGATTTCTTACTCATTTGAAGCAACTGGGAGCACTTTCTTCATCTATTAGGCGTAATAATAGTTTTCTAAACTTAATTGTCATTCTCGATACTCGTCTTTTAGTCAATATTATAGGTATATTCAAAATTAGAAATTAGATTTTTAATTCAACCGTTTATTAAATAACAATGTAATTATTGATGTCGAGGATTTCGACGATACGAATCCTGAGCAAATCCGCGATGTTCTTCGAGCATTTGCATATAGAGTCCTTGGCAGTAGCTTCCTGAATGACCATGTTCATCGACCTAGTGGATTTGGCTAATCTCGGATCATCCATTTCATAATGAGACGACATAGGTGGGGAGCGTATCCATCTGTGCTGGGATCATTCCTCAGCAATCTCCTCGTTTATCCTGGCCAGGTAACGCCTTGCGATCTGGCCTGCCAATTGATCTGTTTGTTTGAGTCTAACTAGCGTATATTCCACCCCGTGTCCTGCTCTCCTGAGCGGTTTCGGGTCCGGCTCCCGCTTGATGGCAACGTAAGCGAGGTCAATTCTTCGGGTTCTTCTGCACATCCATCCTCGAATTCTTTGACTAGAGACACCGTGAAATCCGGCATTCCACATCGCATGCCTACATCTGGCGCCGATCGTTTAGGAAAATGCACGGTGATCCGGGACGCGTCGATTCATGATCCATCTGTAAAGTAAAGCTTAATATACTGAAATCTCGGAAGAATACTTGGTGATTAAATAGCAAATAATTCTCAGTACTTTCCTTCGTCGTCTCGGTTTGACATCATTATGTCGAAATCATCATGTTTTATGCGACGACGGTTCTACTCTTAATTCCTTATGCTTTACGGATGACGGCATGAGAACGTCCGGATTTATCAAACTTTAGCGTCTGGGCTTTATGTGTCATGATGGTTGGACTTTATTCTCGTTGAACGGTTCTGTTTGATTATTACATTAATATAACTGTACTACTTGATCCTATGAGAATAACGTTGATATTTGCGGCGACTCACGCTATTATGTTGATGTAGTTTGATAATTATCGGGGTGTCAAAAACAATAACCAAATAAATTCGTTGTGACGAATTTTATTAAATCAATTCAATGTATATGAACGCTGTTATTCAAGTGAGGCATAACATCCTTTCTTGTAATCGGTATTTTGCTTCACTGCTGACACCCTACTTCAATGTTGGCTCTTGTCGGTTCATCTTAGAACTATTCTCGGGTACTTCTGAGCAGGTGTTATGATCATTATTTATTGTTTTCGTAAATTTATATAATAGGATTAAAAAAATTTAATAATAATGAGAAATTTACCTCCTTGCCGGGACCTTTGATTTTCGTGGAACCTCCTATCTGATAGTTTTCCCTCGTTGCTTGGTCATGGTGAATCCGACTTTCCATTGAATCGTCGACAACTTCTCGGTTTGTGAGTGCATAATTGGAGTAAAAATCTATACTGTGGTGAATGATCACGTTTACTCAGTCAGTTTTATTATTTATATGCAGTGACCATTGTGTGTATGATTTTGGTGCTGGTGACGTGGCAATTAGTTTCTTCTCTCGTAGCGTGTAATTGATTTATTTGATTTTTTCCTTTCTTCGCTTCTCATTTATTCCTTCATTGATGATTTACAATTTCTGTATGCAGGGAGTGTGGTATGCTCCACTCGGTGCTTTATTTTTGTGTTGATCTGTGTTCGTCTGTACTGTAGAACAGAAAATTATATTGGATTCATACTAGGTGGACTTTTCTGTTCAAACGAGATTATCATCTACTGGTATTACCGATTGATCTTGGAGGGTATTTTTATCATTGAATCGTCAAGTCAATTATCAAGTCATGTTATAATTCACTCTAATCATATGGATCAATTGGTATTCACGATTCCTTATTCGGCTTCTCAGTTTGTGGTTAATGGTTACAAATTCGCTGAAATCCGGGTTTGACATGCTTAAATGAAGATCCCCGAGCTGATACTCTTGGATTCAAAGATTCAATGCAAAACAATCAGAGATAACAGTTTATTTTAATTTTTTGATTGATGATATAACAACGACTTCCGAATTCTTTCCATACTCTCTTCTTATTTGACCTTAGGTAGATATGTTAATATTATGATTTTATGAGTGGCCACTGAATACTCGGTGTTTATGAGTTTTAGCCGATATGGAAAGATGGTTTTTGGTCAATGTTACAGGAAATGGAGGATGAAGAAGCAGCCAAAGGACTACCTCTTATTCCAGTTTTCCCTTATAGGCGGGAAATATTACATTTGGGTTCATACGTTACGCCAACCGGACCTTCACGACACAAGGTATTGGCGGATGAATCGCACTTACACATCTTGAATTGGTGTGATATTTACTTTCTTGCGTAGTGTATCGGCTGTGCGCGGAAAAATTTCGACAAAAGAGAAAAAAAACATGTTTCCTTGAAGGATCTATTCATAACATAGTCTGCATATTTTAATTGGCATCATAAGCGCATTGGCATCATCATTGACATACGAATAATATTTTCTCAAAACAAGCGTCAAGGAGTGCTTACATTTAAGTTGCTTGACACTATAATGGAAAAGGTTTTAAATAAGTTTGTCGCTAAAACGAGTTTTGATCTCTCAAATTTTTGTTGTTTAAACAAAGTCGTTGCTAAACGAGTTAAATTCTGTGAAAATTGAATCGGTATATATACCTGTTCTGTGACTCTAACCTGCTTGTAAAATTTAATGAAGTAACAAAAATTTGACCTTGAGATATTTGTGTAATTTAAACTTTAATTTTATTATTTTCGTGATTTAATTTGACGATTCATTTCTTTCATTTTTAATTGAATTATTTCCAATTAAAAATTATTTAATTTCTTCTATTTTTCATTAAACTCTTATTCTTTAAATAAATTGTCGGATTTTCGGTCAAATTTCTGTGTTTATTTCGTGCGGGTCTTGTTGCATTTTGGTATGTTTTTAATCTATTTTTTATGATTTTCGGTTTTATATTTAATTATTTTTCTTTCTCGTATTTTAAGTTGTTATTTGATGTTTATGGTCTGATTTTAAATCTGTGGTGTTATGTTTGCGTGGCTATTAATAATTAATTTAAACAAAACTCTGTTCTGGCCCAACACTACTTGTTCCTTATTATTAATACTAGCATTTTTATTGTTACTTTATATGTATTTTTTAATCATTATCCTGCTATTACTATTATTAATTATCCTTATTATTATTATATTTATTATATTATTAGTATTATTATTACTATAGTATTATAATTATTATTATTACTATTATCCTTACTTATAATCATTATTATTATCAAATTTTTTGTAGGCATTCGTCCTTATTCCTCAGCTTTATAAAAAATATTTTACTTTATAAAAAATTAGCCGTACTCCATCTTATTCTAACAGTTTTTCGATTAAAGTATTTTTGTTATTCGGAAACTTTTAGCAGCGTTCCGCCCTTATTTTACAGTTTTATGATAAATATTTAATTATTTTCAAAATGTGCTTCAGCGTTCCGGCCCATATTTTCATTCTAAACTCAACATAATTTATTTAGTTCTTACAATTTTTAAAAATATTTATTTTCATGATTTTGGTCGTTTTGGATTAATCTTTTTCCGATCACTATTCATTTTTTAACTGTTGCAACGATCTCGTAATTTTTCCCGCTATACTTTCCTTTCTATGTCCTTATGACTATTATGTCATATTAGATTTAATGAGTGCCCACTGGATACTCGGTGTAGTGATTTTGAGCCGATTGTTGTTTTCAAATTTATGCGATTTTATCGAATTCAGTGCATGAAAATTCAGCCAAAAGACCTACTTTGGCTACTATTCTTCGCTATTTAGTTCAGTGATTTGACGTTCGAGTCCGTCGTTACTCAAGGCGAGGTCTCTAACGGGACGAGCCTATTGGTGGATGAACCGCACTTACACCGCTCGATAGGGATGTGTGATTTTGATTACTTGCTAGTGTGTGGCTGTGGGCCTAAAAATAAATAATATTACCATATAAATTAGGTAAGCTTGATGTATAAAATTGTTATTTGGCATTACATAGTAATCAAAAGTTCATAAACATTGTTCACCGCTTCGTCACAAGTGTGGGGTTTATGGTCCTTTCACAACCTTGACCCCAGGATAAAATCATACTCTTACTCCCAGTGGTTACCCGTTGCTAGGCAACGTTGGTAAATGTAACCATGGGTTTTGAGGTCGCCAAAGTGAGCGCCACGGAGGAACTACTTTGGCCGACCTCAAGCTATTTTTCAACACACACCGTTAGAAGGCTCTGTGTGCTTATTTGCTCTGGTCCATCTTGTTAGTTTGGTCGACCTATTATAGATTAACTACTGAACTCCGTTAATTATTGTTAAAGGTACTTTTGGCGACTATCAGATACAGAAAAGTGATCAAACGATACAACCATATATTTTAAAAGGGCGACAACTACATGTTGGTTATGCTCGAGCAGCGCGGCTCTTGTCGCTCCTTCCTTCCTGGTCGATGACCGCTGGGCTTTGGTGTAGTCTTCAGACCCGTTGTTTGTATCTCTGTACGCCAGTTAAGCAGGAGCGAAGACGAGGGGTACGTCACTGCCGCTTCTTCTTGGCAGGCGGATACGGCACCTCCAGACCTCGTATTTGAGTTTTCAGGCTCTGTTGACCTGCTTCTCCTCTGATCAGCCCTTTTGTGCCGCTGCTATCTTCTGGTAGAGCGTCTTCACCTTCTTTGGCTCTACCCAAGTGGCTTTGATTTGCTGTATCTCCTTTGTTAGCTTGCACGATTTGTTCGTAGAGACTTTTGTTAATTCTGCGTGTGTGCTCTAACCCTTTGTAGGACTCTCAGTGGTTCATATCTATAAGGGTACGATTAAATCGGGTTAATTCGTTAATTTAGCTAAGTAATCATAAAAAATAAGTTAAGGGGTCTACGGATTATGGTCAAATAGAATTTAAAACAAACAAATATTCGAATTTACTAACATTTTATTTCAAAGCCCGCCTAACCAGGCATTCAAAAATCAGCTAATATGTTTCCATTGTCAGTAAGTAATCGTAACGATGTTCGGCGATACTTGTAGGAATCCTCTCCGGGGCCGGGTCGAGCGTAGGATGCTCGCGATGCCTCTTCGCTGGCTTCTCAGTTCTTCTCATATGTCGGAAAAGGATATTCTGGGGAACAACCCACCGTTGATTGGCCGTAGATCGGATGTTTAACCTTTCGTCGTCGAGATTGTACGACGTAATTGTACGGCGGCCGTACCCGTCCGTACTGGCGATTCCGGCCCGCGGCTATGTCCTCGTTTCACATTGGCGAGGTAGCGTCCTTGCACGATCCATTTGCTCATTGGTCTGTCGCTGATGTTCCTCAGACGCGCGAGGAGGAACTCAGCTTGGCCACGGATCTCCTGTCCGGGTTTCGACCCGGCTCCCGCTTTATAGCGACTACGGGAGCTCGACAGAAAGGGTGTGACTACAAGAATTACTAGATGAAATCGGTCTACGCAGTGAGTGTGCGTTGTGTGAATCACACAAGTTGTCGTTGTGCAGACAACTGTTTTCTTAGTTGGTGGTTAGTGTGTGTGGAGGCAGGAATATTGATCGGCAATAGACATAAATGCCAATCTATTATACAAATAGAGAATATTATTTGTTTATGTCATTCATCTTCCTGATTTGTCCGGCTATCTTTGGGCTAAATGATATTTCGTGAACAGTCAATCAATTTCGTTACAGGTATTGATATGATGGTACTATATTAAATTATTGATTTTGATTTCTTTTAGGCATCATTTCCCGATATATTATGAAAACATGGGAATTTCTTTTCACCGAGATTGTAGCTGGGTTCAGTTTACCGCCTTTTCTGACATCATTTCTTGGTCTACCGGCCAATGGAAATTATTTTCGGCAGGATTTTTTAATTTGGGATTCATTTTTTTATTTAGTAAATAAAAATTTTGGAATATATTTGTTGTTTGGATTTAGATGTAAGGAATTTGTGGTCGACACGTATACAAATCGGTTTATTTATTTCTACAATGGTATTTGCAATTTAAACATTTACCTGGGATTTTAAATTAATCATAAAAGGATCTGTAATAATTGTTCTCGTCCTTGTAGATTTCTTAGATTTTTTACAAGGAATCGACGTAATTTGGTGAAACCTAGTGTTATTTACTTTCCTAAGGTTTCATTGACGTTAGACATTGCATCGGGAAACCTTATTTATCATTACTATTACGAATCTTATGGAATTTATCATCGCTTTAGGCGTCTATAGTATTATACAACTAATGTTTCTCTTAATAATTTCGTTGACTTTAAGCTATTAATTTTTATTGATTTTTAAACGTTATATCGAGAGTTTGTAGCTATTAATTTTCCTTTGCAATTTTATTTAATTTCAAACATTAGTTGGTTGTTACAAACGATTACCATATTTTGATTTAGTAGTAGGAATGTGAGCCGTCAGATACAACCCCCCCACTAGGTTACGTAATTATTACGTAACATTTGACCTCTGCACGCGCTGTTGCTACCTGGAGATTGACCTTTTGTCACTAGTTGCTACCTAGTAATTGACTTTGGTCAGTGAACCTCATGATTACATCACTTGACCACTGGTCAGTGCACACTTATTATGTCACTGGTCACACTTATTAAGTCACTAACTCGAGACTAGTTACCTAACTGTTATTAATGTCACGTAGTGTGGACCAACACACCTACCTTCTAGAACCTTCCACACACCACCTTCTAGAACCTTCCACACCTACCTTCTAGAACTTCCACACACCTACCTTCTATAACTTCCCACACACCTACCTTCTAGAACCTTCCACACACTACATTCTAGAACCTTCCACACACCTACAATCTTAACATTACCAACACACCATACCAACAACGATCCACCACACACACACACTGATCCGCACCGATTCCGTACCCATCAGTACCATCAGTACCCATCAGTACCCATCGTACCCATCAAGTACCCATCAGTACCATCAGTACCCCATCAGTACCCATCAGTACGCATCAGTACATCAGTACCCCATCACGTAACCCATCAGTAGCCATCAGTAACCATCAGTACCATCAGTACCCATCCGTACCCATCAGTACCCTCAGTACCCATCAGTACCATCCGTACCCATCAGTACCCATCAAGTACCCATCAGTACCATCAGTAACCATCAGTACCCATCAAGTACCCATCAGTACCCCATCAGTACCATCAGTACCATCCGTACCCCATCAGTACCCATCAGTACCCATCATAACCATCAGTACCATCAGTACGCATCAGTACCATCAAGTACCCAATCAGTAACCATCAGTAACCTCAGTACCCATCAGTACCCATCATACCCATCCGTACCCATCAGTAACCATCAGTAACGTCATCAGTACCATCAGTACCCATCAGTACCCATCCGTACCCAATCAGTACCAGTAACCATCAGTAACCATCAGTACCCATCAGTACCCCATCAGTACCCATCAGTACCCATCCGTACCCATCAGTAACCATCAGGTAACCATCAGTACCCATCAGTACCCATCAGTCCCATCCGTACCCATCAGTAAACCATCAGTAACCCATCAGTAACATCAGTAACCATCAGTAACCCATCAGTACCCATCCGTACCCATCAGTACCCATCAGTAACCATCAGTACCCATCCGTACCCATCCCAGTACCCATCAGTAACATCAGTACCCATCAGTACCCATCAGTACCCATCAGTAACCATCAGTAACCATCAGTACCCATCAGTAACCATCAGTACCCATCAGTACCCCATCAGTAACCATCAAGTACCATCAGTAACCATCAGTACCCATCAGTACCCATCAGTACCCATCAGTACCCATCCGTACCCATCAGTACCCATCAAGTACCATCAAGTAACATCAGTACCCCCATCAGTACCCCATCAGTACCATCAGTAACCATCAGTACCAGTACCATCAGTACACCATCAGTAACCATCAGTAACCATCAGAACCCATCAGTACCCATCAGTACCCATCCAGTACCATCAGTACCCCATCAGTACCATAGTACCCATCAGTACCCAGTACCCATCAGTACCCATCAGTACCCATCAGTACCCCATCAGTACCCATCAGTACCTCATCAGTACCATCAGTACCATCAGTACCCATCAGTACCCATCAGCACCATCAGTACCACCATCAGTCCCCATCAGTACCATCAGTACCCATCAGCACCCATCAGTACCCATCAGTACCACATCAGTAACCCATCAGTACCCATCAGTACCCATCAGTACCATCAGTACCCATCAGTAACCCATCAGTACCCCATCAGTACCATCAGTACGCCATCAGTACCCCATCAGTACCATCAGTACGCATCAGTACGCATCAGTACCTCATCAGTACCATCAGTACCCACTCAGTACCCATCAGCACCCATCAGTACCATCAGTACCATCAGTACCATCAGTACCCATCAGTACCCATCAGTACCCATCAGTACCATCAGTACCATCAGTAACCCATCAGTACCCATCAGTACCCATCAGTTACCCATCAGATACCATCAGTACCATCATTACCCATCAGTACCCCATCAGTACCCCATCAGTACCCATCAGTACCATCAGTACCCATCATTACCATCAGTACCCATCAGTACCCATCAGTACCATCAGTACCCATCAGACCTCCATTTCCAGTATACCATCAGTACCATCATACCATCATTACCCATCCAGTACCCATCAGTACCATCATCCATCAGTACCCATCAGTACCCATCAGTACCCCATCAGTACCCATCAGTACATCAGTACCCATCAGTACCCATCAGTACCCAATCATTACCCATCATACCCATCAGTACCCATCCAGTACCCATCATTACCCATCAGTTACCATCAGTACCCATCAGTACCCATCATTACCCATCAGTACCCATCATCCCAGTACCCATCAGTACCCATCAGCTAGACTTAAAAAATCAACTCACTAGTACTATTGGTATTATTATTATACTTTTTCTTCACATAAACGGTATGAGTTTCGTTTACCTCAATTGATTATGTTACTTACATGTGTATATTAAAAATTATATTACATGAATTTCAATTGTTAATTATATTTTACATAAAAAATTTAATAATTCATTAACATAATAAATTAAGAAATCAAATAACTCGTCTTAAAAATAAATGTTTCATTCTAAATTATTTAGCTACTGACTATTTTTGTTAGTAGTATATTAGCATAACAATTTTATCAAAAATCATAAACTTTAATAATTTTCAATGAAAATTTAAGTTAAAGCACTATATTCATAGTTTATTTAATAAAGTCACCAAACTTAAATTTTACAACTGGATTTAAAAAATTTTAAAGAAATAATTCACAAATTTAAAATTTCAACTTAATATAATGTAAAATTAAATTATCAAGAATTTACTTTACCAATTTTATAAAATTTTAAATTTACACCCAAATAAATATACAATTAATATTACTTAAAAATTAATTTTAAAATAAAAAATAATTCGCCCCACTATAGGAGTTGAACCAACGACTCAACGAATTATTACCGACATCAACTGTTACATAGTCTCTTAATAATAATTACAAAAAATAGAATAAAAAGACAAACACATTAACAAGACTACAGTTTAAATTTAAGTAAAAGCTTCAATATCTTCAGTGGCATGATACCTAAATAATTGTCCGAATGCAAAACTACTTTGTTTTTACCTACCATTGACCGTTATCATCGTTGTTACTTATAAGCAATTTTACTATTTTTTAAAAGTAAAACAATGATGATTTCTCGTCCTATTGCTCGTTGAGTGAACAGAAAAAATTGTATCGTTTCTATAACAATCAAGATAAGAAAGATGTTTATTTTCAGTTCCTTCAAAGTAATCCTTTGCTTATTACTTTCAGTTTCACCTAAAAGATATAGGCATTTCGGTCGTAAGAAACCCATCCTTAATATCCAAGTCTTCTTCTCATCTTTGAATTTACCTATACGAGTCAAGTTTTCTTGAATACAAAGGATGACAATATCATAATCCGAGAGTGGTCCAAAAAGATTATCCGAACCATTGCAGGTAAAGAGTACTTAATTTACAGTTTAATAAGACGCACAAAGTAGAATATCAACAAAAACAATTTATAACACACAAGTAAAAAATAATAAACAATTTTTAAAATATATTAGTTTAACATACAATCCTAGCTTATCAATTCTCCAATTGGTGACATAACTTCATTTTGATCAACTTTATAAACCTTGAATAGTAATATTAATTACCAACTTTCCATTTCATGAATTGGATTCTTCAAAAGCATCATAATACGAGTGTTTTCTAGAAATAATATAATTGTTTTCACTGCAACATAATTTCTTATTGATTTGATGTAAAATTTTATTGATTGAATCTGCATCTTCCTTCATAATATTCACCTGAAGTTTTGAAAATTGGAAGTTTCGACTTAAATTTAGCACTTTGGACAAATTTATATTCTATTCATTCAATAAGAAGTACATTCTAATGACGTGATATATCTGAACCGTCTTCAAATTACATCTTTCTTGTTCGAGTATTTTTGGCTGTTTGTTGATTTATTACCATAACGGATTTATCGGCTAAAAAGTCCATGCATCTGAAAAATGAAAATAATTTACAAATTTCACAAATATTTATACTTAAAAGTAACACGTGTGCGTCCAATCATAATCATTATAATAAAAAGGTTTACTATATAAACAAAATTATGAAAACCAATTAAAACATAACTAAAAAAGACAACAAAATTTAAATACAAATAATTTATTTTTATTCAAGTCTTCGATCCATCTTGCGAGCATATACAGCAGATCGGCTTTTGCCTTTTCCGCCTCCAATTGTTACAACAATTGCAGGGTGATCCGCAAATGGCTTCGGTTTTATCGGGTTTTGTTTTCTGTCTTTATACTCCATCAGAATCTTTTCGACGCTGATACCAGTCGCCTCAAAGATTCTATATGGTATAACTTCCGGAGCCCAGAATGCCATGCTTTTCTTTAGCTCGGGATATGAGAAGACTATCCTTTCAATAAGGAATTGATAGCCATTTCTAAAACCATAAATTAAAAGATATCAATTTATAATTAAAGAAACTTACCATCAGTTGTATTGTTTTCTCATTTTGTTATTGAATGAATAACTCACTTGTATTTATACTAATTTTTTAAACACACATCAGACTCATTTCAACGAATCAGAATCATTCACACAAATTACAAACACATCACAGCCAATTAAAACTATACACAACTATTACATCTACGTTAGGTAATGCTAAGTAAAAACTTTAAGATTTCATCGTTTTCAATGACTGACTTAATATCATCAATAATATTTCCAACAATTTCATGAAATCCAATCTTTAAGACCTAAAATACTATTTTACCACTAGCAAACACGTTAACACATAAAGGATTATATTTAACATATCGTAAAGCTGGGAATATTTCAGGTTCATATATACAATTAATTTTGTTCAATAAATCATATAAATTAATATCTACTCCAATATCGGTAGTTACTGTAATTGATTGAATTTGAACATTTTCAATTGTAAATGGTAAATCTTCAACTTTTAGAGGCTGCTTACATCCCATAATTCGACACTTACCTGACTTGAAAAATATAATTGGATACTTACCACTTCGATCTACAATTTGTTGTGGTTTCCCAAATGGAAAATTCATGTGAGCAACTGAACATCTTCCTTTATAATTTATGTTGCTAAGCATCTATGATGTAATTATTTTTGAATTTTTTTATTCGTGTATAACTATTAATTTAAACAAATATAAACAATATAATTAAAGTTAATATTTAAAATGGAATTAAGAAATGATGCAGTATATCAAATTGTTGGTCCAAGCGGAAGTGGGAAAACATTATTTGTTTGTAAATTATTACAATCAAACATGTTTAAATCAAAGTTTAATAAAATATATTGGCATAGGGGAGCCGATGATGAACATGGAATGACACAGGACCAATTTTGTAAAATAAAAATGATAATTATAAAAGGGTTTGATAAAAATTGGGTATCTAGATTACAGCAAGGGGATGTGATAATTATCGATGATTTATATCAAGAAGCGAATAAAGAAAAGGATTTAATAATTATTTACAAAGATAGCTAGACATAAAGGTGTTACAGTTATTTTTATAACACAAAATCTTTTCACCAAGGAGGATCTCACAGAACTCGCAATTTGAATGTCCAATATTTGATTGTTTTCAAAAATCCTAGAGATGCAACTGTTATTGATTTCCTTGCAAGACAGGCTTACCCTAATAATCGTAATTTCTTGATAAACGCCTTTCAAGATGCAACCAAAATTCCACATGGATATATTTTTCTTGATTTTACACAGCAGTGCAATGATGATTTACGAGTTAGAACTGATATTTCTATAAAGAAGGTGCAATATTTTATAAACAAAGTTGAAAATGATGCTATATACATCTAATCATGCTACTTAAAACTCGTGTTAAACATCTAAAATTATCAAAAAACTTCGAAAAGTATTTAAAAAGACTCGTGAACCACTGATTCGCCAACGACTAGTTTCACTCCATCTAAAAACTTATAATTGAAAATATTCCTGCACAAAATCTTATTTCACACATTTAAAATCAATTCCGAATAAAAATGAAAAGTCTATAAAATCAAGTCATCGTAGTTTTCCATTTTTTAATGCTTTACTAAAGGCTCCAAGTGTGAAAAGAATTAATATCTTACAATCTTTTCCAAATTACGTTATTGGACGATTTACTTGATATTATAGTTAAAGTTGTCAAAGGTAAAATTGAAATCAGTAAATCAAGTAAAAGGTATTAGACAAACACAAAAAACCACTGTTATCACTTGTAAATTCAAAAAATCGAATGCAGATGCGTAAAATAGTATATAAACAACAAGGTGGTTATTATTGCAGCGTTGCTACCACTAGCATTATCATTATTAGGTGGAGTAATAGGAAATTCATTATCATAAACAATGGGTATAACTACTTCATTACCTAATCTTATACTTAATTTTAAGTCTACATGTTGTAATGGAGAAAATTTGGACAAATCCAAAAAAACGAAGCAGGTTTCAGTGGGGTAGAAAAGCTAAAGAAAAAAGTTACAAACTCGAAAAAAGAGACGCAAAAATGGTTATCAAGGTCAACTGGCTTACAGTTTGAACAAACCGATGTTGAAAAGGTTTCCAACGAGAGCATATAAAACATATGGAATTAATGATTTATGGCAAATGGATTTGATGGAAATGATACCATTTTCTAAATTAACAAGGGCTACAAGTATATTTTGACATGTATTGATGTTTTTAGTAGATTTGTTCGCGCTATACCAGTCAAAACAAAATCTGCAAATGAAATGGCTTTAGCAATAAAATCAATGTTTAAAAATGGAAAACCGATTAATTACAAACTGATTTGGGTAAAGAATTTTACAACAGTAAAGTTAAAGAAATAATAAAAGGAATAAATCATTACTCCGTATTTTCACAATTCAAAGCAGCACATGTGAACGATTTAATCGAACATTAAGGGATAAACTTAAAAGGTATTTCGTGCATCAGGGTAATAAAACATGGATAAATGTTTTACCAAAAATGATTTTCAGTTACAATCATTCATCTCATAGAGGTTTAAAGGGATTGAAACCGATAGATGTAACTTCAAAAGATAGTTTTATTCAGAAAGAACAAATTAAAAAGCCAAAATATAATGTCGATGATTATGTAAGAATATCTAAAATATCAGCATCACCATTCATTAAGAATTTTGATAACAATTGGAGTGATGAAGTTTTTCAAATCTCAAAGATTAATACAGCTCAAAATCCAATCATGTATGTTATAAAAGATGGAGAAAATAATGAGGTATCTGGTAAATTCTACGAACAAGAGCTACAAGTTATTCCTCCACCAACAGTATTTAGAATTGAAAATATTTTGAAAACTAAAATGGTGAATAAAGATAAACAATATTATATCAAGTGGCATGGATATCAAAACCCATCATGGATATCCTCAAAAGATCTAGTAAAATGAATTTCTACATGATTTTACCGAGCAATAGTTGTCCAACAATTCATCCAGACAATCAAGCCAGTAAATTTATGGTCAATCTACAAAACCCGATTTATTTACAGGGTAATTGGGAAGTAGCTTTGCAAGATTTTACATTTGTATATAGTACGTTTCCATTTTATAGTAAAGCAAAGATTGAATACAAAGAAATTGTATCGAAATCAGTTAGCAGTCTTTACTTTATTGAACCGGAAAAAGAAGAAATGCCAATAAAAGAATTCAACGAGCATAGTTACATGTACATAACTAAAGGAGTTTTACATATTTATTGTAATTTCTACCCATTCCAAATATCATTTGAAGATATGCAAAGTGCAAAACAAATGGGTGTATCTGAACCAATAATTACAAGTTCCAGTGAGTCATTTCAAATAGTAGTTCCACCAAATACAGATATGAATAATGTAGTAAAATAAAGTTAACATATAACACTGTAATTCAATCAGTTTTCTCATTTCGTGATAATTTGTACTTGACAAATCTTATGGACTTGTATGATTATATAGTGTACAACTGTCCTCATATTTTTACATCTCTTCAAATAAAAGATAAAATATTCACATTCAGTATTCAAGATATATTACAGAGGTTGTATTCGATAAAAACTTGGTTAGTTCACTTGGATTAGAGAAGCAAACATATAATGTGAAACAATTTGAGAGTATTTATAAAGCAAAGTTATATGATCATCATCAACAAATGTTCATCTATAGTAACATTATTGAACCAGTAATTGTTGGCGATTCTTTAGTTCCCTTATTGAAAGCAGTCTGGATTAAAAAATATGAACAAGATGAAGTTGTACAAATTGTATTGGATAATCCGATGTATTTATCGCTTTCCACGTCATGTATAAACAATATAGAAATTAATATTCGTGATGATGTGGGAAACTTATCAACTTTCCAAAAAATTCAAAAACACATTTGACATTACATTTTCGTAAATTAAATGATTAATCCAGATATAATTTCATTGTATAGTAATAGCCAAACTGGTGGCGAAATACCATATTTTATTGGTAAGCAGTATGGGTCTGGTTGGTTACGAACAATTGGAAGATTTGCATTACCAATTCTTAAGCGTATAGGCAGTTTTGGAATGAAAACAGCAAAGGATGTGATAATGAATGATAAGAAAATATTACCATCATTAAAATCAAATGCTCTGTCTGAAATTAGTAAAGCTTTACCTGCAGTATCAACAATGTTACCTGGTGTTGCAAACATGTTTAAGAGTGAGGAACCTCAGCCTGAATATACTGCATCAGGTGGATCCATGCCAAAACGTAGAAAACATGGTATGCATAAACAAACGAATGAAAGACATGGAACTATATTTCAAAAATGATTTGGTGAAAATCTGAATTATGCATTTTCGATCGTCCATCACCTCAAGCAGTAATTGAATATGGTGCATTTGAAGAAGTATTTCCGATGAATTCAATTACTGATAGTAGAAATGATGTTGAATTTTACATTAATGGTTCCCAAACTGAATATTTGGATTTGAATGATACTTTATTAACTGTTCAAATTAAAGTTGTAAATGTCGACAGAAAAAATATGGTGGATACTTTAGATGTTAAGCCAAACAATTACATGTTTCATACACTTTTTAAAGACGCAATTCTTGGGTTTAATCATATTAAAATTGAGGGAGGTAACAATACTTATGCACACAAAGCATTGATTGAAACTATATTAAATTATAACGGTGATACTAAAAATACTTGTCTTACACCTATGGGATATGGAAATTCTGAAGAAAGAAAAAGTTGGATAAAAGACTCAAAGTTTTTACAATGTGTTCCTCACTACAGTTTGATTTATGGATCAACCAAAATATTTACTTCCTGGTGTCAATGTTCACATTAGATTAAAACGATCTGATTCTGCATTATCATTTTTTTCAAAAACTGGGGAACCAACATGTCAATTACTAGATGCTAAATTAATGATTCGAAGAGTTCGTGTTGAATCGTCAGTATTAGCAGGTCATCAACTTGGTCTTAATTCAAAACATGCGATTTATCCAATTAAAACAAAAGAAATTGTTCAGTTTGCTATTGGTAAAGGTGCATCATCATTCTATAAGGAACAGATATTTGGAGATAGAAGAATGCCTAATTTTATTCTTGTAACTTTTCAAAGTGAATCTCAATATAACGGTTCATATACTGATTCAAGCTCAAAATTCAGACATTATAATGTCACTTTCATTATCTTTATCAAAAAACACAGATTATCGCGAAACATATACTCAAGATTTCGAAAATAACAATTTCTGTACCACATATATGCAAAGTATTGTGAGAAATATGGGTTATTTAGATAAAAACCTAAATTGTGGAATATCTCTTGATGATTTTAAATCAAAATATCCATTTTTCACATTTGTTTTGGCACCTGATTTTGATTTAAATCAAAGTCAATTACCTCAAAATGGAAATTTACGATTGGATATAAAGTTTTCAAAAGCTGTTGAAGAACCAGTACATGTATTAATATATGGCGTATTTGAAAACGAAATTCAAATTACTGCAAATCGAACTGTACTAGTATAAATATAGTAACTCTATGTAATCAGATTATCATGAAGTAAGATTTTAATTAATAATTAATTTTATTTAATTAGCTCTATTCAGGTTGATAAAATTGGAAAACAGTTGTTGGGAATGAGTTTGTTGGTGTATATCCTTTAGATAAAATTCCATATCTTGATGATAACAATGCAATAGTGGTTAATACTCAATCATCTAATCTTGGCGGTGAACACTGGATTGCTGTATATG
Organism: Schmidtea mediterranea; assembly: GCA_022537955.1. Classification (NCBI taxonomy): domain Eukaryota; kingdom Metazoa; phylum Platyhelminthes; order Tricladida; family Dugesiidae; genus Schmidtea; species Schmidtea mediterranea. The sequence goes on from CM039680.1 coordinate 3,603,673, forward strand.
TGAAACCAAATAAAATCCATGTTTTCGATCCAATGGAATTCTATTATCCAGCTTTATTAGTTAGTAAATTACAAACAATAGGAAAGTCAATTGTATACAATAAACATCGATATCAAAATCCTTTAACAACAACTTGTGGTCAACATTGTCTTGTTTGGCTAAACTCAATGTATAAACGTATTGATTTTAAATAAATGTTTTTTAAAATGTCTAGTTATTTTATTGATATTAGTGTTTTTGAAAATGAATTTGGTGGATTAGTTATAAAAGAATTATGTATGATCAATACTAATAATATTTTAAGACCATTACATTGGGTGTTTTCGTCAAACGAATATCATGAAGATCAAATACTTAACGGACAAAATTTTTTCTGTCCAACGTGTATATTAAGTACTATCGGTTCTGATCGAAAAACAGCTATTTTCTATGTGACAGATGAAACAAAAGAAAAGATTTTAAAAATATATTTCCCATCTTTGAGAATTGTAAAGTATTCATTAAAAGAATATCAGAGTTTTCCAAGAAACATATCTTGTCCATTTTATGAGCATGATGATGATTGTGCTTATAAAAACTGTTTACTTGGTGCTTTAGATTATCTGAAATATTAAAATATATGTATGCAATTTACCGTGTTTTGATTGGTTAATCTTTTGTAGTGGTGATAACGTAATTATTCATATATAAGGATATATTTTTCATTTTATGGTCACTTTTTATATATATACCCAATTTCGAGTAATAATCAATATGGTAAAACTTTTAATTTTAATTTTAATTTTATTATTATTTTATTTAGAATAATAATTCATCCAATATCAATAATTCAAAACAAATACCAAATACAAATCATATGGTAAATTTTAAATTTTATTTGAAAATTATTAAATTTATTTAGAATTCTAATAACTTTCCTGGTCAAATGTATTGGCAGAATATGAATGCTAACTTTGTAAGATTTAAATTTAAATTAAATGTTTATTAATTATTTATTTAGAATATGCCATATACAAACATGCAAAACGTTCCACAATTTCAAAACATGCAAAATTTTAACAACAATCTTCAAAACATGCAAAATTTTAACAACAATCTTCAAAATTCTTCATCAAATATGCCCCATATTAATGCAAAATTAAATGGGAAGAAAATTAAATGTAAGTATTCTTTGAATTTTTTAAATTGTTTTTAAGTAATATTTTAAATAAAGAATTAAATTTTTATATTTTAAAAAATATTTCTTTTAAATTCGAGTTATATTATTGATTTAAAATTAGGTATATAAATTAGTGATTAAAATTTTTTAAAAATGAATAGTTTAGATTGATAATTTGATTGTAAACTGTTTATTTTTATAAATATTTAATTACATAATTTATTTAACCTTTTACATAATGTTGCAAATAGTTTAACCTTTTCATATTAAAAGGTTAGAAATTTAGTAACTTTCTAAATAACTTTTCATTATATAATAATTACACCATAATTTTCAAAAATAATTTTCACTTATAATTAATTTTTATATAAATAGGCAATTTATACCTCAGTACTGTAATTCATCCATGAATCATAGTGATGAATGCCATGACCTAATGAAGAAATATTATCGTCATCAATTCAACGGCATTGAAATATTTATATGTCCCGCGTGCAAAACTTACCATGCCCAACCCTATCTTGATTTCTTTTCTGATCATAAGGTTCACTTGACACAGTTTAAACAGAATAAACTCGATTTCTTTCGTTTGATTTTTAAGGCTGACGATTTTAAAATTAAGAAAAGAAAATCTGATGTTAGTTTGAATTTAGGCACGTCTAAAATAACTAAAAATGAAGTAATTGTAATCAGTGATGATGAGGAAAACATACAAATAGGTGGTTCTGTAGATATTAGTAATGACCCAATTGTAGAATTAGATTTAGAGGATCACGTAAATTACTAAAATTTAATATTGATGAATTTAATGTTAATCAAATAACATTAACAGATAGAATTATAACCCGGCTAAAAATTGAAATTAATAAAATGGGGAACGTTAAAATTCAATTTGCTGTAAATATCCAATTTGAGAAAGATGATATAACTAAAGATGAATTTATATCTAATAACGCCGAGGTCTTCTCAGATAATTTTCTTGTTGAAGGAGTTAGAAAATTAAATGAAAAAATAGAAAGATTTACTCAGTTTGGTAGTGGATGGACTATTTCTAGAATTAGAGAAATTCATTTTATCTTGACTAAATATTCCCAAATAAATAGATTAACTGGTCACGGTTTTATTGAGACTCCTCTTGCACTTAAAGGAAAAAGAGCTATTATTAATATTAAGAATAGTGACAATCTTTGTTTTATATATAGTATCTTGGCTTTATTGAAGCATGACGTTCTTGTAAATAATCGTAGTAATATGTATAGCTATACTAACTTCCTGAATGAATTAAATTATGATGAGATAGATGACTGTCCTATGAGATTGTGCAATATAAGTAGGTTTGAGGAAAAGAATCCAGGTCTTGCAATTAATATCTTGTCTTATAACCCAACTGTTATTAATAATGATGAAAATGAAAATGACGATTTTGTTCCTCATCATCCTCATTTGGATATTATTCATCGCACTAAAGTGACTGACGTTGATCCTTTGTATCTTTTACTTCTCGAAAATGATGACCAATATCATTATACTGCTGTAATTGACTTGCAACGCCTAATGAATTCACATATTAATGATATAGTTAGTGTACGGATACAATGTCAATGGTGTCCTAGATGTCTTAATGGTTTTCGTTTGCAGGATGCTTTTAACAGTCATTATGCATTGTGTATCAAAAATCAGGTAGGAACAACTTTATACACTCTTCCTCAAAATAAATATTTAGAGTTTGGTGATTACTCAAAAACAGTAACCCCACCATTTGTAATTTATGCAGACTTTGAGTCAATTTTACCGATTGACATAAGATTTCATCAGAAACATCTACCAATATCTGGAGGACTATTATTAATTAATAACTTTAATAATACTAAATCGTATTTTAGTTTCATTGGTTTAGACTGTGTCTTGGAATTTTTGAAAAAGATAGAGGAAATTGCTTCCACAATTGTCCTACCATATTTCAATAATTATGCCAACTCTACAATGAACATTTTATCTTTTGCTGAGGATAGAGACTTTAAAACTTGTTCAAATTGTTATTTATGTAAGAAACCGATAAGAAATCGTGTAAGAGATCACGATCACTTTTCAGGGAAATATCTTGGTGCTGCCTGTCGGTCTTGTAATATATCTAGACAAATTCGTAGACATTTACCTGTTATTTTTCATAATCTTAGGGGCTATGACCTTCATCACATTTTGAAGTATGGTCTTAGTAGTTTTCCTTCTTGGGATTTGAACATCATTCCAACTACAACAGAAAAGTTTATATCTTTGATAGCACATATCGATAAAGTATCAGTTAGGTTCATTGATAGTTATCAGTTTGTTAGCGCATCATTAGACAATGCAGTTAAAACTCTTTCTAACTTTCCTTTGACAGATTCTGTATTTACTGGTTCAATAATGGGTTGTAAAGGTATTTTTCCTTATAATTTTGCAAAGAGTTTGGAAATCTTGGAAACAACTTTTGAATTACCACCAATTTGGCCTGAAGTGACAGAATCACAATATTTGAGAGCTCAAAAGATTTGGAATGAGAATAATTGCAATACCTTGTTAGATTATATGATGGTATACTTGAAATTAGATGTATTTCTTCTTGCTGACTTTTTTCAACAATTTCGTTCAAAGAGTATTGCACATAACGGTTTAGATCCCTTAAATTTTTACGGTATACCTGGAATGAGTTGGGCTTCTGCTTTGATGACATTGAAAGAACCCATTGAACTCCTTACCGATATGGAAATGTATAATTTCTATGAAGGAGGGATCAGGGGTGGAATAACATTTGTGAATAAACATTATGTTAAAACTTCTGATGATACAGAATTGTTATATATTGATATCAACAATCTGTATGGTTGGGCTCTTAGCCAAAGTCTTCCTTTCGGTGATTTTAGTTGGGTAATTAATAATCTTGATTCTATTTTGGATGAGTGTATGAGTACAGATATTGAAACGCTTTCATATGGTTACACGATGGAAGTTGATCTCGAAATTCCTGAAAGTGTACATGAGTTTTTGGATAAATTCCCTGTGGCGCCTGAAAAGATGTGTCCACATCATTCTAAAGTTGAAAAATTAATGCTCACTCATTATCCCAAGAAAAACTATGTTATTCATTGGAGACTTCTAAAGATGTTTGTTTCTCTTGGTGTTAAGGTTGTTAAGATTCATAGAGCTATAAGGTTTAAACAGGCAAAGATTTTTAAAGAGTATATTGATACAAACACATGTTTGAGAGCAGATGCTACAAATAATCTTGATAAGAACTATTTCAAACTTTTAAATAATAGTCTTTATGGAAAATCTGTGGAAAATCTTAAAAAACGAATGAATTTAAGATTATGTAATTCATTTGAAAAGATGGTTACTTATTCATCAAACCCGTCTTTCAGAAAGTGTATAAAGATTGACGATGATCTAATAGCAGCTCATCTAAATAAAGAATTAATTTGTTTAGACCGACCTAGTTATATCGGTCAAACAGTTCTTGATTTATCGAAATTACGGATGTATCAGCTCCAGTATGTTGAATTAGAGAAATATAGGAATCTTTTCAATTGTAGGATTGACATTGTTGCTGGCGACACTGACTCTTTCTTCCTTGAAATTAAAAACTGTAAATTAAGTACTCTTTTACCTGCAATGGTTTCGGATAATCTTTTGGACACTTCGAATTATGATATTGGTCATCCTTTGTATTCAAGAAAACTTGACTCAGTAATAGGTAAATTCAAAGATGAGAGTAAGGGACTTGGATATAAGGAATGGGTTTTCTTACGACCGAAATGCTATAGTCTTTTAGGTGAAACTGAAAGTAATAAAGCAAAGGGAATTACTTTGGAAGGAACTGAAATAAAGCATCTTTCTTATCTTGATTGTTATAGAAACGATACAATTTTTTCTGTTCCTCAAACGAGAATAGGGACGAGAAATCATCAGTTGTTTACTTTTAAAAATAGTAAAATTGCTTTAAGTAACAACGATGATAAACGTCAATGGGTAGGTAAAAACAAGTTTTGCATTCGGACATTATTTAGGTATCAATGCCACTGAAGATATTGAAGCTTTTACTTAAATAAATGTTGTCTTGTAATGTGTTTGTCTTTTTATTCTATTGTTTTGTAATTATTATTAAATGAGACTTGTAACAGTCTGATGTCGGTAATAATTCGTTGAGTCGTGGGTTCAACTCCTATAGTGGGCGAATTATTTTTTATTTTAAAAATTAAATTTTTTAATAGAATATAAATCTGTATATTTTATTTGGTGTAAATTTAAAATTTTATAGAAATTGGTAAAGTAAATCTTGTATAATTTAATTTTTTACATTTAGTTAAGTTGAAATTTTAAACTTGTTGAATTATTTTCTTAAAATTTTGTAAATCCAGTGATAAAATTTAAGTTTTGAGTGACTTTTAATTAAATAAACTAACAATATACTATAGTGCTTTTAAACTTAAATTTTCATGAAAATTATTAAAGTTTTATGATTATTTTGATAAAATTGTTATGTAATATACTACTAACAAAATAGTCAGTAAGCTAAATAATTTAGAATTGAACATTTATTTTTAAGACGAGTTTGATCTTAATTTATTATGTTTAATGATTATTTTATAATTTTTTATGTAATAATATAATTAACAATTGAAAATTTCATGTAAATATAATTTTTTAATATATCACATGTAAGTAACATGAATCAATTAGGTAAACGAAACTCATACGTTTATATGAAGTAAAAAGTATAATAATAATACCAATAGTACTAGTGAGTGATTTTGTTAAGTCTACGACTTAGTCGTAGACGTAGTTGTAGGCGTGTTGGGCGCGGATCGGTACGGATCGGTACGGATCGGTACGGATCGGTACGGATCGGTACGGATCGGTGCGGATCGGTGCGGATCGGTGCGGATGTGTACTGATGGGTACGGATGGGTACGGATGGGTGCGGATGGGTGTGTGTGTGTGTGTGGATCGTTGGTTGGTATGTGTATGTGTGTAATGTTTAAGATTGTAGGTGTGTGGAAGGTTCTAGAAGGTAGGTGTGTGGAAGGTTCTAGAAGGTAGGTGTGTTGGTCCACAACTACGTGACATAATAACAGTTAGGTAACTAGTCTCCGAGTAGTGACTTAATAAGTGTGACCAGTGACATAGTAAGTGTGCACTGACCAGTGGTCAAGTGATGTAATCATGAGGTAACTGACCAAAGGTCAATTACTAGGTTGCAACTAGTGGACAAAGGTCAATCTCCAGGTAGCAACAGCGCGTGCAGAGGTCAAATGTTACGTAATAATTACGTAAGCTAGTGGGGGGGTTGTATCTGACGGGCTCACATCCTACTACTTGATTTAAGAAATTTTATTGACTTTAAAACATGTTATCCGAAGTTTACAATAATTACATTATTTTATTCTTTACTTTAAGTGATTATATTGACTTAGACCTTATACTAGAGGTTTATAAAAACGATTCCATTTTATTAGTTCCCCGTGACTTTCCCTTTGAATTGACCTTAGGCGTCTTGTGTTCATATTATAGGTAATGAGTGCCCACTGGACTACTCGTGTGATAATTTTGAGCCGTATGTGAATATAATTTAGGTCGAGTTTATGGGAATTGGGAGACGACAAACAATCAAAAGACTATTTCCCCTTCTCCCTTTTCCCCTATACGAAATGATATTGACGTTACAGCTCCTGCGTTTTCACGCCGGAGCCTTCACAGTCACGAATCATTGGCGATAATACACGCACTTACACGATTACGAATTATGTGTTTGATTTTATTAGCTTGTAGTATGTTTCGGATGTGGGCCGAAAAAATTTCGACAAAATAACACAAGATTTTGATTCTATTTAAATAATTTATTGAAATATAAGTTACCCGATAATTACATTCATCATAATAATAACACACCGCTTTCCCCACGCCGACACCCAAGCAGAGCTCAATCGAAGTTGCGAGGATGCGCCGTGGAGAGAGTTTCGAACAATAATCTCACTCACATTGTAATTAGAGATATTCACTGATAATACTGCTTCTAGAACTAGTTTCAAGTTTTTGTAAAACTGATTAAAAATTATGTGAAAATGAATCGGTATATATACCTATTGTACGACCCTAATCTTGCGTGTTCTTTTTGATTTAGTAAAACAAAATTTGACCCTGTGATTTTCTGGTATATTCTAATCTTTAATTTTATTATTTTGAAATTTTATTTGACAATTTTTCTTTTGAATTTTTAATTGAATTATTTCTAATTCAAATTATTTGATTTTTATTTTATTTTCATGAAATTTCGCATTTTTTGATAAATTGTCAAATTTCGGTCAAATTGTTGGGTTTTGTGTTATGTTTATGTTTATTTCGTGCGGATCTTGTTGCACTTTGTTATTATTTGTTATTTATTTTTGTGTTTTATAATTTTATATTTAATTGTTCTTTTTCTCGCATTTTGGTATGGTTAATTGGTGTTTTAATAGGTTTGAGTTTAAATCTGCATGTTATATTTGCATGTGTGTTACCGATTCATTTAAACATTTTCACGGCCGTCTGTGTTCTATCCCAACACAAGTAATTTTATTAATAAATTGATATTCTCGAACTCATTTAATTGCTCATAACACTCTTTACATAATCGCGTCATTTCACTTACATACTCACAAACATCGTTCACGCTCACTTCGACAGTTTTTGAAAGTTCCAAAATATAATCGGCCTCGAGTATTTCTGCCAGAAGCTTGTGATCCAATACTGTTTTTTCTGTTAAAAAACGTAATAGTTTTTTAAGAGAAAAATTGATCCCTCACAAGTGTTAAAATTCTGAAAAAATAAATTGGTATATATACCTGTTCTGTGACATTAACCTTGGGTGTTAATTTTAGTGCGATAAAACAAAATTTGACCTTGAAATTATTTGTGCTATCTAACTTTAATTTTTTTATTTTCTTAATTTAATTTGACAATTTATTTCTTAAATTTTTAATTAGATTTATTCAACCAAAAATATTTTATTTTAACTCATTTAATTCATTTATTTTTTACTTTTACATAAATTGTCATTTTTCGGTCAAATCATTGTGTTATTCTGTTATTTTAATGTTAATTTCGCGCCGATCTTGGTGCATTTTGTTATTTTTTTAATTCATTTTTATGATTTTGATTTATATTTTAATTATATCTTTCTCACATTTTAAAGTGGTTTATTTGATGTTTTATGGGTCTGATTTTAAATCTGCATGTTGTATTTAGTGCTATTTTCAATTCATTTAAACAAAATTCAGTCCCGGGGCCCGTTAAATTGCGACCCGCAATTTTTAAAAGACGTAAGTAATGAACTATACAGAGTTTACATTTTCATTCAATTGGGTCTACGAGCTACAGGTTTGTGACCTCAAAACCTACATGCATAATAATAATCATACAGTATACATCAATATATGAATTACAAGATGAAGTGAAAGAGGACCTACACTCCGGTTATGATCACATATAAAGAATGGTTAATTTTCTAAGAATCATTAGTTCATTGTCGATCTTGAGTTCGATATTCTGTCACTTAGGTCTTCGTCTCGCTAATGTCTTGGGTTTCTTTGGTTTCTTATTGGTTACTTTCTTTATCAGGTTCTGATTTTTGACTATTCGATATCTGTTGTGAGATTTAGTTTTGAGATTTTGTTTAGTCTGGGGAATTGACTTTATTTGATATAAGACTGATTAGATGCAAATAGTTTGGAAGTTTGGCAGGCGTAGTGACTTTTAGTTAGAAGAATAGATAGAATGTTTCGTTCAAGACTCCTTTTTTGCTAGCGTATTATCGTTTTGGGTTGTAAATTGACATTCTTGCTTTTTGTTGTTGTTTTTATTTTAGCATCTTAAACTGGGTGAGGTTCAATTGGGTTCTGTGGATAAATGACCCGTTATCATATGATCTCGTCTTGATTGTTTGATGATAATTGATCGGTTCGGGATTATTCATTATTCTTTGAGGTTGGTTTGGGTTTCTTCTTTTTGGTTATCGATTTGGGCTGTTTGTTCTCGATTTTTGGTTCTTTTCTGTTATTTTGTAGGGTTTCTAAAGAGCATCCATGATTATTTGAATATGATTTTCTTGTTGGGTGTTTCCTTTTCTATTGACTTTTGGATTTGATTTTTTAGAGTTCTGAAGGTTTGAAAGATCTGTCTAAGTTTGGGCTTCGTTCACTTTGATTATTAGTATATTTACTTTTCTTGTTTTAATCTTTTGGGCATTGGGTATATTAGAAGTTGATCTGTCCGTAATTGGAATCCTTTGAGTTTCTGCATCTCTCGGCATATTTGCTACATGTAATGTTGCATCGTTTGATTGATTGGGGGTTTTTCGACATCTTTCTAAAAGATGCTAGGTTGTATATATATGAGCTAATAACTGCTATCTTCCTTCTCATCGCCAATACCATGCTGCTTTCGCTTTCCTTGTTTTTATAACAATTTTCAGGTTGCTTTAATAGGACTTGTTATTATTCCTCTTGATTTTAGGTAGTTGGTTGACTTTCTGTTTCTCTTCATTCTTTATCTCTATTGTTTTTATTATCATATCTGGTTTCTCGTTTCTGAGATTGGTATTAACTTTATTTTGACATCGCTTATCTTCTTTGTTTGCCTTTACTACAATTTAAAAGATTCTTTCGATACCCAATTTTAGTTGAGTGCATTTTGTAGTTCAGCCTCATCATGTTTTGTCGTTTCTTGGCATTTTCTTTTGCAATCTCTTTTTACTGATTCGATTCGTCTTTTTTGTTATCTGGGTTTTGATTGTTGATTTGACTTTGATTTGTTCCTTGGTCCTTTCTTTATTCATATTTGTTGTTGAACGTCAGTCTTCCTTGGAATTACTATTCCGTAATATTCATTTTTGCCTCATTTGGCTGCAATCTAGTTTCCCTTGCAGTTGGTTGTTTTTCTTGCTCTATTCCTCGAATTGAGTTTGAGTCTCTTCCACCCCTTTGCTAGTTCTATTTTCTTGTCTTTTTCGTTTTTCCATTTAACTCAAAGACCACAAATTTTGTTTCTCAGTTATCTACCTTTTGTTGTTATTCGTCAGTTTCACATTAATTGATTCAGTTTTTTGTCAAATTATTCCCCATTGTCTTTTTCGTTGACTGACTTGATATTTCATCTATTTCTTCAATGCTTCCGTTTTGTGTTGGTAATTTCTTTACTATTTTGCTACTTTATCTTGCTTCAATCTTGAGTTTGTTATCGTTGTTCCTCATTTTCGTCTTTCATCTGATTGTACTGGATTTTGCAAGTTTTAATTTGCTCTCCAAGTCTACTCTTGTCTCTGATTTCCTTGATGGCATCGGTACCCCTTAGTCGGTTTATTTGGTCTGATCCTTGGTCCAAACTCGTTTATCTCTGCTTGCACATTTAGTTTTCGGATGTTGGGCATCGTCGTTACAACTAAGGTTTACAGCTTGATATACTTGATTACCTTCCAATTGATTCGTTTCTCAATTTTAACGTAATATCGCATCACTTGTCTTTCTCATTCCGCTTTATTCTTTGTCACATCGTATAATTTTTAATTTGTTTTCACTCCTCGACTATAATAGTTATATACTACTTTTATATATTATCAGATATTACTATACTCGTTCCATATAATATTTATACACCACTTTTATACCTTAGTACATAAAAATATCTGTTATATACATTATATACACACTCCTGACTATTTATTACTTCATCGTCTCCAAAGGGTCTACGAGCAAAGTGCGTATTCCACCACATCTGTCGTCAGTTACTTGATATATATTAATCTCCCTTGGCCACTTGAGTCGTGCCATAAGTGGCGCGGGTTTTTGCATCCATATCATACTTGGGTATTGATTCATATCTTGACTTGCTTCGTTCTCTCTTGGTACTAGATACTTGTTCAGTTCCGTTGTACTATCGTATTCTGGGTCCTCTGATTTCAGACACATTCTTTTTCCAACAGGTTTTGTTTGTACTTTTCAGTTGCTTTTACTTGCTGAATTATTATCCACATAGCTATCACGTTTGTGACAATTCCTGATATCGATAACAATTTAACTGTGTTTGAAGTTGTGTTTTCTAACTTTACTGTCTTCATTCTTGGGTTTTCATGGCTTTGAACTCTCTTAAATACTGCTAATAAATGATTTGTTTCCTTTTCTGATAAGTGACGATCGTATTTGCTTATTACTTTCTTACTATCAGTTTGGTTTCTTGTTGCGCTTTCGTTTGTAGTTTCACCTTTGTTATTTCTCACTTCCCTTTGAGATGAGTTTCGGGATAATCGTTGCCATATCTTATATATTGATTTTGTATTATTTCTTAGTAAGCGTGTTGTCATTTTCTTTTCTTCCTTTATTTCTCTGTCGTTAACTTTCCTTTTTGAATTCCTGACTATTTTGCTTAGTATTGTGAATAACTTTCCCTGTACTTTCCGTATTGTTTCGTATTTCCATGCGTCGGTCACTACACTGATTGACACTTCATTTCTGACATCATCCATTCTCTATGGTTTGTTTGGCGTTGTTGTTTTTCTTAGTTTTGTGCTAGATTGCGTTGGTTTTGCTGACTCATTAGTTGTTCTTGTAGTTGTTTTCCTCGTTTCATTGTCTTTTAGGTGATAAGTGATTAAGATGTGGTTCTGGAGCTTAATAAAAAGGAATGAAAAAGAAATGTCGAATAACGAGAAGGGCATAAGAGAAAATCAATAAAAACCGACAATTAAATAAAAGAAGGTCATTTATAATTAACAAGTGCAAATTTAGGAAAACAAAAACAAAAGGAAAATTTGCACGTTATTTCGAAAGCTCTTTCAAGATAAGGGAAGAGATGTTGTTTGTGAATCCCGGAAAGGGCATCTCTAAAAATAATTTATCTGGACAGCTGTCAGTGATTATAGAGGCCCAAAGGGAACTAGCGGTAAAAGATATCAGAAATTCCTTTTGACATCAGTAATTATTATTGGATGACGGAGTATAAAAGGAAGCGCAATTAGAATCAAAAAAACAAAATTGCAGAAAGACAAAGAAAGACGAAAAGAAACTAACGAGAAATTTGAAACAGAAACCCACCACATTAGTCAAATGATTGTGAAATCAAATTGATCCGAAAGTGCTATTCGTCCCGAAGGGTCGTAATAAGCACCAAATTGTGATTGATAGATAATTCGTTGTTGCATTTTAAAGTGGAGATAAAGTGTAATAATCAATAAAGTTAATATCGTTTGAAGTTCATTACTTTTGTTTAAAATCACGCGTGGAGTCAGATTGACAATAAATCTTATTCAAATTCACCGACAACCTTAACATATTCTTGGTATTGTTGTCATTTTCTTTGAATCCGTTTTTCAAATCCTTATCGCTTGCATTTTTGGTTATCTTCTCTTTGTACACAAATCATGTACGCCGTATTTTCCATCATGTTTCTGAACGAATATAGTTGATTTTGGTTTAGTTTTTGCATTGTGTTGCTAGTTTCTTTTCTATAGATATACAGGTAATATTAGTTTGTTGTTTCCCGGCATTTATGACTATTATTTTGTTGTTCCGAATCTCTTTTCTACTTCTTCAATTTCCAAAATGATATCCATCTGTTAAGTTTACTAACGTCATTAGTATCAATAATCCTTGTAATCCTTGTAGTGGGATTATTTGATCTTGAATTTTCTGTGAGTTTATCATCTGTTTCCAATAGATTTTATATGTTCTTTCTTCATCTCTTGGCAGTTTCTGATCGTCTACGTTATTTGGCTTTGGTTGTTGTCTTATTTCCTTGGATTTTACTGAACTTTGCTTTTTATTACTATTTCGGTTTTCTCCTTCTTCGTTATCATCTTCTTTTTTTCTGTCTTTGTCCTTATCATCATTTTGTCCTGGTCTTTATTACATCGAGCCTTGTCAATGATGTTGTTTTCAACACTTTTTCTTTTATTATCTCTTCATACATCTTGATTATTACTTTTCTTCTATTTCTGAATAGTAGTGGGATGTGTCACCGTCAGCACATGTCACCGTGGGCACACACACCTACCCCCCCCCGCTGAGAGAAAAATTTTCTAAGTCCAAAAGTACAATTTTTTTCTGAGAAAAAGACAATGACTCATTCAAGATAATTGAAACAAAGACAATGAGTCATCAAAAATGCTAAAGGTCATTTAAACAAAGACCATGACTCAATCAAGGTCATATGATGAGTCACAATAGTTTTTCAAGGTCACTTAAAAGTAGGTCAAGGCCATTGGATGATTCATCATATTTTTCTGTGTCACCGTCAGCACATTTCACCGTCAGCCAAAGGTCATTGAAATAAAGACAATGAGCCATAATATTTTTTAAGGTAATTTAAAATAGGTCAAGGTCATAGTATTTTTAAACATTTTTCAATTTTAATTTACTACTTATTTTTATAGGAAGTATATATATATATATATATATTAAAACTATTTTTCTATTAATTATTTTTATAAGTAATGTTTTAATATTATTATTATTATTAATATTATTACTTATTATTATTATTAATATTATTATTATTATTATATAATAAAAACTAAGACATATACAACAAAACCTTTTATTATAAAGAAATAATTCTACTAAAGTAATGTTGTCGAAGAGCTTTATTCAAAGCCCATTCCATATTCCTCCGATATCTGGCAGTACAGCAATGATATCCATCACCACATGGATATTCAGGTTCCATATCTTTTGACATTTTGTTTTTTTCGATATCCCATAGGAACTCGTCGATTACAGTAAATATCCATATTGATGTATGATTGAATATCAAGTCTGGAATTATTGATGCTGGCTTATCCATAATTTCATGTATTTCTGGATAATAGAATTCCAGACGTTCTTTAATAACTTTAAAATAATCATCTAAAAACAAGTAATAATAATAATAGTAATAATAAATAACCATAATGTTTAATTTCATTTATAGCTTGAACCGCGCTTGGTACATCCATTAAAATGAAACAAATTGAAATAACAATTACTTTTATACTTATTTAAACCAATGAGAAGTTAAACACACACACAAATCTTTAGCTCTAAACAATAATTATTAATTTATATAGATTTGAAAATGATCTAAGAAATTTTAATAATATTATTAGCTTTTATTATGGTCAACTCAATTGTTGTAACCGTTCAAGGTAATATCTCAACACGATATGTATGTCTTAATACAGCAGTGTTGTTGGATATTTTGTATATGATAGATAGGCCTAGATATTTGAAAACTCCAGTCAAAAGATTATCTGAAAGAATGAGTAATTTAGAATTCCGATTTGAACATACATATGAAACTTTAAAAAGATCTAAAAACGAATTATATGATGATATTATATATCTAAATAAGACCATTGGTATTATCAAAAATGAATTAAAAAAATCAATATTAGAATTGAATGAAAATCGTAAACTTAATGAAAAAATGATGAATCAAGTTTAATATAGTATAAATTTTTATTCTAATAAAACAACTGATCAGTTCAATCGTATAATGAAAGAAGTTCAACAACCGGTTACCAAATTGAAGAAAGTTAATGTTAACAGTGCCATTATATATTTTTACATTCTTTCTTAGTATTACAACTTAAATGCATGATTCTGATTGTTCACATATAGTATAAATAAGCTTACACTTCCAAATAATTTTATAAAATGCCAGAAACTAAATTTTTTATAAAACTTTGTTGAATGAGCTGGTCTCTAATAATATAGAAGAAGATGATATCATTAAAAATATAAAATTTATGGTAAACCGTACCGAGAAAATCGTTGAAGACATCCCATTTGATTATAAAAAAATTCTCAATTTGCCAACATTAGAAAGAAAGAAGTCATTCCAATCGTTAATTAGTTACATGTTCGATGAAAATAATAAATGGATGCGAATAATAGTAGGATTAATGTATATGAAACACATGATATTAAAATCTGAATCTGACTATGAAAATTGTTTCCAATGGTCTATAGAGGTAAATTACTTTATATTGTTATTAATTTATCATTATTTAGGTGATAGAAACAAAAATTGATCCGTGGGTAGAAACAAACGGTAGATGGTCAGCGATTATTCAAGTTGCCGCAGAAGCCAAACGTTTAGATATTTATATCGCAAATTGAAAATTTTTATTAAAACTATTAACTGGAGCATCGGTTTTATATTTATGTCATAAAGTTTATCATAGATTTTAATAAATACTTCTTTGTTATTATTATTAATAAAAAACTACATTTTTTAAAAGATTTATAGATTATTACATGTACATTCTTCATCAGCACAATATTCTATTATAATATTTTCTATAACATGGTCAATACAATTCTTAAATTTGTTAGGCTTAACTTCATCTTCTGTATTAATAATTTCAGTATCCTCAATTAATTCTTCAGTATCATTAATAATTTCATCAGCATTAATAATTTCTTTAGAATCATTATTAATTTCTCCATTTTTAACATTTTCTCCATCGTCACTCTGACATTCAGCATCACAACATGAATTGTCTTTACCCAATGCTTAAACTAGAGTCAACATATCTCTAATTTTTACACCGGTTATTTCTTCGAGTTTATCAAACAAAAAGTTTATTAAATATTCTAAAAGAAAATTAATTAATTATATTATATTTTATATTTTACCTTTTTCAGACATCATTTTTAAACTATTTTAAAACTAATTATAATTTTGTTTTTAGAATAACAAACAAAACATAAATACATTTATTAAAAATTAAAATTAAATTAAAATAATTGTGAAAGTCTAGCAGTAACAATTTTCCAGATTGGAGAAAGCACATCATTTTGATCAGCTTTATATCGTTGGATTGCAAATGTTATATACCAGTTTTCCTGTTCTTTGAAACCTATTTCTGTAAATGCATCATAATATCTGGTATATTGACTGGTAAAGAATGCATTTTCATTACATTTTAAATTCGAATTGATCTTTTTGAACACAGTATCAATATCCTTGATATCTATCATTGAGAGTGTCTCAGCGAGAGATTGAAATTGAGTTCGATGGAGTTTGACTGGATTTGTCAATTGCATATTGATAGGCTCCTTTAAAAAATACATTTTATAATTGTGGAACATCTGAACTGGTTGGACACTGATACCATTGATTTTCTTGGTCATATTTTATTTATGATCTTTATAAGGGGGTGACGAGCTTTTATACCCTTCACAGATACTGATTAACCAATCAGAATCATGCATAAATATTGCACTGTTATTGCATTTATGTGTACCTCGATTATTTCTATATATGTTATTGGATTTTATGTGTGCCTCGATTATTTCTATATATTTTATTGCATTTTATGTGTCCCTCGATTAATTATGTTTTTATATGCCAAATTGATATTACTATATTATAACTAATATTAAAACTATGTAAAAATCAATACTATTACTATTTAAAAGTTAATACTAATACTATATAAAATATTTCAACTATTAAAACAAAACAAAACAAAACAAAACAAAACAAAATAAAATTCTAAACATTTATTTTCTATAATGTTGAAATTTACAAGAATTCTTAACCGATCTCGCAAGGCACCATTCGACATATCGTTGGTACCGAAAATCGCAGCAACTGCAACCCAGAATACAGGGCTATTCGGATTCCATCTCCTTCGGTCTTCGGTCAAGCTTTATATCCCATAGAGCTTGATCTATGATATCGAAGATCCATATATTAGTCTTAGTGTATACGAGATCTGGAATCATTGATTCTGGCTGGTCTTTCAAAATTGTTCTAAGTTGAGGATAGAAGAAGAACAAACGTTCTAAAATTACTGCATGATATTTATCTGAAAACGATAATAATATTAATAAAAAATAAATAATAAATTTACCATAGTTTTCTATTTCTTTCTTTGATAATTTTGAGTTTGTAATCAGCATAGTATTTTCCATTTTAAAAATGAAGTAAAATGAATAACCTAGTTGTTTTAATCAATCATTAGCCAATCAGATGTCGACAAATCCCGTGATTTCATTTTGTATATCACAAACAATATTTTTGTATTCTAGATTTCGCAACCCTAATATGACTATTTTGCCACTGGCAAACACGTTAACACACATTGGGTTGTATTTTAAAAGCTTCAGTGCAGGAAATAGTTCTGGCTCGAACATACAAAGACATTTTGTTGACATGTTATATAGATTGATAGATTGTCCCATATCCATGGTAACCGTAATTGACTGTATTTTAATTTCTTTTATTCTATATTGTAATTTATTGACATCTAAAAGCTTCTTGCATCCCATGATTCTGCATTTGCCGGATTTGAAAAATATTATAGGGTATTTTCCACTTCTATCAACAATTTGCTGGGGTTTACCATTTGGAAACGTCATTTTTGACACATCGAAAGTTCCTTTAGAATTTATATTTGATAACATAATTAAACAATAATGAAATATTAATCTATATATATATGATTTTTAGAAAGAGTTCATTAAACTATATAATGATGCGGTATATCAAATCGTCGGCCCAAGTGGTAGTGGTAAAACTATGTTTGTGTGTAAATTACTGAAATCCAATTTATTTCCAAATAAAAATTCAACAAGATTTATTGGCATGGGGGTGCAGATGAAGAACATGGATTAACTCAAAATAGTACAGGGTTTCGATAAAAACTGGTCAAGTCGTTTAAGGAAAAGTGATGTAATCATTATCGATGATTTGTATCAGGAAGCTAATAAAGAAAAGGATTTCAATAATTTATTCACAAAGATCAGTAGACATGTTGGTGTTACTGTGATCTTTATTACTCAAAACCTATTTCATCAGGGTGAGTAGTGACATATGAGGACTATGCTCCGTGGATATTTGGCTTGAAAAAATTCCGAGACCCCCAATTTTTAAGGGGGGTTAAATTTTTTTAAAAGTTATTTGTTTTTAATGAATGAAAAGTGTTTTTTAAATTATTTGTTTTAATGTAAAAATTTAAAATTTTTAAAAATTTTTTCTCGATTAAAAAGCCTAAAAAATTGGCTTAAATCACCTATAATTGATCGTACAGAGGATTATTTTCGAATAAAATTGGTTCAAACCCGATTAAAGAACCCAAAAATATCGAATAAAAGCCTAAGTATTTTTTCATTACCCATAAAAAATGGCTCAAATCGCCTGGTGACTAAAAAGCCTAAATATATTTGCTCGATTAAAAATCATTATTATTTTTATTTGATTTACTTTAATTATTTGTTCAAGTCAATAATTTTATTTATATATATATATATATATTAAATATTATTAAATTTAATTGTTTGTTTTAATCAATTCAATTATTTTATTTTTAAATTATATTATTATTATTAAATTAAATTGTTTGTTTTAATGAAGTGAATTAAATATTTATTTTTTATTTTCATTTAATTATTTATTTTATATTATTATTATTATTATTATTATTCTTTTATATTAATATTATTATTATTAACATTTTTAAAAAAATGTAATTGTAAGTCTAAGAATAAAAAATCATCGATAAACTTTGAATTGTAAAAAATAACTTTTAATCCATACAAATATTTTTATTGAGAATAAAGATTAAATAAAAAAGAATAATTTTTATTTCAAATCAAAAATATCCGAGTAATATGTTTTACACATTTCGGCCAACAATATATGGATTGTTTGGTCACGTTTGAAATCGTGGCAACCTGGACATTCATTTGAACATGTTACTCTCTTACTATCTTTACAAACAATGCAATTTGCAACACATCGGTCACCAGATCCCTGAACGTTGTCATAGTGAATATCAAGAAGTTCTTCAATGTTAATCACTGTGAAATGATAAATTTTTGTTTCGAGAAATTCTGGTGCGCAATAATCCAACGTATTTTTAATTCTTGGATAAAGTTTCTGAATTTTCTTTAAAATTACTTCAAAGAGATAAACTAAATAATAAAATAAAATACATATTTAAATATACATTATTTACCTTTTGACATTTTTTAATACTTAATAAAAAATAAAACTAACTTAAAACATAAAAATTATAAACATCAACAAAAACATACAAAAACAAAGAATATTTTCGAATGTCTGAATCTGATAATAATATTTTCTTTTTATAATTATTTTGATAAAAGGGTAAAACAGTATTAATTGAAATATTATTTATTTCTTGAAGAAAATTAACTACACAATCATCACCCAGGAAACTGTTATATGATTTTTCAACTGTAAAATTCTTAATTAAAAGTAAACCGGCCGAAATCGGCATATGTATTTGAAAATGTATGTCACCTGAAGGTAAGATAGCCTCAAAATCAGCATAAAACACGAAAGGAGGAGTAACGGTTTACCCCAATTTTTAAATTCCAAGTTTTTATTTAAAGGTAATGTATATAGAGTTGTGCCTAATTGATTTTTATCACACAACCCTTTATGTTTATTTAATGAAATTATATTGCGAAAATCATTTAGACATCGATGGCACCATATACTTTGAACTCTAGTATCAGTAAAAGAATGATTCCTATAATTTAAAAGCCTATCTAATTTAGTAACAGCGATATAATGATAGAAATCAAGGCTTTCTAATAAAATTAAATTAATAGGTTGTCCCCCAACAACTTTAGAACGATGAATTATTTCAACATAAGGATGTTTGAAAACTTCAGGGATAGAAAAATCATTAATTAAATTATTTTCATCATACGTAAGGACATTAATTGAGAGATTTGGATTTTTAGCTTCAAATTTTGGAATGTCACAAAGTTTCATAGGTAAATCCGAAGGGGAAAAGTCAAGTTCAGAAGTGTTGTAGCTAAACGTTTCATTTCTATGATGGTTACTTATATTTTCATGATTTAAAATAGCTAAAATACTGTAAATGAAGCATAAATTATCGGAATTAGCAACATTTACAGTACAATGTTTATTTAATAATGATGATGGTGTTGGAATAAATCCATGACCACTCAACCGATTTATTTGTGAAAACTTGGTTAGAACAAAATGAATTTCTTTTATTTTATTTATAACCCAGTTACCACCTTTATTATTAATTAATGTTATTTTTTCGTCAAGAAGAGTAGCACCTTCATCTAAAAATGAATCACTCATTATTCTGACAGAGTTTGAAATGATGAAAAATTGAAATTCTCTATTTTTTTCAAACTCTACATCAATTCAAAATTGAATCTTAACAGATCTCATTTGATTGATAACATTATTTAATTTATTAATTAACTGTGTGGGTACTGTAATTAACTTTAAATTTAAATTCGAAACATCCATTCTAACAATGGCATGTGATTGATTTCAATCAAAATTAACAATAAGTGCTATCGAGCCACCATATTGATTAACAATAACAGGAGGAGTATCAACAGGAAAAACATCAGAAACATCATCTGAATAAGAAATGATTATTACATCATCAACCATCTTTCATTCGTCAGAGTCAGAAAGTATAATGGTATCTATAATTTTAGGAACTTTCGAGGAGCGTGGATTATTATTATTATTTGTTTTTCTTTTGTTTTTTGTATTATTATTATTATTATTATTATTATTATTATTAATATTAATATTATTATTATCACTCAATGGTAATTTAAAAATATATTTTCTTTTACAGTTAAACTGTGTTAAATGTTCCTTATGGTTTAAATAAAAGTCTGTATAATTCATTTTATGGGTGGTTTTACATGTGGGACAAATAAAATAGGTGATGTGGTTATAAATATGAGAATAATAATTCTCCATAATCGTATCACAATTTTCATCGTGTTGTGGAGAATTGCAAAAATTTGAGTAAAAGTTACCTGTTATAATAAAAGAAAAATTTAAATATATAACCATAAAATCATTAAAATAAATCATTAAAAATTATTAAAATAAATAACTTAAATATAAACATTAAATTAATTTTTTACACAGTGAATAAATGAATTTGATTGGCTAATTTTATTTTGAAAATCTTATATAAATAGATTAAATTAGTTTAAAATCATAAAATGAATAAAAGTAAATGGTTTTCATATTATGTAATTATTCATTAATTGTTTTTATAGAAACATTGGTTAGAAAAGAAGCTGGTAAGTTAGTTCTTGAGGAAAATCCCGTAAATGCTATCAGTTTAAGCAGAAATTCTCCAGTGATGTATTTACAATATTCAATGGAATATTTAAAATTTCCAATCATATATTCATTAAGAATAAGTATTTTCATTAAAATAATTATTGTTAATAAATTTTAATAGGAACCAACAACATTAAACAAAGCCTATATAATATGAAAGTTGGTGAAATTGAGAAATCGATCGAAAAAATATAAGAGTTATTACTAGCAATCAACAAAGATATTAGTTTTAATGAACAATTCACTTTTATGAATTGTGAAAAGAATGTAATTATGAAAATAAAAAAGAGAAAATGAACATTTTATGATTAAAATAAGAATTCAAGGATATAAAGAAGGAAACCAGACTATTCGACCACATTGGACAATTATTGAAGCCAAATATATTTAAATAAAATTTATTTAATTTTATTCGTCCTAGATTTTTATTTTTATTTTTTTTTATCATATTATTTTGAATTTATTAAAATAATTAAAAATATGATAAAAAACTTACTAAAGTTTGGTATTTGTTAAAAGTGAATTTTTTAAAAAATGCATTCAGTTATATATTAACAAAAATGCAAGTGGTTATGTGATCAACCAATTAAAATTTAGTTTATAAAACACACTTAATTACATAACATCAAAAACATTTAAATACATATAATCCTCTGAATTAATTCCTTTAAAAGTAATACGTATTATATAATTCATCTTTAATTACATTTATAATTAAAAAATAATTTTGAAAAGAAACTTTATTCAATAAATTCATTTATTTTTCATTGTTTTGACCAAGCTACGCAATGCTGTCCACATGTTTTTGTCATCGGATTTTGATAACGAATTTGATTGTATTCAATTGGCATTAACATTGATTCTAGTTTATTAATTAATATAAGGGGATAATAGAAACCCATTGGATCAAATACATTTATTTTATTTGGTTTCACATAAATTGCAAGCCAATGTTCGCCACTGAGATTAGATGATTGAGTATTTACAATCAAAGCTTTGTTAAAATCGATATATGGAATTTTATCTAAAGGGAAAACTCCAAGAAAATCCCATATTCCTAACAATACTTTGCATATAACTTGTACTGTAATTATCATTTTCAAAATCTTGACTATATGTTTCACGATAATCACTTCCTTTACTTAAAGTTATTGACTTGACGTTAAAGTGATTAAACATAGTAAATGTATCTAAAAACGAACCACTAAATCTTTTATTTTCCTGAAAAGTTACAAGGATAAAATTAGGTAATCGTCTATCACCAAATATTTGTTCCTAATAAAAGAAGAAGATCCAATAGGTAAAGAAAATTCAACAACTTCTTTGCTTCGCATTGGATAAATTGCATTTCTTGCAGCAAGACCTATTTGATGACCCGCTAAAACAGAAGGTTCAACACGAACTCTTCTAACCATTAATTTTGCATCTAGCAATACTATTTTAGGTACAAATTTAGTACATGTCAGACTTTTTTCTGGATTTGTTCTTGTTAATTTTATTTGGACACTAACACCTGGTAACAAATATTTCGGTTGATCAAAGAAATCAAATTGGATTGGTGAACATAATGAAAATTATTTTGATTTTGCAATCCATGTTTTTCGCATAAGATCATGTTCAGTGTAACCCATGCCCCGTAGAGATGTATGTTTAGTATCTTGATTATAATTTATAATAGTTTCAATTAGGGCTTTGTGTGCAAAATTATCATTTGCTCCTTCAATTTAAGTAGAATTAAAAACTAATTCAGCGTCTTTAAAAAGAGTTTGAAAAAAGAAATTGTTGTCTGTTACGTCAGTTTCTTGTGTAATATTTTCATCTAAGCTATTTACAACTTTCAACTGAATATATAACAAAGTATCGTTCAAATCTAATTACTCTGTTTGTGATACGTTAACGTAAAATTGAATTGAAGAGGTACCAGCATCAGTTATTGAATTCATTGGAAAAATATTTTTAAATAAACCATGTTCAATTACGGCTTGAGGGGACGGTCTATCAAAAAGACATAATTCAGATTTTGCACTAATCACTTTTCAAATATAATTCCGAATCCTCTCATTCTTTTGTTTATATGTTTCTTCATAATTTTTCTACGTTTAAGTGTCCCTCATTTTTGTTCATTTTCATGATTAAATACATCACTTACTTTATTAATAACACTAGGTAAAGATTTTTTAATTTTAGATATTGCATTTTATTTTAAAGCAGGTAAAAAATCAGAATTATTATTTATTACGTCATTTGCCGTTTTCATACCGAAATTGCCTATACCTCTAAGAATAGGTAATGCAAATCTACTTTTTGTTTTCAATTAACCGGTTTCATATTGTTTACCTATAAATATGGTAATTCTCCACCAGATTGACTACTACTATAAAAATTTACAATGTAAGGATTACTCATTTATTTTACGAAAATGTAATGTAAGAATAGTTTTATCTTCTTTACCAAATATATATTTTCTACTATCATCACGAATATTGATTTCTATATTGTTTATATATGTTGACGATACAGACAAATACATTGGGTTTTTCTCTATAATTTGAACTAGATTACCCTTTTTATGTTTTTCAACCCATACACATTTCAATAGAGGTATCAAAACATCACCAACAAGAATAGGTTCAATGATATTTGTATAGATCATCATTTGTTGATTACTTTGCAAAATTTCTGGTAAACGTAATCCAACAATAACTTTTTCTGAATATGATTCTTCACTTAATCCCAAACTTTGAGCCAAGAATTTACTAAATTTAACTTTACTGACCTCGTCTTCCAATTCAATTTTGACTAATCTTCCTTGTTCAATTTCGCAAGATTTAAATGGATGCGGAAAAAAGTCATTAATTGATCATTTATTTGTGATAAATTAGTACTGATTAAATTTTCTTCAAATATAGAGTCGTGACTAATTGTATATTCATTCTTTGCATTGTTATAATAAAAATATTCATAACTTGTATGTAATGTACTCTTACTATATTTAATATTTGAGTTGCTATAAAATGGAAAATTATTGTATAGAAAAGTGAAATCGGTCAGAGCAACTTGCCATTCACCTTCCAAGTAAATTGGATTTTGAAATTCAACATTAAATCTATCAGCTTTATTATTTGGATGAGTAAGAAGAAAAATATTACTCGGTAGATTTATGTAAAATTCTTTATTCATTTATTTTTCTAAAATGTATTGATAAATGTATTTTTGTATCTTTACTAAATTTAATTATATTTCCACTATCATCGCGAATATTAATTTCAATGTTGATTATAGTTGAAGTTGAAATTGGCAAATACATTGGATTCTTCATTTCTAATTGTACAATTTCCCCTTGTTCATAGTTTTTAACCCAAATAGATTTTAATAAAGGAACTCTAACATCTCCAACAGTTATTGGTTCAATAATATTCGAATAAATGAACATTTGTTGATGATGTAATAATCTTGGAACTTTATTACCAACGATGTCTTTATCAATAAAAGTTTGTTTATTTAATCCTAAGGTTTTGATTAAATTGTTGTCAAAATATATTTTTGAAATGTTATTTGGAAGTTTTATTTTAATCAATTCATTGTTTTCAATTTTTTGTTCGTTAAACGGAGACGGAATAAATGACATTAAATGTCCTTGTAATTCAGATAATGTGTTTATGAGTAAATTATCTTCAAAATATTTTTCAAATATTGTTTTTTCTTCATAACTTATAATTATCCCAAATTGTTCCATAACACCATCATCTGTGAATTTTGGTAATTTTAGCCGACAATGATCATCTTCATTAATGACAGATATAGACTTTAATCCAAAACTAAATGCATGTTGAATGTCAGAGAATGTTACTTTAAATGGAACATGTGGACAGACAATAACCAAGTTCTCATATTTTTCAATAAAAACATCGACATCAGGGTTATGTTTAGAATTTATTAATTCATAAGTTTCATTTTGATTATTGATTTTCAGATATCCAAGTTGGAGTTTTATATACATGCCATTTAACATACTTTTGTTTATATTTACCAACATTCTTGGTTTTTAATATCTTTTGAATTCTGAATACAGTAGGGGCTTCTATAACTTAAAGTTCCTGTTCCTAGAATTTCCCACTAACTTGATTGTTTTTCTTATCTTTGATAAAATACATTACATGATTCTGATTTATATCAATTTCTGAGATACTTTATCGCTCCAATTGTTGTCGAAATTCTTGATGAAAGGAAAAGAACTGATTTTACTTATTCTAACGTGGTTACCCACTTTATATTTAGACTTTTAAATGATAGAATCAGATTGTTGTGATATCCAATTATCCATATTATTCGTTGAATAAACATCAATTGGTCGCATTCCATTTAAACTCCTATGTGGCGAATAATTGTAGCTATAAATTGCTTTCTGTAAAACATTTATCCAGATTTTATTTCCTTTATATACGAAATATTTTTTCAAGCGATCTCTTAGAGTTCGATTAAATCTTTCCACGTGGGCAGCTTTAAATTGAGAAAATACAGAGTAATGATTTATTCCTTTGATAATTTCTCTAACTTTACTATTATAAAACTCTTTACCTAAAGAATAAATTTAATTTAATTTATTTATTTAATTACATACCCAAATCAGTTTGTAAATTACGAGGTTTGCCATCAATAAATAATTCCTTGATTGCTTCAGCCATTTCATTGGCCGATTTGGTTTTTGTTGGAATAGCACGAGCGAATCGACTAAATATATCAACACATGTCAAAATATATTTGTATCCCTTATTAATTTTAGAGAATGGTATCATTTCCATCAAATCCATTTGCCATAAATCATCAACTCCCATTGTTTTATAACTACGGGTTTTGAATTTCTTCAACATTGGTTTATTTAAACTGTACGCCATTTGCCCAGATAACCAATTCTGAGTTTCTTTCTTTGAATTAACTACTTCCTTTGCCAGTTTCCTTACACCACCAAAACCAGCGGGATGTTTTGGGTCTGTCCATACTTTTTCGAGCTTTTTCACCGTGTTTCGATTTTTGGTTAATGTTTCCTTCATTATTACAACAAGTTGTCAAAATATTTAAATCTAAATTATGTTTATCCGGTAATGAATTCTTGGTACCCATTAAGAAGTTAATGATGAAATTGCGCTTATTGCAGATAATACTATTGGAATTAATGCCCCCAAAAATCCACCATTTTGTTTATATATTATTTGTCGCATCAGACGACGATTCTTAGTGTTTACTAAAGATAAAAGCGATCTTTTATGCTTTTGTAATACAAGTTTTTTAACTTTAGTAATGTTTACATTACCACGAACTACATTAACAATAACTTCAACTAGATCATCTATAACAAATGAAGGAAAATTCTGTAAAATATTCATTCTTTTGTTATTAGGAGCCTTCATCAAGGCATTAAGTATGGTAGACTACGTTCAACTTTCATATTATATACATTTTTCATCTAGTTGTTTTGTTTTTATTTTAATCCACTTTTTATCTTTAACAATCTTCTTACTCGTTTTTATTATTTTACGTTTAGTAACCCTTTTCTTTGTAACTTTTTTCTTTGTTGATTTTTCACGTTGAACAATAACGTTTTTAAAAGTCATTTCAAGTAATTATTTTCAGATTTCAATTTTGTTTATAAATCGTAACACATTTCTCATTGAAAATATCTGTTCTAATACGTAATTCATCAGTACAGTGTTGTGTAAAGTCAAAGAGAAAATATCCGTTGGGAACCTTTGTTGCATCTTGAAACGAACTAATTAAAAATTTTCTATCATTGGGATAAGCTTGACTATCAAGAAAATCTATAATGGTTGCATCTTGAGGGTTTTTAAAAATAACCAAGTATTGCACATTTAAATTACGAGTTCTATGACTGCCCCCTTGATGAAACAAGTTTTGAGTAATGAAAATTACAGTAACTCCAATATGTCGAGAAATTTTTGTAAATAAATTATTAAAATCCTTTTCTTTATTATCTTCTTGGTATAGATCATCGATAATAATAACATCGCCTTGATGTAATATAGATGACCAATTTTTATCAAACCCTTTAATTATTGTCATTTTCAATTTACAGAATTGATTTTGAGTAAGTCCAGATTCTTCGTCAACTCCTCTATGCCAATATATTTTGTTGAATTTTGATTTGAACAAGTTCGATTATAATAAATTGCATACAAATAAAGTCTTTCCACAACCATTTGGTCCAACTACTTGATATACTGCATCATTTCTTAATTCCATTTTATTATTAATTATTTATTTAATTGTTTATATTTGTTTTAATTTTTAGAATTACTTGAATTGAAATTATTTGAAAATTTTGAGTAATATAAATTATAAAGGAAGATATTCTATACCTGATATAAAATTCCCATTTGGAAAACCACAACAAGTTGTAGATCGATCAGGTAAGTATCCGATAATATTTTTCAGATCGGGGAAATGTCGAGTAATGGGATGTAAGCAACCTCTAAAAACTGGGGATTTGAAATGTAATATACATGATTTTACAAATTCTATCAATCACTGTAACAATCGATATTGGAAAATTTATAAATCTATATGAATTAAAAAAGAAAGGTGAATTGTATATTTGAACCAGAAATATTTCCAGCATTACGTCTTCAAAAATATAATCCATCATGTGTCAATATATTTTCAAGAGGGAAAGTAGTAATACTCGGAATAAAATCCTTGGATTATACTGATTATGTGGAAAATGTTAAATCAGAAATAACTATGTTAATAAATTAATAAATATTTTGTTTCAATTTGTTTATTTAATAAGTATTAAAAAATGTCAAAAGATAAATCATGTATATTTAAATATGTATTTTATTTTATTATTTAGTTTATCTCTGAAGTAATTTTAAAGAAAATTCAGAAACTTTATCCAAGAATTAAAAATACGTTGGATTATTGCGCACCAGAATTTCTCGAAACAAAAATTTATCATTTCACAGTGATTAACATTGAAGAACTTCTTGATATTCACTATGACAACGTTCAGGGATCTGGTGACCGATGTGTTGCAAATTGCATTGTTTGTTAAGATAGTAAGAGAGTAACATGTTCAAATGAATGTCCATGTTGCCACAATTTTAAACGTGACCAAACAATCCATATATTGTTGGCCGAAATGCGTAAAACATATTACTCGGATATTTTTGATTTGAAATAAAAATTATTCTTTTTTATTTAATCTTTATTGTCAATAAAAATATTTGTATGGATTAAAAGTTTATCGATGATTTTTTATTCTTAGACTTACAATTAAATTTAAAAAAAAATGTTAATAATAATAAAATAAAATAATAATAATATTAATATAAATAATAATAATAATAATATAAAATAAATAATTAAATGAAAATAAAAAATGAATATTTAATTCACTTCATTAAAACAAACAATTTAATTTAATAATAATAATATAATTTAAAAATAAAATAATTGATTTGATTAAAAGAAACAATTAAATTTAATAATATTTAAAATATATATATAAATAATATTATTGACTTGAACAAATAATTAAAGTAAATCAAATAAAAATAATAATGATTTTTAATCGAGCAAATATATTTAAGCTTTTTAGTCACCAGGCGATTTGAGACATTTTTTATGGGTAATGAAAAAATACTTAGGCTTTTATTCGATATTTTTGGGTTCTTTAATCGGGTTTGCACCAATTTTCTTGGAAAACACTCCTCAGTACGATCAATCATAGCTGATTTAAGCCAATTTTTTAGGCTTTTTAATCGAGAAAAAATACTTAGACTTTTTTATCATGAATTAAAAATTTTTAAAAATTTTAAATTTGAACATTTCAACAAAAAATTATTTAAAAAAAATCGTTCATTAAAACAAATAATTAAAAAAAAATTTCATTCAGTAAAACAAATAAATATAAAATAATTTAGGGGGGGTCTCGGAATTTTTTCAAACCAAATATCCATGCGGCATTTTTCAAGCCAAATATCCACGGGCGTAGTCCTTATATGTCTCTACTAGGGTGGCGCACATCGAATAAGAAATTTAAATGTTCAATATTTAGTTATTTTCAAGAATACTAGAGATGCAACAGTTATTGATTTTCTTGCTCAACAAGCATACCCTAATAATCGTAATTTTCTCATCAGAACAATGTTACCATTAGCAATATCATTGTTAGGTGGATTACAATAAACGATGGGACAATCATTACCTAATGTTAAATTAAAATTTAATACATTTTGTTGTAATGGAGAAGATTTGGACGAACCCAGAAGACGAAGCAGGTTTCGATGGAGTGGAAAAGTTAAAGAAAAGACTCCCAAAGTCGAAAAAAGGAACGCAAAAGTGATTATCAGATCAGCTTGCGTAGAGTTTAAACAAACCAAATCGGAAAAGATTTCCAACAGGAGCTTATACGACATTCGGTATTAATGATTTATGGCAAATGGATTCGAAGATTAACAAGGGTTATAAATATATTTTAACGTGTATTGATGTTTTCAGTCGTTTTGCCTGAGGTGTACCAACAAAGACAAAATCTGCAGAGGAAAAATCTAAAGCAATCAATAATTTATTTTAAAATGGGCATCCAGACATTTTGCAAACCGATTTAGGTATTATTATTATAATTATAATTATTATTATTATTATTATTATTATTATTATTATTATTATTATTATTATTATTATTATTATTATTATTATTATTATTATTATTTATAAATAAATAATTAAATAAATTTGGCAACGATTTAATTAAACGATAACGCCAATAAAAAACCTTTCTTACGATATATTTCGATAGCACAGCTATCATCTTCAGGTACTCAAAACCAACTAAAAATATTATGAATTAACATTTAATTTAAACAAATTATTTTTTATTAATTTAATTTTTTAATAAATAAATATTTTTAAAAATATACTTTAAATTAATTTTAAATTTTAAATTTTTTACTTATATTCTAATTTTTATTGTTAATGATAAAAGAAACTGTTGATAAATTGATTAAAAATCCTAAGGATCCATGTTGTGGAAAGTCTGAATGTAATTTGTCGGATGGGTGTGAATTGAGTGTTGATCTGGGTGATGGTAAAAATGGATATAAAAAAATTGAGCCTAAATATGTGTTAGTATTGCCGTACTCTGAAGGCTTTACAAATTATAAGAGGAAGTTGGGTAAACTGATAGGAAATTTAGAGTATAAGATCGTCTCTAATTCGTGTAAGGTACGCAATATGTTTATTAATAAATCAAAAACTCCGGTTGGATTGTGTTCTGATCTCGTTTATCAATTTACATGTAATGGGTGTAATGCCACATACATTGGAGAGACTTCCCGTCATCTCTGTACTCGAGTTCTAGAGCATTGTCGATTGAAGGGTTTGACCAATATTAGTGAACACAATAGAGGCTGTAAAAGTGATATCGGAATGTCTGATTTTAGAATTTTGTTGAGAAGTTTTAATAGTTATTGGGAACGAGTGATATGTGAAGCATTGCTGATAAGGTCATTGGATCCAAAGATTAATGTGCAGAGTGCTGTGACTACGAATGTTTTGAATGTTTTTAAATAGTTTACGTATGTTAAATCATGTTTGTTTTTTTAACATTATTAAAATAATTGAAAATTTTAAATTACATTAATTTTTAAAAATTAGAATATAAGTAAAAAATTTAAAATTTAAAATTAATTTAAAATATATTTTTAAAAATATTTATTTATTAAAAAATTAAATTAATAAAAAATAATTTGTTTAAATTAAATGTTAATTCATAATATTTTTAGTTGGTTTTGAGTACCTGAAGATGATAGCTGTGCTATCGAAATATATCGTAAGAAAGGTTTTTTATTGGCGTTATCGTTTAATTATTATTATTATTATTATTATTATTATTATTATTATTATTATTATTATTATTATTATTATAAATAATTAAATAAATTTGGCAACGATTTAATTAAAAGATAACGCCAATAAAAACCTTTCGTACGATATATTTCGATAGCACAGCTATCATCTTCAGGTAATCAAAACCAACTAAAAATATTATGAATTAACATTTAATTTAAATAAATTATTTTTTATTAATTTAATTTTTTAATAAATAAATATTTTTAAAAATATATTTTAAATTAATTTAAAGTTTTTTCACTTATATTCTAATTTTTAAAAATTAATGTAATTTAAAATTTTCAATTATTTTAATAATATTAAAAAAACAAACATGATTTAACATACGTAAACTATTTAAAAACATTCAAAACATTCGTAGTCACAGCACTCTGCACATTAATCTTTGGATCCAATGACCTTATCAGCAATGCTTCACATATCACTCGTTCCCAATAACTATTAAAACTTCTCAACAAAATTATAAAATCAGACATTCCTATATCACTTTTACAGCCTCTATTGTGTTCACTAATATTGGTCAAACCCTTCAATAGACAATGCTCTAGAACTCGAGTACAGAGATGACGGGAAGTCTCTCCAATGTATGTGGCATTACACCCATTACATGTAAATTGATAAACGAGATCAGAACACAATCTAATCGTTCATTTTTAAAATGAAACTAAGTGATTGTCTTTCTAGTAAAGATGTCCAATTAATACATAGAAGAACGTTAAGAAGATTGCTGGAATCAGAGAAAATAAGGAGAACTTCCATTGATAAAAAACTAACAAATATTGGATTAATGTTAAATAATGCTACGAATGAGTTTTGTTTACAGGTATGTGTAGAATGGTGTATCAAAAATTCGATTGTGCAAATAAAATCTAAAGAGAATGCTCATATTAAAAAATTGATTAATTTGAAAAAAATATTTGGGATTTCTAAATTTAGTGTGGAGAATACTGTGATTAATTTAAGTAAAATAGTGTTGAATGATGATGAAGAGCGTGTTTTAAAATTTGGTCCAAATCACTGTATTAAGAATTGCTTGGATGAAACAAAATTATGTGCAAAAATTGAAAGTTTATATTTTCATATAGCCCGATCGATGAAAGGCATTAATGGTAATTATGTGAAGAGCTCGTTAAGTGCAAGTACGATGGAGTATATCGATAAAAACAAAAAGCAGAATATTAGGGATTTTATGACTTTAAAAAACTTAGCTAAAAAAAATATAAATATCTGTAAGTTTGACAAAGGAAATGGGATAGTTATTCTTCACCATGATGTGTATGTAAATAAGTTGAATGATTTGTTAAATTCTCCTCAGTTTGTGAAATTGCCAAAGGGTCGGAACAATGGAAAATTGCCTCCTCTTAAGGATGAAGAGTTTGTGCAAAAAATGTTAAATGGTTTTATTGAGAAGAATCTTATTAATGAAGAGGTAGGTAAGTCTATTCGTCCAATAGGATCGCAGCCAGCTAAACTATATGGTCTACCAAAAATCCATAAAGATAGTGTACCTATGAGACCAGTTTTGTCGATGGTTGGTACTGCCCAGTATAAAATAGCAAAGTTTTTAGATGGATTATTAAAACCGTTAATGCGATCAGAGTTTGAATGTAACGATAGCTTTGAGTTTGTTTCTTGTATTGCAAAGCTACAAAAACGAAGTATGAATGATGTTATGGTTTCGTTTGATGTTTGTAGTTTGTTGACAAATGTGCCACTGGTTGAGACGATTGACCTATGCTGTGCGTTGTGGAATGAAAATGATTCGGAACATCACATTTTGGATAGAAGGGGATTTCGAAAACTTCTTGAATTTGCTACTTCAAATGTCAATTTTCTTTACAATGATGAATGGTATCAACAAATAGATGGAGTCGCTATGGGTTCCCCTTTAGCACCAATGATGGCATCAATATTTTTGGCTAGCTTGGAAAAGAAAATTGCTTCTTTCCAATTTGAAAACCTTTTGTTTATAAAAGGTATGTGGATGATATTTTTCTTATATTTGAAAACCAGAAACAGGTAGAACCGTTTTTGCATTTTATGAACAGTTTACATAAAAAAATTGTATTCACATGTGAAACGGAGAGAAAGTCATCAATTGCGTTTTTAGATTTGTTAATTCAACGCAAAGATAAACAGTATGAGACAGAGATTTATAGAAAACCAACTGATACTAGTATTTATACTTCTCCAGAAAGCTTTTGTGAATTTAATTATAAGAGAAATATGGTGAAAGGATTGATTTATCGTTCATGGGCTTTATCTTCTACTTTTACTAATTCGGTAAAAAGTGTTGATAAATTGGTTGAGTTGTTGATAAAGAATGGATATTCTAAATCATTTTTATTGTTGATGATAAAAGAAACTGTTGATAAATTTATTAAAAATCCTAAGGATCCATGTTGTGGAAAGTCTGAATGTAATTTGTCGGATGGGTGTGAATTGAGTGTTGATCTGGGTGATGGTAAAAATGGATATAAAAAAATTGAGCCTAAATATGTGTTAGTATTGCCGTACTCTGAAGGCTTTACAAATTATAAGAGGAAGTTGGGTAAACTGATAGGAAATTTAGAGTATAAGATCGTCTCTAATTCGTGTAAGGTACGCAATATGTTTATTAATAAATCAAAAACTCCGGTTGGATTGTGTTCTGATCTCGTTTATCAATTTACATGTAATGGGTGTAATGCCACATACATTGGAGAGACTTCCCGTCATCTCTGTACTCGAGTTCTAGAGCATTGTCTATTGAAGGGTTTGACCAATATTAGTGAACACAATAGAGGCTGTAAAAGTGATATAGGAATGTCTGATTTTATAATTTTGTTGAGAAGTTTTAATAGTTATTGGGAACGAGTGATATGTGAAGCATTGCTGATAAGGTCATTGGATCCAAAGATTAATGTGCAGAGTGCTGTGACTACGAATGTTTTGAATGTTTTTAAATAGTTTACGTATGTTAAATCATGTTTGTTTTTTTAATATTATTAAAATAATTGAAAATTTTAAATTAATTTAAAATATATTTTTAAAAATATTTATTTATTATTATAATTATTATTATTATTATTATTATTATTATTATTAATATTATTATTATTATTATTATTATTATTATTATTATTACTTTAGGCAAGGAGTTTTACAATAGTAAAGTTAAGCAAATCCTGGATCGTCCCAAAATAAATCATTATTCTGTACATTCTCAATACAAAGCTGCACATGTTCAAAGACTTAACCGGACATTGAAGGATAGATTGAAGAAATATTTCGTGCATTAAGGTAATAAAATATGGATAAATGTATAACCGAAAATACTTGTTAGTTATAATAATTCATCACATCGAGGTCTGAATGGTTTGAGACCCGTAGATATCAGCTCGAAAACATTAGCTAAATCAGTACGGTCTAAAACAGTTGCTATTACAAAACCAAATTATAAAGTTGGTGATCATGTTAGAATTAGTAAAATATCTGCTTCACCTTTCATCAAATATTTCGATAGTAATTGTGTTCAGAATTCAGAAAATATTGAAATCTAAAATAGTGGGTAAGGATAAACAATACTATATCAAATGGCATGGATATATAAAACCCTCATGGATATCATCAAAAAACCTAGTAAAATGAGTTTCTATACAATTTTACCGAGCAATAGTTGCCTACTAATCCATCCGGAAAATCAAGCAAGTAAATTTATGGCTGATCTTCAAAATGCTATCTATTTACATGGAAATTGGAAAGTTGCTTGTCAAGACTTACCATTTGTGTACAATACATTCTCATTTTATAATCATTGTAAAATCAGTTACAAGAAACGTGTACCCAAAACATGTAGTGGTATTTTCTCAATCAATAATTTTGAACGATATTATCATATTCTGAATCAAATTTTAGATGAAAATAATGACATGTTTTATAGAGATGGATTAAATATTAGTTGTGATTTTTCTCCATTTACAATAAACTTGAAGCCAAGCGAATGGGTAGTGATAAGCTTAACATTGTTGTTACTGGTACTGAATACCTATTACGTTTCAATTCTTTTGAAGAGAACAGTGTAATGACAGAAGAAATCAAAATATCTGTATCTTATATATGAATGAGGTGGAAGATACATTTACATTTACTAATGATTTATATATTGAAACACTTGAAAAATTAAATAAATATATTTCATTCAATTGTTTACATATATTTAAAACTATTGAATTTGTTAAAGATAGATTATGTAAATTCAGTCTGAATAATAACATTTGTGAAGTTACATTTAATAAAGATTTGGCTAATACATTAGGAGTAGATAAGCAAACATATCTGGCAAGTGCTTTTGGTGTACGCAAACCAAAAATAATAAAACTTCATAGGCAAATGTTCATATATACTAACATCGTCGATCCTATAATTGTTGGTGATTCTTTGGTTCCTTTATTGAAATCTGTTTGGGTTGATAAACATGACCAGGATGAAGTTGTCAATATTATTATCGATAATCCCATGTACTTACCGGTATCAACATCATGTATAAACAATATAGAAATAAATATTCGTGATGATAGTGAAAATTTATTGAATTTAGTAAAGATACAAAAACTGATTTGACATTACATTTTCGTAAATTAGATGGCCAATAATGATATTATTAGTATGTATAGTGGTAGCCAAAGTGGTGGCAAATTACCATATTTTATTGGTAAACAGTATGGATCAGGATGGTTGCGAAATATTGGTAGAGTTGCACTTCCTATTCTTAAACGCCTTGATAGTTTTGTTATGAAAACTGCTAAAGATGTGATAATGAATGAGCAGAAAATATTACTATCTCTGAAATCAAATGCATTATCCGAGTTATAGTGTTATAGTCTTGCAGGTATGTTCCAAAAACAAGAACCAGAACCTGTTCAAAAACAGAAAAGACATCATAAACATATAAACAAACGAATGAAAGGACATGGAACTATATTTCAAAAATGATTTGAGGGTTAATCTGAATTGTGTTTATTTGATAGACCATCTCCCCAAGCAGTAATTGAAATGGGTGCCTTTGAAGATGTATTCCCGATGAATTCTATTATGGATAGTAGAACTGATATTGAATTTTATATTAATGGTTCCCAAACTGAATATCTAGATTTGAATGATACATTGTTACCTGTTCAGATCAAGGTTGTAGATAAAGATAGAAAACCGTTGGGTGAACCTAGTGATGTAATACCAAACAATTTCTTGTTTCATACACTTTTTAAAGATGTAGTTCTCGGATTTAATAATATCGAGATTGAGGGTTGTAACAGTACATATATTCACAAAACTCTAATAAAAACTATTATAAATTACAATAGCGATACTAAAAATACAGGTTTAACTCCTATGGGTTATGGTAGTGATGACAATAGGAAAAAGTGGATTAAAGGA
Organism: Schmidtea mediterranea; assembly: GCA_022537955.1. Lineage (NCBI taxonomy): Eukaryota > Metazoa > Platyhelminthes > Tricladida > Dugesiidae > Schmidtea > Schmidtea mediterranea. The sequence continues at coordinate 3,640,340 of CM039680.1, forward strand.
TCGAAATTATTTACCATGTGCTCATTATTACAACTCAATTTTATGGATCAACCGAAATATTTACTCCCAGGTGTTAATGTACGCATTAGATTGAAAAGATCTGAGTCGGCATTATCACTAACAAATGCCACCACAGAACCAATTTTTAAATTAGTTGATGCAAAATTGTTGGTGAGAAGAGTTCATATTGAGCCCTCTGTATTAGCCGGTCATCAACTGAGGCTTAATTCTGAGCATGCAATATATCCATTGAAAACAAAGGAAATTGTTCAATTTGCTATTGCTAAAGGTTCAGCTTCTTTCTATAAGGAACAAATATTTGGAGATAGAAGAATGCCCAACTTTATATTGGTAAAATTTCAAAGTGAATCTCAATATAATCGATCATACTTAACATCGTGCTCAATTTTCAAAACTTTTGGAGTAACATAGCTAAATTTATCGAAAAATAGTGATTATAGAGAAACATATACTCAAGATTTTGATAATGATAATTATTGTGTTACATATATGCAGAGTATATTGAGAAATATGGGTTATTTGGATAAAAACCTTAATTGTGGTATAACTCTTGAAGATTTTAAAAGCAAATATCCATTCTTTGCGTTTGTTTTGGCATCCGATTTATATTTAAATCAGAGTCAGTTAACTAAAAGGGAAATTTACGATTAGATATAAAGTTTTCTAAAGCTAGAACTGAACCGGTGCATGTTGTATTATATAGAGTATTTGAAAATGAGGTTCAAATAACTACAAACAGAACCGTACTAGTTTGAACGAACATTGTTGGTTTGAATGGTATAAATGTATAGATATTTTATGATAATTTGTCATGGAGTAAGTTTTTTCATGTATAATTAATACTATTGATGTAGTTCTGTTCAGGTCTATCGAATTGGAAAACAAATACTAGGGCATGATTTTTAGGGGTATTTTCTCTTGATAAAATTCCATATTTACGTAATAATCAAGCCATAATTGTCAATACTCAATCGTTTCATCTCAGTGGAGAACTTTGGTTAGCAATATATATGAAACTTAGTGTTGTACCAGAACATAAACGGCCTTGAGAATTGTTTAAATGAATCGGTAATACACACGCAAATACAACATGCAGATTTAAAATCAGACCCATAAAACACCAAAAACGATGCTAAAATACGAGAAAGAAAACAATTAAATATAAAATCAAGAAACACAAAAATAAATTAAAATAATAACAAAGTGCAACAAGATCCGCACGAAATAAACATAAAAATAACACAAAAGCCTAACAATTTGACTGAAATTTGAGAATTTACAAAAAATGCAAAAATCTATTAAAATTGGAATAAAAATCAAATAATTTGAATTGGAAACAATTCAATTAAAAAATTCAAAAGAAAAATTGTCAAATTAAATTATAAAATAATAAAATTAAGAATAGAAAATACTAGAAAATCACAAGGTCAAATTTTGTTTTACTAAATCAAAATTAACACGCAAAGTTAGGGTCGTACAATAGGTATATATACCGATTCATTTTCACATAATTTTAATCAGTTTTGAAAAAACTTGAATCAGTTTAATCTGGAAAAGGTCAGTCTTAAGAAACTCAGTATCAATATCTTCAATATGAGTGAAGAAGTGTTTAGAAACCTCTTCCAAGTCGCACCCGGACAACCTCATTAGAGCTCTGCTGGAGGTGTCGGCGTGGGGTAAGTTTCGAATGTTATGCCAATTATGATGTTATGCCAATTATATTTTAAAGAAATGTTAAACAAAGTTTTACTCACGTTGAAATTTTTCCGGCCCACAGGCACTACAACACCACAAGTCAATAAAATCATATACATCTATCGAACTGTGTAAGTGCATGTATAATCGCCAATAGTTCGTGTCCATGAAGGCTCCGGCGTGACAACGCAGGAGCTGAAAAGTCAATATCATCCCGTATAAATTATTTTACACACGACTCAAAATTAAAACACCGAGTAGTCCAGTAAGCACTCATTAATTTATAATGTAAACACAAACGCGCCTAGGATCAATTAAAGGGGAAGGTGACGGGAAGCTAAAGAATAAAAATCGTTGCTATAGCTTCCTAACCTTACGTCATAAAGAAATTTAATTAAAAGCAAACCGTGGAATACATGTAAACAATGAAAAACTCTAATATCACGTCCTAAAAGAATTTAATCAAAATCAAACCATAGAAATGGACGAGTAAATCCCAGAGTTTTTAAACGGGTGCTAGAATACTCACGATTCTACGGAGAAATTATTAACTCACAATAGTTAAGAATTAAAAATAGATTCAAACAGTAAATTACAAAATCTTTAAATAAAATAATAGGACCCACTAGAGGCCTGATCATTTAATAAAATAGGCTATCAATATGGTATAAATTTACTTTACCATATTAATAATAAATTTACACCAATAAAACCTTCGTTAGAATATACCAACAGAAGAGCAGAAAACTATTTAGATATAGGTTTATTACAAAATACCCAACACAGACGTAAGAGACAAGTTTCAGAATTTATTATTATACCAATGAAAATTTCACTGACAATTGATAAATTATTTTCCTCACGTTGAAAAGCAATTACGGATGCACTATCAACATTCATATATCCATCAATTCTTCCATTTTTATTGCTATCTGGATATGGCAAGCCCTTTAACTGTTCCTCGTTTAATACCTTTCTGAGCATCGTTGTATTCCCTGCGGGAGTTAATCCTTGTCTTCGTCTCTGCCTGAATTAATAGGAGTTGGTTTTAGGAAATAATCCGGCACATTTGAATAGCAAATTGGAAAATCTCTCATAAATTGATGGCATAGTTCGTATTAATATAGGCAATTGAATCCATCGAAACGAGAGTGACCATCAATATCGAGTTCCCTAAAATGAAAAAGGAAATAATCCATAAAACCCGTTACCAACTTACAACGAAGTGGAGATAATAAGTTTCATAAATTTCCTAACAGTAGTTGAGTTCATCCGATGAAATCCACCACCGGTAATCAATTACCTCATCTGAAACCGAAATAAATAAATTGGAATCGTTATCCAGCTTAGACGTAATACTTATAATGCAAATCCTAATAATATATAAAACAAAATGAATGATATTAAAATCAAAGGCTTACTAGAGAGAACAGTGCAAATGGGCCACTAGAAAATATACCCACTACAAATTCCTAAGTATTTAATGAATAAAAATAAGACAACTGGAATAAAAAGATACCATGAGGATAAATTATGGGAGAGTAAATCTGCGTTTGTCACGAAATCTTCTAAAATGTCAAATCGATAAAAATTTAGATAGTAAATATCACAGTCACTCACCAGTAACGAGACACACGCACACACCACTGAGATACAGGGCAGGTGTGTCAATAAAAAATTAATTCCAGACATGCATACATATCCGTGAACGAGGAATTATTCTGTCAGGCAACAGTCGCGGAGCGAGTGTGCGGATTTCAGAAATTTTCTACCCTGGCATGCACACAGCCAATATATAATACAGCGTGACTTAAACTTAACTAGTCAACATTAGAAATGTCTAGAAGAAATATGCAAGTCCCGAGAGAATTCCCAGAGCAAGATAGAGAAGAATCTGCAGCCACAAGCGCTAATCGGACTCAACATGAGGATAAGGCTTTTAACATTTCATTTAACCATCTCGTTAATCGACCTCTTTGAGTACAAACCTCGAGACCACTGCCGCGACCTCGTGCACGATGAAGGCCCACCAACAAGATATATCAACAGATTACCCAATTGCTGTCATAGAAATAAATACTTTCATTTGGCCGATACAATATTTTAATAAAATTAAAACGAGTCATTGTTCAATAATTTGCTTGTACAGTATTTAAATTTAACCAAATGAACAAACATCAAGGACCATTAGATAACAACCAACTGTTCTTACCAACCATCACCGTAGGAACCCAGCATCATGTACGCAGGTCGTTACCAGGGAGTCGGTGAAAACGAATTTACATTATTATTTAAAATAAACCAGCAGACCTAAGAGAAGTTCGGTCAGATCCATACTTCACTGGAATTTGGTGACTCAAATTAATTGCTGTTTTAAGGAGTCTATTTCAATTATGTCTATTTCAATTATATAAGTTGTACTTGTAAAGTTTAGTAAATTAAATGGATCTTTATTAAAGAAATTACCTGGATTGGTCGAAGTTGAGGTTATATCTTTAATTTTGGTAAATTAGATGAATTTTTAGTAAAGAAATTACTTAAATTAATTAAAGCAGAGGCTATACCTTTAAATTTTAGTAAATTACATTAAATAAATCTTTGTTAAAGAAGTTGCTTGAGTTAATTAAAGTTGATATTAAATACAATATTTCTGATTCAATTAAAATTTTGCTAGATAAAAGATGGAATTAAGTAAACTCGATACTGAATAAAATCCTTACGAATAATTTACATTTTTCTAAAAGTGATGTGGATTTGGCTGGATCTAATGTTAACTAGAAGTTTTGAGAACTAACTAAATTTTTTACAAATGACCCAGCGATCTTCAGAGTCCCTACAACATTATAACTAGATAAGCATTACCTGAAATCGGAATTTACTTAAAGCGTTCAGATTGAATACCCCGTTGATTTTGACGGTAGTACTAGAGACAAATTCACTAGTAAAACAATAAATTCATTATTCTATGTTACCTTATTTTACATCATGAACTAAACTAGAAATTTATGATCTTATCGTACCTTAATTTATTACATAGATTAATTAAAAATTCGTTATTTTAATGTATATTATTTTATTTCATTAGTTAAATTGAAGTTCATCATCTTATTCCATTGTATTTTATAAACCAAGTTAGAAATTGTCATCTACTATTTTATTTTATCCTATCAACTAAATTAGAAAATTAGTTAATGCATTTTAGTGTATTTTATTCCATAAACTAGATTAGAAATTAGCCATGTTACTGATTTTCTTTAGCTTATTTCGTAAACTACCCGAGGAATCTATTATTTTATTTTATTTTATTTTTATTTCGTAAATGAAATTTCCTATAAATGCATAAAAACCATAATCTAGCATCAGCGATATACGCAGGGGAAGACCCCATAGAACCAAGCCAATTTAAATCACCGATCACTTTCAACGAACTGCGTGAATTAAACGGCCTTTCTAAAGTAACCTCGTCCAGAGTCCCTGACACCACGTAAAACTATAACTAATCTAGTTAACGTATTGTACCCAACTTCTAAGCTAATTTCCCAAACTCAAAAATAGGGTAAGTCCCGTTCAGACGCTTAATATGTTTCTTTTAATTGTAGAAAACTCGTGGATCAATGCCTCCCGAGTAATAGCACGATTCCCTGCTCACTTGGCTGCCAGGTGTAGACAGGCGATGTGGGATGCGGGTTTCTCTATCTCTCCAGTACGCGAGACAAGATCCAGCACACAAAGCATCTCAGACAAAATCGACCTTCCATTCGTGGCGATCAAAAGAGAGCCAGGACGTAACTCGGCTAAGGAGATGAGGGCCAGGCCGAATATTTACTAGCGCGCCTCGAAGCCCATCAAGAGGAAACGAATAAGCAAGTAGAACAAGCCAGACGGTACTTGAGACGGATAAATTCGGATATAGCGGCAGGCAGGATACCCAGCACTGACGGGTATGCCCCACGCTATAACGTTTCATACGAGCTAGACGACCCAAAACTTCAAGAGCGGGTGGTTCACATGAACGTGGTGATTCCACGAAGCATCTTGCCAAGGGAGATGCGAGATGAAGGAAGGCCTGCAGAAACTCACCACGACCACACATATGCCAGGAGCGATATAGTAAGAAAAAGAGATAGAAACTCTATGGATTATTACTAATGTACATGTCTTGAACAACACTTCGGATCAAACCTTGTTGTTTTTTGCCATCCAGTAGCTTGCTATCAATTCTCTCGAAATAAATTTTGTGTTTTATTTTTGCGTTTCACTATTTTGTCATCGAATCTCAGAGTAAGAAATAACCATTTTATGGCGACCGAGAGACAAATAATATTAATAGGACGATAGATTTCCCTCAACTATAATACCAGGTCTAATTAAAATATTAATTATTTTAGAAATGAAGTTACGACAATTCTCTATCTTACAACAGGAGCTGGATAAGGCCCATGCCATTAACCGGGAACTACAGCAACAGCTCCTGCAGATTACCAAGGAGATCCAACAAGTCAAGGGGACATGGATCGAACCAAAGCGGGTAAAAGCCATCTACCAGAAGATGGAGGCGGCGCAAAAGGGGTGGGCTGAAAAACGACAGCTCCCAAAGCCAAAAATCCAGATCAAGGGGATAGAGATAGCACTGTCGGCGTGCCAAGAGGGCGCGGCAGTAACTTATCCCTTAGTGTTCGCCCCAGCCAATTGGCCTATCGAGAGGCGGCATGTCTATCCACATCCAAGAACAAACCAAACAAACACCGGCCTGGAAGATCTAAGCGCGCAAAACGTCGAGCGGCTCAAGTTCGAGATGTGAAATCTTAAATCGTAGATATCATTCTTTATTGTTTAATAAATGTTTTGAGAATAGTGTTCATAGCGTTACTTGGTACCATTTGAATAGAATGTTCCAAATTAGAAATCAGAGACGATCACCGAAATGAAAATATTTCAGTAAGGGACCAGAGAAAGAAAACCGCACATAGACCTTCTAACGATGGTGCGTTGAACCCAGTTTGAGGTCGAACCAGAGCAGTTCCGAAATGGCGCTCACCCTTGGCGATCTCAAAACCGATGGTTACATCACCAACGTTGCTTAGCAACGGATAACCATTGAGATCAAGAAAATATTTGCGTCTGGGGTCAAGGTCATAAAAACCATAAACCCCACACTAGCAAGATATTTGTATTTGATCCTATGGGTTTCTATTATCCGGCTTTAATGGTTTCGAAACTGCAAACAATGTAGGAAACCTATTGTATATAATAAAACTATGTTTCAAAATTCATGGACCTTAAAATGTGGTCAACATTGTTTAGCTTGGTTATTATACAAGCGATATGATGTTAATAAATGTTTAAATATTATTGTTATGTTTTATTGCTATGTTTTATTATTATTATTATTATTATTATTATTAATATTATTATTAATAATATTATTATTATGTGTTTAATTAATTAATGTTAATAAGCTAATGCGTGATCACAAAGACATTGCATGACAAGGGCGTGATCATCACATGATAAGTGCGTGACTGCATGCATACACACTCAAACTGTATGTGAAAAATCACATACATACTTTTGTTTGTATGTGATTTACAAAGAACACATTCCTACACTGTATAGGCTGCATGCATAAAAATCTCTCACCTATATGTGTGTATTGCTAAAATGTGATTGAGTAAATCCTGAAAATATTATTATCTTTATAAACATTGACAAATTCCAAATTTGTCGCAATTATTTCAAAAATTTGCCAAATTCAAAAATTCGCCAAATGAACAACAATAATATTTTAAGAGGTCTTATGATGAATGAGATAGGTAAATTATTTCTTTATTTTATTTTTATTATTCTTTTATTATTTTAGATTGATTTTCGATAACCGAATTGCGAAATCATTTAGAGGTTGCAAATGAAGTTATCATTATCGATGATAATATAGGTAAATTTTAATTTTATTTGTGATTTATTTAATAATTATTTTAGAAAACGATGTTATCATTATCAATGATACAGAAATTATTTCAATCGAAGATGAAGATATAATAATTATCGAGGATACAGAAATTATTTCAATCGAAGATGTCAAAAATATTGAACCTAACAATTATGATCTCGGTAAATTTTAAATTTATTTTTTTTATATATATTTAAAAAAACATTTTAGATGATTTGGATGCCCAGATTTCGATGTATGTCCCCGTTTCTATGGATGCAAACTTAATTAATGATGCCCATATTTCTACGGATGCTCCCGCTTCTGGGGATGATATGAATGTTATCGTTTCTATGGATGCCCCGCTTCTGGGGAAGATATGAAGGACCTCGCTTCTATAGAGAATGATTATTCTTCGGAATCAGGAGATAAATGTTAGTTTCTTATTTATTTTTATTTATTTTTAAAAAATTAAGTTAATGATATTTGAAGTATTATTAAAATAATACATCAAATATCAATAATTTATAATAAGGTTCTATTTATTTTTTAATTAATAAGTTTTATGATAAATCTATTTTTTTTTAATATAAGTTGGTGAAATTTAATGTATTATTATAATAATACTTCAAATATCATTAATTTATTATAAATTAAAATTAAAAAGAAACAACTATTATAATTGAAACAGATATTACCATAATAAGCTAAAATTATAAAGAAACAAATATATTGCCATAATAGTTATTGAATTATATAAGCATTTTTTATTATAGATTTTACAGTAATTGTTATTGAATAATATAGGAATTATTTTAATAGATACTTTATATAGTAATTATTTAATAGTTTGCAGTGAGCATGCAAATATTATATATGTTTTGTATATATTATTTTATTAGATATTTAATATAGGATTTATAGGAATTAATAAAATTTTTAGTAGTTAGATTTTTTAGATTAATTATTAGAAACTTTATATATGTTTTGTACATATATATTAATTTGTTTTTATTAGGCACTTTTTATCGAGATATTGAGTCTCATCATTAGAACACAGTCAAATATGTCACAAAGACATGAAAAAGTATTACCGCCATAGACTTAATGGCATCGTCATTTTTATATGCGCCATATGCAAGACTTCCCGAAACATTAAATATAAAGAATTTTATAGGGAACATTCGAATCATTTAAATTCTTTTAAGACAAATAAAATTAAACTTTAAAGGAAAATAATAAAAATAACATAGATATTTTGAATATATTGCAAAATAAAACTACTTCAAATAAAACGAATAAAAGGCCTGCTGCAAATAATAAAATTAATATCCCTAATAAATTAATTAAAAAAGAAGTCATCGAAATCAGTGATGATGACTCTAATATTATAAATAATGTAAATAATGAAAATATTATAAATACTGTAAATATTATACCTATTATAAATAATGAAAACATTTTAAGTAATGGTATTATACCTATTATAAATAATAATATTATTCCTATTATTCCTATTATAAATAATGAAATTATACAATTCGGAGGTGTTGTATTAGACAATGAGCCGAACATATCAGTAAATTTAAATGGCGCTTTATGTTTTTTATGAACTTTATGTTTTGATATATCTAAAGCGCAACTAATTAAAATAATTTTAACTGAGCGAATCAGTAATAAATTAATTTTAGAAATAAATAAATTGGGGAGCGTTAAAATACAATTCGCAGTGTTAATTAAATTTGAAAAAGATGGTGAGATCCGAGATAATTATTTTTCGAATAATGCAGAGACATTTTCGGATAACTTTTTAAGCGAAGGGGTTAATATACTTAATGAAAAAATAGAACAATTCACCCATTTCGGCAGTGGATGGCGTGTTATTAATATTATTCAGATTTCTTGTTTGTTGCTTTTGAATTCTCCTTTCGATTAGTTATCTCTCTAAAATGTTATTAGCCATTAAAATATCTATTACCTCTTGTTCGATTGACGTCATTCCTATTCCTATATTGCCCCCTGTTGTTGGTATAGATTTTGACTCTAATACTTTACTTTTAACGTTTATTTGAAGTGCCACTTTATTGACCTTTTCATTATTGTTTAGCCTTGTTGTAAAATGTTTATTTTCGCTTTCCTTACCGGTTCTCCTTTCGATTTTTGTAGTAGTACCTTCTGATTTTGATATTTTGTTTTTGTTTTTCTGATATCATTTTATCGCTGATTTTGTTGTTTTTTCGTCGTCTTTTGTTCTCTTCTGTGGTGAACTCTTGTATTATCTTTATTTTTTCTTTGCAGCTCAATTCTTGCTCTGATTTGATTTTGTACTTCTGAGTTTCATCTTTCTTAATTACTTCATTTTCTTTATCGTTATTTATTGTCATATCATCCTCGCTGTTGACAACACACTGCTCCGCAGTGTGGATTTCTTTTGCATTGACTATTTTCAACATAATGCTTCTACTTGGTATTTGATTTCTGTTCATCCGTATTTGTCGAATTTCTTGGCTTTCCTCTCTGTAATCTCTGCCATTCAATTTGTTGCTGTTCCGTATATTTTTCTGGTCCATTGACATCTAACATCATTCATGTTTCTCCTCGTATTACTTTGGTGTATTTGATTGGTTGCGGATATTCTTTGAATCATACCTACTAATCGCTCAATCTCTTATATTTGATTGCTTTGTGTACTTTGGCTATAATTGTTCGGTATTGTTTGTCTCGATTTTCTCTCTATTAGACAATTTGCAGCTATATGTCGGTTTAGGTTGCAGTTGTAATAGGTTTTACTCTCGAATTTTGTGGTCGTCCTCATTGTCGTCATATCTCTTGAATGTCTAATCTCTTATGTTGAGTTATTTTGTGGACTTTTTTTGAATTGGTTTGGTTTTAGTTGATTTTGAATTCTTCTCATTCGACAATTTTTTGACATATGACCAGTTTGATCGCAATTAAAACAGATTATCATTTCTTCTACGTTTCTTGTAGGGTTCGATAATATTGGTTGTCTACTGATACTTTCTGTGCGAACTCTTCTACCATATCCTTGGCAATTCTTTAGTTGATAACTAACCGTCAGTTCGGCATCCTTTTTTTGAACAGATATTAAATACTGGATTGTAGCTCGCGTTGTTACTCCTTGCGGGTAAATATCTTTCGTTTGTCTCGCTGTTTCCATCGCTACTTTTATTAGTTTTGATACTTGATCTTTTAACTCGGCTTGATCATTTTCTCTTTCGACTCTTTCTTCAATTGTGGTTAATATTTTCTCTTCCGGTACGATTTCAGTTTCCATGTTTCAGCTATTTTTGTTTCAGCTGTTTTCATTGCCGAATCCTTAGTTTCTTTTTCTTCATTTAAATCTTCTTCGTTGCATTTTCTTTCCAAATTCATCTCCGGTACATTCATCGTTAAACTCGAATATATTGGTTTTAGCATCCTCTTTTTTAGTTCATCGAGTGTGATTTCGTACATTGTTGATTTTCTCAAATATATTTCTGTTTCATCAGTATGTTTACTTGGCAACTCATAATTAATTTCCTTTTGGAGGTTTTTCATCTCTTTACTTGTACTTGTTTTCAACTGAATTGAAATTTCTGGTTTGGGTAATTTCACATTGTTTTCTTTATCGGTTAACTTTTGATTTAATTTATCGTATTCTTCGGCTTCTGTTTCCCAACTTTTAAATTTGGTTGTAGTAAATCTTTCTGCTGCCATAACTATATTCAGTTTTCTATCCGTTGCTACTTTTCACTTTCTCTGACTTCCAATAAAAATGGTTTATTTTCTTTATCTTTGTTCTCCGTTCGTTTTGATATATTCTCAGTTTCTTTACTCAGTGATTTCCTTGATTCCAGTTTCTCATTACTCATTTTCTTGATTTAGTTCTAGTCTAGCGGCTCTATTATTCGTCGATTACTTGATCTCTTTATTCCTTGTCAATTATCTAAAAATAAATCACACTTCTAGTACATTTTATTCTACATAAATTTTCGCATTAATTTTATCGTATTATTCTCATTGCTTCTTCTTATTTTAATTCTTTTCGCGGCGTCAACTTCTTTATCGTTTTAATTTTTGTCTTTTCATTTAAAGTTTATTTCGAATTATCTATAACTCGTATCAAGTATCTATTTGCTTCTTATAAAGTATCTTTATAGTGGAATCAGTTATCTATATAGTCGTGTTAATTAACTATTTTTATCAAATGAATCATCACAATCATATCAACAAACGTCTAGTTAATTATTTTCCTTTATTTCTTCATAATTTGTCCAAAAAAATTTTAATCTCTATGCGCTGGCACTTTATGGGTCTTTTTAATTAAATCCTTTATTTTTTTCTTAAACTTTATCCGCTGTCGCTCTAGGGGCCTTTTTATTTAAATTCTCTTGTCTTTTTCCTTAAACTTTATCCGCTGTGATCATTTTCTTTTTGATTCACCCATCTTCATTTTAAATCTATTTTAAATTATCTATATCTCGCATCAATAATCTATTTGCCTCGCATTAATTATCTATATAGTCGCATCAATTATATATATTTTCATTTTTAACTGCTGGCGCTCTATGGCCCTTATAGCTCTATCGTCTCTCTGTTCGCACTCTATGGGCCTTTTACTAAATCTTATTATCTTTCCTTATTGTCACGTTGTGGTCTTAAATTTATCGTCTCTGTTGGCGCTCTATGGACTTTTATAATTTGTTATCGCTATTGGTGCTCTGTGGCTTTCTGCGTCTCTCTTAATTAAATACATCTCTGTTGGCTCTCTGTAGCCTTCTGCGTCTTTCCGAATTGAGTTTATCAGTAACCTCGAACTCATGTAATTGCTCATAACACTCTTCACATAATTGGGTCATTTCACTTGCATAATCACAAACATCGTTCACGCTTACTTCGACATTTTTCGATGTTCCAAAATATAATCGGTCTCGAGTCTTTCTTCCAGAAGCTTGTGATCCAATACTGTTTTTTCTGTTAAAAACGTAAGAGTATTTTAAGAAAAAAAGTGATCCCTCACAAGTGCTAAAATTCTGCAAAAATGAATTGGTATGAACCTGTTCTGTGACATTAACCTTGCGTGTTAATCTAAGTGCGATAAAACAAAATTTGCCTTGATTTTATCTGTGCTATCTAACTATAATCTTTTATTTTCTTAATTAAATTTGACAATTTATTTCTTAAATGTTTAATTAGATTTATTCAACAATAAATATTTCATTTTAACTCATGGCAAGTCCCCTTTTTCAAATATGTTATATTTATGTATTGGAAGTTCTGATGGTTTAATGGTGGTGATACTGGCTAGTTCCGTTTAGCTGGTGGAAGCGTTGTACGACTATTCAAATCTCTTGGTGATCGCGTCGAGTTCTGGCCATCGAGCACAGACCCTGTTCCGCAGGTCGACATTGTATCACACTACTACGTCAAAAGGAAACATCGGCCAAAGTGGATACTATAAACTCAGGGAAGAGCGTTTTGAATTAGGGTAATAGGTTTAATGTAGACAATGATCTACATTATAGGTGTTTGTAAAATCTTGATAAGTTCAGTTGCAAGGGAAGCTACGGATAGGACACCAATGACTCGGATATAATTTTTTTTGTTTCTGATAATCAAATCAGAATAGTTTTGAAAAACGAAGGGAAATCAAAATATCTGTTCTAATTTTAATGGGGAAAGTATCAATATTTAATGTGTCGAGCGATATAAACGTTTTGTTTCTACATAATATCATTAGACGTAAGAAATATTTAATCCATATCAATGTTGACACTAGCTTGATATCCTCAGAAATGATCTTAATAGGAGTTTTATTCACCATAATATGATGCGAAGTCTGCCAAGTAGGCATTATGTAAGACACTCAACCAAGTAACTAGATAATTTGAGATTTTACATTCAAGGAAGAATTCAATTTTATTTTCTGGTGTACAATTCGCGGTAATCACATAGAAATTTATATATTTATTGTTTCCTCAATAAATTCGATGTCTTTCTGATCCAAATCGCAGTTTCGATTTTTCTCCTGAAGGTTTTATAAAATTCTGTTGAGTTTGCAATTGTAATATAAGTTTTCGTTTCGACAACGGGTACCCCATTTTTGTTATTAATTGACCAAATATATGAAGTCTTTCGTGAGATCGATATTCTATTATTACTGGTCCACTGATCTTGGGATATTCTGTTACTGTAAGGAAGATCATTAGTTTCATATTTTGATCTAATATCAAATTCTCCAAATTATAAATCCATAATTATCTTTGCTATAAGCGACAATGTGAACATGAAAATCATTGAAATCCATCATTAATAGAATTTTTTTTAAAATTCAACAAATTTAACAAGTTTAACAACTTTTAATTTTATATTTGAATTATTTCATTTTCATCCAAGACTTAAACAAACCGTTTCTAATCTTTTTTAAATAAAATAAATTTTTAATTTTCTTTTATTTTTATTTATTGTTGTTACTTGGAGAAAAGACTCAATTTTTGAATCCATTCTCCAAGTTATTAAACTAAATGGGGGTTAAGGGAACAAACTAGCCAAATTCTCCATGTTCTTGTTCTAATTAATTTTTTTGTTATTGTTGTGTTTATATTATATTTTAGTTAGTATTTTTTTGAGGGGTTTCACAAAGTGATTTAGATAGGACACATCTAACTACTTATTATTATTTATGTTGGGCTCAGAGCCACAATTTAAACAAAATTGTATAAAAATCAAAAAAAAACTAAAAGAGTAATGAAATAATTCACTGTACATAAGCACGCACCACAAGAAGATATTAAAAATCAATAAAAACATATTAATTAAAACAAATTAAAAATATAACAAAATTAAATAAAAACAAATAATTAATTAAAATTACTAAAAAGCCTACAGCTGCAGAGAGAGACACATGAAAAAGAAAATAAACTGCCAAAACCTTGCAAAATAAGGTTTAGAAAAAACACAGGCAGAAGTGGCGACCAGAAAACAAATAATAAGGGCTAAAAATAATATTATAAGAAAATAGTAATAAAAATAAAAAACTAACTATAATATAAATTATATATTAAAAAATAGAGAAAAATACACAAAAAATAATAAAAATAGTTTGGAATTAATAAAATAATTAAAAAGCCCTAAAAATGGCGAAAAATCGCTCATTGGTCGCACACACGCACAAAAATAGTATATATACAGTGACAAATTTCATTATTTTTAATTTATGCAAAATTCTTTCAACTTATTCTTAACCTGAAAATTTTCAACAATCGTCAAAGCGTAATGAATTTTATTGATTTTAGTTCATTTTTCTATGTTAATGTAACCCATTTTTCGATTAAACCTTTATGATGTTCATAATGTCTTTGCTTTAATGTCTTCTTTAATTAACTATTATTATTTATCTGTTCGAGCCCCTTAAAATCTTATATTAAAAGTATGTTAATAGTAGTTCATGGGACGGATCTCGTGCCGACTGGTGGGTTAAGTCCCCTAGTTGAGCTCGCGGGTCATGCCTCGTGGACACCTCGGTAGTCCGCAGTAGGGTCTGGCAATACGTACAGGATCCCCACGCAGGACATCGTTGTACAACTCGAAGCGACTGCTGAAAAGTGGCCGGAGCGAGTAGGAATAAAATCACGGGAAGAGCGCTATTCAGTTAAGGGGATATTAGGCAGGATCGCAGGACGATCTAGGAAATTTATTTTTATTATCTCGAACAAATTAATCACTAATACTGGGTAGCAGAGGTAGAAGTAAAAGATTAAATAGTTGGATGATTACTTAGAGAATTAAGGATTAATAACAAAAAGTGCTCGCAAATTTATTAGCAATATCACAAGATACATAAACAATAATGGTAGTCCTCCAAATTAAAAAAAGGCCATAATATACCTGCAGGCAATACTTGAAAATTCTCTGAACTGAAAATGAGCCCCTGACATTGGCAGGCACGTCGAAATTTTTTTTTCGCGAGTAAGTTGAACTTGACCTCAAAATCCAACGAAATTAGGCTTAAAAATCTTCACATGAGCGGCAAAGAGCACAGTCCAATACGAATGATACGATGAAGTCGACGCAGCTGGTTCGAGCGAAAGCAATGTCGAGGTATTTCCAACTTAAAATTCGTCGGCGTCATCATTTAGAAAACGCAATTCCCAAGAGGAATTAGCCACCATGGGACCATTTTCCATGACTCTTCTGAAAATTATAGAACCCTCGAGAAGGGTTATGACCAGATATAAATCCACCGTGTTCGCAAACCTAATTATTCCTGACAGGAGGTTAGCCCCACTCACAAATAGGCGATTTGAGATTGCACATAATCTTCTTACTCAGTGCAGGTTCTAAAATTCTCATGGACCAACCGAATCGCTAGATAACTGCTGTAAGAATTTTTGCAATCGATAATTTCAATTCACTGGCACACGCAAACACTACGGTGATTATTTTTTTCTTACCACCAACGTTACGCGCATTACTAATACGGAATATTGATTACAGAATCATCATTGAAATACTCCCACGTCAATTAGACATTGCTCCTACATTAGCTTTCATTCGATTACCATTTTCATGAATTTCCTCTCTTCCTTTTCAGAATATGAATTCAGAAAATGACCTCCTACGGATCCCCCGACTTTCTCCGTCGGTAATCGCGTTCAGGCAAAGATTTGAGAAACTAGAGAAGAAATACAATTCGCTTCGGTCTAAATATGAGCGGGTAAAAGGCACCTGGTCCTCTCCAGAAGCCACCCAGGGCCTACATCAGAAGATAGCGAGATTGACTCGGGCTCTAGATTTGTTAGTCACGGAGTCGCGTAGCCAGTGGCTGTTAATCAAAGAGCATGCTACGGCACTCCTCCAAGCATTTACGGATGTTGAGCTTCAAGTTCGCATCCCAGGAAGTGTTCGGGCTCGTCAGCTGGATATCATACCCGAACACCACCTACCAATCGCCGAGCTCTATTCAATCCCCTCCACCTTAGCTCCCCCACCAAGCGAACCGCCCCAAGTCCCAGTGGTAGAACCGAATACCAACCCAGCCCGTCGGCGGCCTAATCGAAATCGACGCCGTCGCGACCGTCGTCGCAGGAAAGAAGAACTCCTTCCGGAAACGGAGCCACTCAAAGTCCCGTACCGGATCGATGATCTCCCGCCCCCATACCAGGAATTCGAGATTTCGGGGCTCGATCCGGATGTACTTTTCACTCCTACCGTAATTTTCCCCTCGCCAGCTCGCTCAATCCACATAAATCTAGTGGATTAAGATTTCAACTCCCCCAGAGTCGCCCAAGCT
Source organism: Schmidtea mediterranea (assembly GCA_022537955.1). Classification (NCBI taxonomy): domain Eukaryota; kingdom Metazoa; phylum Platyhelminthes; order Tricladida; family Dugesiidae; genus Schmidtea; species Schmidtea mediterranea. The sequence continues at coordinate 3,657,277 of CM039680.1, forward strand.
CTAGATCACTTGGGATTGGATTCCAACGATATCGCCGTTCTCACGGGCGATGTACCCGAATCTCTCCCCAATCGGAAGTTGCCGAACCCTCCACTCGAATTGAGGTCGGTTTCCCTGCAAATCTCCCTCCATTTCGGCCGACAAAACGTAGGCGCCTCCCTACAGACATAGATGCCGATGAAGATTGAGCCGAATGTGAATTATCGTAGCCTATCACCGTCTCTAATCCTCGTGAACTGTCATTCCGTCTATTATGTTGTAGATATAATCATAAATATGTAATATTGTAATACAAATTACTTGTGTTTCTTTTCTCTTTCTTTGGGCTAGGATTATTTAAGTTTGGGTCAAGGAAGACGAGGTAACTGTAGTAGCTGACAGCAATTCATCGGATAGGGTTTGGTAAAAGGGTCAAATGGGGTAAATGAATTCCCACGGTTTTCCCGATTCAGCTAAGACAAATACAAAGGGTTAAGGATAAGCTAATAGGTATTGATGCGTAAGTCCTTCTATCGGCAGCAAATAACCGGGAAAGCGAAGGTCCTTCGAAGAGTAGCACTAGAAATAGCGCTCACCTGCTCGAATGGCATTCGGCCGTTGCGTACAGTACCAACATGATCTCGGTCATGGGTACGCAATGGTTATTCAAATCGTGTGGCGTATCAGGAAGGGATCCCAAGTAGTCAAGCAAAATTCCCATACGTCCAACATTTATATAAACTTTACATTCTCTTATTATTATCATTATCATAATTATTATTATTATTATTATTATTATTATTATTATTATTATTATTATTATTATTATTATTATTATTATTATTATTATTATTATTATTATTATTATTATTATTATTATTATTATTATTATTATTATTATTATTATTATTATTATTATTATTATTATTATTATTATTATTACTTTATTAACTCAATTTAACTGAAATAAAATAAATTTAAATAACAGGTCTGTGTGTCTGAAATTTATTAAACTTTAAATGTTTAAACAGGTGAGAAACATAATGTGAATTATTAAAATTTATTATTAATTTATTATTCTTTATTAATAAAAATTATTAAAATATGGTTTTGTCAAGCAAGCAAAAACGCTATAAAAATTCAGTAATTTTTGCAGTCTTTTATGTATAATAAATTGAATGTTCTCATTTAAACTTCATCTAAGGCGATCTTACAGATGGACAGAAGAAGGACCTCCCTAATAGTCACAACAGTTGAGAAACATAATGTTAATATAAAAGAATTGAGCCTAAGAATGTGTTAGTATTGTCGTACTCTGAAGGCTTTACAAATTATAAAAGGAAGTTAAGTAAACAGATGGAAAATTTAGAGTATAAGATCGTCTCTAATTCGTGTAAATCAAAAACTCCGGTTGGATTGTGTTCTGATCTCGTTTATCAATTTACATGTAATGGGTGTAATGCCACATACATTGGAGAGACTTCCCGTCATCTCTGTACTCAAGTTCTAGAGCATTGTCGATTGAAGGGTTTGACCAATATTAGTGAACACAATAGAGGCTGTAAAAGTGAAATAGAATGTCTGATTTTAAAATTTTGTTCAGAAGTTTTAATAATTATTGCGAACGCGTGATATGTGAAGCATTGCTGATAAGGTCATTGGATCCAAAGATTATTGTGCAAAGCACTGTGACTACGAATGTTTTGAATGTTTTTAAATAGTTTTCGTATGTTAAATCATGTTTGTTTTTTAAAATTATTAAAATAATTGAAAATTTTAAATTACACTAATTTTTTAAAAATTTGAATATAAGTGAAAATTTTAAAATTATAAATTAATTAAAAGTGAATTGAATATATTTTATAAATATTTATTTACTACAAATATAAATTAATAAAAAATAATTTGTTTAAATTAAATGTTAATGCATAATATTTTTAGTTGGTTTTGATTACCTGAAGATGACAGCTATGCTATCGAAATATATCGTACGAAAAGTTTTTTATTGGCGTTATCTTTTAATAATGTGAATTATTAAAATTTATTATTAATTTATTATTCTTTATTAATAAAAATTATTAAAATATGGTTTTGTCACGCAAGTAAAAGCTCTATAAAAATTCAGTAAATTTTGCAGTCTTTTATGTATAATAAATTGAATGTTCTCATTTTAATTTCATCTTTATATTTTATTTGTTTCCAAAGTGCCCAAGGCGAATCTACAGATGGACAGAAAAAGGACCTCCTTAATAGTCACAACAGGTGAGAAACTTAATGTGAATTATTAAAATTTATTATTAATTTATTATTCTTTATTAATAAAAATTATTAAAATATGGTTTTGTCAAGCAAGCAAAAACGCTATAAAAATTCAGTAATTTTTGCAGTCTTTTATGTATAATAAATTGAATGTTCTCATTTTAATTTCATCTTTATATTTTATTTGTTTCCAAAGTGTCCAAAGCGATCTTACAGATCAACAGAAGAAGGACTCCCTAATAGTCACAACAGGTACAGAGTATTAGTTGCTAGTGGAAAAGTGAATCAGCAGCCCAGTGCTGCAAATATGCTGAAAATAGTAAATATTCAAAGTTTACAAATCATTTTTTAAAATATTAGCGCTAAAAGGTTAATATTTATTACAATTGTTTAAGAAATGGAGCGCTGAATCGGCATCGAAGGCGCAAAACCTAGCGGACCAATGTAAGTTTGATAAGTTCACGATGGAGGATATAAGCTACGGAACGTACAAAAGCGTTGGGAATAATAATGTTGTCCTTACAGATCATTTATTTATCAGCAATCCGGCTAAGTAATATTTGAATTTGCACGAATTTCTACTTTTTTTTAATAGCATATTCTACGAGTGGTTAGACGAAGTTTATTATTACAACATTTCAACAAATACATGCGGATCTCCAAAATGTGAACATTATAATCACGTATTTTTTATTTGTTTTTTTTATTTTCAAATTATTTATTTATTAAATTTTCATTTATAAAATGATCAGATTTTGTTATAAATGAATAAGTTTTATAAAATTAACCCTTTCAATGCAATATTTGTTAACACGGTCAAGCGCCAGAAGCCTGGAGGTTTCAGGCTAAATCAAAATTGGTTAAAAATTTATTAAAATTTATTAAAAGTAGGAGAATATAATATAATGAATATAATAATATGAATTATTGTGATCTTTTGCAGAAAACAATGCTAAAAAGTCCTGAAATACAGTCTTAATGTGATATTTTCAGAGACTGCGATTTTTGTTGATGCTATATGGTTGTTAGTAAAATTATACAAGAATATTCCAAGAATATACCATGAATACACCAAGTTGTTGATTTAGTACAAATAAAAAAACATTATGAAACAAGAATTGATTGTAGCTGATTAATTAGTCAATTGTCAGAAATGTGTTGGGTTCACATGAGACGCAATATTGAGCATAACTTACATTTACTGAAGCCAGAATATTAAAATACAGGTTTAAATGATATCGACTTAATTCAGATTTCAAGCGACAACGAAATATTAAAAAAAGCATAACAGCTTTTTATAGAAAAATGGATTCATAAAAAGCAAAAACGTTTTGTTGATTATATGACGCAAATGTAGTTAAATACTCATCAAAATTGGTATAAAGGAGCAAATAAGTTTACAGCATCAACAAACAATGCTTTAGAATCATTATATCTAGTAATAAAGCAAGAAGATACATTAGGTGAAAGTTAACATTTAGCGACGTTTTTGAATTTATGTTTGGAATCAACAAAAAATTGTCGACTGAATATTTTCATGGTGATAGAAATTTTGTTATTAAAACTTCAATAGATTTAAAAGTATGCATGGAGAGTTAAAACTGGGTGAAAGCCAATAACGAAATTTCACCAAACGATTGTGATGATCTATATATATATATATATTACAGTTCATCTGGTAATGAAATCATGTGGCAGCATGGGAGTAGTGGGATTTGTCACCTCCAGCACACCCCCTCCCCATGCTGAGAGAAAATTTTACTAAGTCTAAAAGTACAAAAGGTTTTTAAGACAATGACTCATTCAAGGTCATTGAAACAAAGCTTATGAGTCCTTCAAGGTCATTGGGTGACTCATCATAATTTTTCAAGGTCATTTAAACAAAGACCATGGCTCATTCAAGGTCATTGGATGACTCATCATATTTTTCCAAGGTCATTGGATGACTCATCAAATTTTTTCAAGGTCATCCAAAATTTCTCAAGATCATATTATTTTTAAACATTTTTTAATTTTAATTTACTACTTATTTTTTATAAGTAGTATATATTTTGTAAATTTATTTTATCATTATTTTAATTATTATTATTTTTATTATTATTATTATTATTATAATTATTATTAATATTATTTTTATTATTATTTAAATATTATTATTAATATTATTATTATTATTATTATTAATAATGTTTATAAAGAAAATAATATTTACAGGTTTTAGCCAATCACATTTTAGCAATACACACATATAGGTGAGAGATTTTTTTCATGCAGCCTATAGTGTGTAGGTATGTTTTCTTTGTAAAACACATGCAGTCTATACCGTGTAGGCATGCTTTCTTTGTAAATCACATACAAAAAAAAGTATGCATGTGTTTTCTTTATTCAGTCTTGAGTCTTTATGCATGCCGTCATGCAGTTATCATGTGATGATCTCGCACTTATCATGCTAGTTAAAAAATTTTATTAGTTAAAGCATAACAATAATAATAAAACATTTATTAAACATCAAATCGCTTAAATAATAACCAAGCTAAACAATGTTGACCACATGTTAAGGTCCATGGTTTTTGATACATAGTTTTATTATACACAATAGGTTTACCCATTGTTTGAAGTTTCGAAACCATTAAAGCCGGATAATAGAGACCCATAGAATCAAATACAAATATCTTGCTAGGTTTCATATATATTGCTAACCAATGTTCTCCACCGAGATGAAACGATTGAGTATTGAAGATTATGGCTTGATTATTACGTAAATATGGAATTTTATCAAGAGGAAAAACCACTAAAAATTCATGTCCTAGTATTTGTTTTCTAATTCGATAAACCTGAACAGAACTACATCAATAATATTAATTATTACATAAAAACCTACTCCATGACAATTATCATAAATTATCTATACATCTATACCAACATTTTCAAACCAATACTGTTCTGTTTGCAGTTATTTGAACCTCATTTTCAAAGACTCCATATATTACAACATGTACCAGTTGTAGCTTTAGCAAACTTTATATCTAATCGTAAATTTCCATTTTGTAGTAATTGACTTTGATTTAAATCAAAATCGGGTGCCAAAACAAACCCCAATTAAGGTTTTATCCAAATAACTCATATTTCTCAATATACTCTGCATATATGTAGCACAATAATTATCATTATCGAAATCTTGAGTATATGTTTCTCTATAATCACTATTTTTCGATAAAGTTAGCGATGTTACTCCAAAGTTTTTAAAAATTGAGCTCAATGATCTATTATATTGAGATTTACTTTGAAATTTTACCAATATAAAGTTGGGCATTCTTCTATCTCCAAATATTTGTTCCTTATAGAAAGAAGCTGAACCTTTAGCAATTGCAAATTGAACAATTTCCTTTGTTTTCAATGGATATATTGCATGCTTAGAATTAAGCCACAGTTGATGACCGGCTAATACAGAGGGCTCAACATGAACTCTTCTCACCAACAATTTTGCATCAACTAATTAAAAAATTGGTGCTGTGGTGGCACTTGTTAGTGATAATGACTCAGATCTTTTTAATCTAATGTGCACATTAACACCTAGGAGTAAATATTTCGGTTGATCCATAAAATTGAGTTGTAATAATGAGCACATGGTAAATAATTTCGATCCTTTAATCCAATTTTTCCTATCGTCATCACTACCATAACCCATAGGAGTTAAACCTGTATTTTTAGTATCGCTATTGTAATTTATAATAGTTTCTATTAGAGCTTTGTGAATATATGTACTGTTACAACCCTCAATCTCGATATTATTAAATCCGAGAACTACATCTTTAAAAAGTGTATGAAACAAGAAATTGTTTGGTATTACATCACTAGGTTCACCCAACGGTTTTCTATCTTTATCTACAACTTTGATCTGAACAGGTAACAATGTATCATTCAAATCTAGATATTCAGTTTGGAAACCATTAATATAAAATTCAATATCAGTTCTACTATCCTTAATAGAATTCATCGGGAATACATCTTCAAAGGCCCCCATTTCAATAACTGCTTGGGGAGATGGTCTATCAAATAAACACAATTCAGATTTACCCTCAAATCATTTTTGAAATATAGTTACATGTCCTTTCATTCGTTTGATTATATGTTTATGATGTCTTTTAAGTTTTTGAGCAGGTTCTGGTTCTTGTTTTTGGAACATACCTGCAAGACTATAACACCATAACTCGGATAATGCATTTAATTTCAGAGATAGTAATATTTTCTGCTCATTCATTATCACATCTTTAACAGTTTTCATAACAAAACTATCAAGGCGTTTAAGAATAGGAAGTGCAACTCTACCAATATTTCGCAACCATCCTGATCCATACTGTTTACCAATAAAATATGGTAATTCGCCACCACTTTGGCTACCACTATACATACTAATAATATCGTTATTGGCCATCTAATTTACGAAAATGTAATGTCAAATCAGTTTTTGTATCTTTACTAAATTCAATAAATTTATCGCTATCATCACGAATATTTATTTCTATATTGTTTATACATGATGTTGATACCGGTAAGTACATGGGATTATCGATATTTATATTGACAACTTCATCCTGGTCATGTTTATCAACCCAAACAGATTTCAAAAGAGGAACCAAAGAATCACCAACAATTATAGGATCGATGATGTTAGTATATATGAACATTTGCCTATGAAGTTTTATTATTTTTGGTTTGCGTACACCAAAAGCACTTGTCCTATATGTTTGCTTATCTAATCCCAATGTATTAGCCAAATTTTTATCAAATGTAACTTCACAAATGTTATTATTCAGACTGAATTTACATAATCCATCTTTAACAAATTCAATAGTTTTAAATATATGTAAACAATTGAATGAAATATATTTATTTAACTTTTCAAGTGTTTCAATATATAAATCATTAGTAAATGTAAATGTCTCTTCAACTTCATTAATATATGATAGTGATATTTTGATGTTTTCGATTGTTACACTTTTCTCATCAAATGTTTTGAAACGTATTAGGTATTCAGTACCAGGAACAACAATGTTAAGCTTATCACAACCCATTCGCTTGGCATCCTCAATACTTTCAAACTTTATTGTAAATGGACTATAATCACAACTAACATTCAATCAATCTTTGAAAAACATGCCACAATTTTCATCTAAAATCTGATTCGGAATATGACAATATCGTTCAAAATTATTGATTGAGAAAATACCACTACAGGTTTTGGGTACACGCTTTTTGTAACTGATTTTACAATGACTATAAAATGGGAATGTATTGTACACAAATATAAAGTCTTGCAAAGCAACTTTCCAATTTCCATGTAAATACATGGGATTTTGAAGATCAACCATAAATTTACTTGCTTGATTTTCCGGATGGATAAGTGGGCAACTTTTACTCGGTAAAATTGTATAGAAACTCATTTTACTAGGTCTTTTGATGATATCCATGAGGGTTTTTGATATCCATGCCATTTGACATAGTATTGTTTATCCTTACCCACCATTTTAGTTTTCAATATTTTCTGAATTCTGAACACTGTAGGTTTGGAAATAACTTGTAATTCCTGTTCATAGAATTTCCCTTGTATTAAATTGTTATCACTATCTTTAATAACATACATTACAGGACTCTGTTTAGTATTAATTTTAGTAATTTGAAATACCTCATCACTCCAATTACTATCGAAATTTTTGATGAAAGGTGAAGCAGATATTTTACTAATTCTAAGGTGATCACCAACTTTATATTTTGGTTTTGTAATAGCAACTGTTTTAGATCGTACTGATTTAGCTAATGTTTTCGAGCTGATATCTACGGGTCTCAAACCATTCAGACCTCGATGTGATGAATTATTATAACTAACAAGTATTTTCGGTAATACATTTATCCATATTTTATTACCTTGATGCACGAAATATTTCTTCAATCTATCCCTCAATGTCCGGTTAAATCTTTCAACATGTGCGGCTTTGTATTGAGAATGTACAGAATAATGATTTATTTTGAGACGATCCAGGATTTGCTTAACTTTACTATTATAAAACTCCTTGCCTATAATAATAATAATAATAATAATAAAATAATAATAATAATAATACCTAAATCGGTTTGCAAATTGTCTGGATGACCATTTTTAAACATTGAGTTAATTGCTTTAGATATTTCCTCGGCAGATTTTGTCTTTGTTGGTAGACCGCGAGCAAAACGACTGAAAATATCATTACACGTTTATATATTTATAACCCTTGTTAATTTTCGAATACGGTATCATCTCCATCAAATCCATTTGCCATAAATCATTAATACCGAATGTTTTATAAGCTCTTGTTGGAAATCTTTTCCGCATTGGTTTGTTTAAACTGTACGCAAGCTGATCTGACAACCACTTTTGCGTTTCCTTTATCGACTTTGGGACTCTTTTCTTTAACTTTGCCACTCCACCGAAACCTGCTTCGTCTTCTGGGTTCGTCCAAATCTTCTCCATTACAACAAGATGATTTAAATTTTAATTTAACATTAGGTAATGATTGCCCCATCGTTTATTGTGATAATAATGATAATGCTAATGGTAACATTGCTCCAATAAAACCACCTTGTTGTTTATATATGATTTTTCTTATTTGCTTACGATTTTTATTATTTACTAGTGATAACAAAGGCTTACGATGTTTATTCAGTACTAGTTTTTTAGAATTACTGATTTTAATTTTACCTCTGACTACTTTTAATAGAATTTTGAGTAAATCATCGACAACAAAAGTTGGAAATGATTGTAAAATAGACATTCTTTTCATACTCGAAGCCTTTAACAATGCATTAAAATATGGGAAACTCCTATGATTTTTTACAATTTTATCTGTTTTCTTACTCTTTTTAATAATGTTTTTCGAAATTAGATTCATTGCAGGGTAATTCTCAGTTATTAGCTTTTTAGATGGTGTATAACTGGTTTTTGGTGGAACTTTATTTATAGTCTTTTTAATACTCTGTCTAAGTTTTCGGATATTTTTAAGCCTGGATTTCATAAACATTTTTACATGTTAAAGTTTTCAACTTTGTTTATATACCATGGCACCTTCTTTATTGAAAATATCGGTTTTTACCCGTAAATCGTCATTGCATTGTTGTGTGAATTCAAGAAATATATATCCATGTGGTGATTTTGTAGCATCTTGAAATGCACTGATGAGAAAATTACGATTATTAGGGTATGCCTGTCGAGCAAGAAAATCAATAACTGTTGCATCTCTAGGATTCTTGAAAATAACTAAATATTGAACATTTAAATTCCTTGTTCGATGTGCGCCACTCTGATGAAATAGATTTTGAGTAATAAAGATCACAGTAACACCAACATGTCTACTGATTTTTGTGAATAAATTATTAAAATCCTTTTCTTTATTAGCTTCCTGATACAAATCATCAATAATGATGACATCACCTTTCCTTAAACGACTTGACCAGTTTTTATCGAAACCCTTTACTATTTTCATGTTTTTCAATTTACAGAAATTATCTTGAGTTAATCCATGTTCTTCATCTGCACCCTTATGCCAATAAATCTTGTTGAATTTGGTTTGAAATAAATTAGATTTCAGTAATTTACACACAAACATAGTTTTACCACTACCACTTGGGCCAACGATTTGATATACCGCATCATTTCTTAATTCCATTATTAATTTGTATAATTATAGGTTTTTGTTTATATTATATGATTTAATGAACTCTTCCTAAAAACTCATATATATAGCTTAATATTTCTTTATTGTTTAATTATGTTATCAAATATAAATTATAAAGGAACTTTCGATGTATCAAAAATGACGTTTCTAAATAGTAAACCACATCAAATTGTAGATAGGAGTGGAAAATACCCTATAATATTTTTCAAATCCGGCAAATGCAGAATCATGGGATGCAAGAAGCTTTTAGATGTCAATAAATTACAATATAGAATAAAGGATCTTAAAATACAGTCAATTACAGTTACCATGGATATAGGACAATCTATCAATCTATACAACATATCAACAAAATGTCTTTGTATGTTCGAACCAGAATTATTTCCTGCACTGAGGCTTTTAAAATACAACCCAATGTGTGTTAACGTGTTTGCTAGTGGCAAAATAGTTATATTAGGGGTGCGAAATCTAGAGTACAAAAATATTGTTTGTGATATACAAAATGAAATCACCGGATTGGTCGATATCTGATTGGCTAATGATTGATTAAAACAACTTGCTTATTCATTTTATTTCATTTTTAAAATGGAAAATACTTCAAGCACAAAATTAAGCAAAAAAGAGATCGAAAATTATGTTAAATTTATTATTTATTATTTATTAATATTAATATCTTTGTTTCCAGATAAATATCAGGCCGTATTACTGGAAAGGTTATTCTTCTTCTATCCTCAACTCAGAGCAATAGTCAAAGACCAGCTTGAATCAGTAATTCCAGATTTGGTCTATACAACCACCAACATATGGATTTTTAACATAATTGATCAAGCTCTATGGGATATTAGGCTTGACAGAAGACCAAAGGAGATGGAACCCGAATACCCTTGTATTCTGGGTTGTAGCTGCTGCGATTTTCGATACCAGCGCTATGTGGAATGGTGCCTGACAAAATCAGTGAGAAATTCTTCGAAATACCAACTTTTTCGAAAATAAATGTTTTGAATTTTATTTTTTGTTTTGTTTTGTTAGTGTTGGTAATAATAGTTTTATTTTTATTGTTTTGGTAATAATATTAATAATAATAATAGTAATAGTTTTATTTTTGTTAGTTTTGGTAATAATAATAATAGTAATAATAGTAATAATATTAATAAAAAATAATAATAATAATAATAATAATAATAATAATAATAGTAATAATAATAGTAATAATAATAAAAATAATAATACATTTTATATAGATGATATGTGTAAAATCATAAAACTCAACTGGTTAATTTACATACAGTCACGCACTTAACATGCAATTATCATGCACTTATCATGCATGATTCTGATTGGTTAATCAGTATCTGTCAAGGGTATAAAAGTGCGTCACCACCTTATAGAGATCATAAATCAAACATGACCAAGAAAATAAGTGTCCAACCAGTTCAGATGTTCCACAATTATAAAATGTATTTTTTAAAGGAGCCTATTAATATGCAATTGGCAAATCCGGTCAAACTCAATAAGACTCAATTTCAATCTCTTGCTGGCACTCTCTCAATGTTAGATATCAAGGATATTGATAATACGTTCAAAAAGATCAATTCCAATTTAAAATGCAATGAAAATGCGTTCTTCACGAGTCAATATACTAGATATTATGATGCATTTACAGAAATTGGATTCAAAGAACAGGAAAACTGGTATATAACAATAACAATCCAAGGATATAAAGCAGATCAAAACGATGTGCTTTCTCCAATTTGGAAAATTGTTACTGCTAGACTTTCACATTTATTTTAGTGTTTAGTGTTTAATAAATGTATTAATGTTTCTTTGTTATTCTATAAACAAAATTATAATTAGTTTTAAAATAGTGTTAAAATGATGTCTGAAAAAGGTAAAATATAAAATATAAATAATTAATTAATTTTGGTTTAGAATATTTAATAAACTTTTTGTTTGATAAACTTGAAGAAATAACCGGTGTAAAAATTAGAGATATGTTGACTCTTGTTGAAGCATTGAGTAAAGAATCGGATTGCGAATCTGAATGTCAGAGTGATAAAATTGTTAATGATGGAGATATTGAAATTATTAATGATTCTGAAGAAATTATTAATGTTGAAGAAGCTACCAAAATTATTCAAGATGAGCCTACCGAATTTAAGACTTGTGTTGATCACGTTATAGAAAATATTATGATAGAATATTGTGGTGATGAAGAATGTACATGTAATAATCAATAAATCTTTAAAATATAGTTTTTTATTAATAAAATAACAAAGAAATATTTATTAAAATCTATGATAAACCTTGTTACATAAATATAAAACCGATGCTACAGTTAATAGTTTTAATAAAAATTTGCAATTTGCGATATAAATATCTGAACGTTTGGCTTCTGCGGCAACTTGAATAATCGCTGACCATCCACCGTTTGATTCTACCCACGGATCAATTTTTGTTTCTATTACCTAAATAATAATAAATTAATAACAATATAAAGTAATATACCTCTATAGACCATTGGAAATAATTTTCATAGTCGGATCTAGATTTTAATATCATGTGTTTCATATACATTAATCCTACTATTATTCGCATCCATTTATTATTTTCATCAAACATGTAACTAAATATTGATTGGAATGACTTCTTTCTCTCCAATGGTGGCAAATTGAGAATTTTTTCATAATCGAATGGGATGTCTTCAACGATTTTCTCGGTACGGTTTACCATAAATTTCATGTTTTTAATGATTTCATCTTCTTCTCTATTATTAGAGACCAGCTTATTCAACAAAGTTATAAAAAATTTAGTTTCTGTCATTTTAAAAATATATGAAAGTGTAAGCTTATTTATACTATATTTGACCAATCAGAATCATGTAATACTAAGAAAATATGTAAAAATATATAATGGAAATGGCAATGATGATTTGTTGGCACTGTTAACTTCTTTCAAGCTGTTACCGTCACTGTTAACTGGGTGTTGCTGTAATTTCATTATACGATTGAACTGATCAGTTGTTTTATTAGAATAAAATTTTATACTATATTGAACTTGATTCATCATTTTTTCATTAAGTTTATGATTTTCTTTCAATTCTAATATTGATTTTCTTAATTCATTTTTGATAGTACCAATGGTCTTATTTAAATATATAATATCATCATATAATTCGATTTTAGCTCTTTTAAGTCTCATATGTATGTTCAAATCGGAATTCTAAATTACTCATTCTTTCAGATAATCTTTTGACTGGAGTTTTCAAATATCTAGGCCTATCTATCATATACAAAATATCCATCAATACAGCGGTATCTGGACATACACATCTTGTTGAATTTTTACCTTGAACGGTTACAACAATTGAGTTGGCCATATTAAAAACTAATAATATTATTAAAATTTCTTTAATGATTTTCAAAACATTATAAATTAATATTTATTGTTTATAGCTAACGATGTGTGTGTGTGTGTCTAAATTAGTATAAAAGTAATTGTTATTTCAATTTTTATCATTAAAATGATTGTACCGAGCGCAGTTCAAGCTATGAATGAAGTTAAACATTATGGTAATTTATTATTACTATTATTATTATTATTACTTGTTTTTTAGATGATTATTTTAAAGTTATTAAAGAACGTCTGGAATTCTATTATCCAGAAATACATGAAATCATGGATAAGCCAGCATCAATAATTCCAGACTTGATATTCAATCATACATCAATATGGATATTTACTGTAATCGATGAGTTCCTATGGGATATCGAACAAAACAATTTGTCAAAAGATATGGAACCCGAATACCCTTGTGGTGATGGATGTCATTGCTGCGCTTCCCGATATCGGAAGTATGTGGAACGGGCTTTGAATAAAGCTCTTCGACAATACTACTATAGTAGAATTATCTCTTTATAATAAATTTGTTGTATATGTCGTGGTTTTCATTATATAGTAATAATGTTAATAATAATAATAATAATAATAAAAATAATAATAAAAATAATATTAATAATATTAATAATATTAATAATATTAATAATAATAATAATAATAAAATAATTGACTTGATTTAAACAAATAATAATAATATTTATAAAATAATAATAATAAAATAAATTTACAAAATATTTACTACTTATTTTTATAAGTAGTAAATTTAAATTTAAAAATGTTTAAAAATAATATGACATTGAGAAATTTTGAATGACCTTGAAAAAATATGATGAGTCATCCAATGACCTTGAATGAGTCATGGTCTTTGTTTAAATGACCTTGAAAAATATGATGAGTCATCCAATGACCTTGAATGAGTCATCGTCTTTGTTAAAACGACCTTGAAAAAATATGACGAGTCATCTATTGACCTTGAATGAGTCATGGTCTTTGTTTAAATGACCTTGAAAAAATATGATGAGTCATCCAATGACCTTGAATGAGTCACGTATGTTCAAATTGAAATTCTAAATTACTCATTCTTTCAGATAATCTTTTGACCGGAGTTTTCAAATATCTAGGTCTATCTATCATATACAAAATATCCATCAATACTGCTGTATCAGGACATACACATCTTGTTGAATTTTTACCTTGAACGGTTACAACAATTGAGTTGACCATATTAAAAACTATTATTATTATTATAATTTCTTTAATCATTTTCAGATCTATATAAATTATTATTTATTGTTTATAGCTAAAAAGTTTTTTGTGTGTGTTTGTTTAACTTCTAATTAATCTAAATTAATATAAAAGTAATTGTTTTTTATTTTTTATCATTATAAAGGATGTACCAAGCGCAGTTCAAGCTATAAATGAAATTAAACATTATGGTAATTAATAATTACTAAATATTATTATTATTAATTATTTGATAGATGATTATTTTAAAGTTATTAAAGAACGTCTGGAATTCTATTATCCAGAAATAAATGAAATATTGAAGAATAAGCCAAAATCAATAATTCCAGATTTAGTCTTTAATTATACGTCAATATGGATATTTACCGTAATTGACGAGTTCCTATGGGATGTCAAGCAAAACAAATTATCAAAAGATATGGAACCTGAATATCCATGTGGTGATGGATGTAATTGCTGTACGGCCCGATATCGAAAGTATGTGAAATGGGCTTTCAATAAAGCTCTTCGACAATATTATTATAGTAGAATTATTTCTTTATAATAAAAGTTTTTGTTGTACATGTTTTGGTATTTAATTACACATTAATAATAATAATAATAGCAATAAAAATAATAATAAGAATAAGAATAATAAAATAAATTTACAAAATATATACTAATTATAAAAAATAAGTAGTGAATTAAAATTCAAAAATGTTTGAAAATAATATGACCTTGAGAAATTTTGAATGACCTTGACCTACTGTTGAATGACCTTGACATTCACTTGAATGACCTTGGAAAATGATGATGAGTCATCTAATGACCTTGAATGAGTCATGGTCTTTGTTTGAATGAATATGAAAAGTTATGATGAACCATTCAATGACCTTGAATGAGTCATGGTCTTTGTTTAAATGACCTTTAAAAATATTATGAGTCATCCAAATACCTTTGATGAATCATGGTATTTGTTTCAATGACCTTGAATGAGTCATTGTCTTTGTCTTAAATATTTTTGTACTTTTGGATTTAGAAAAATTTTTCTCAGCAGGAGAGAGGGGTTTGCTGGAGGTGACATGTGCTGGAGGTTACAAATCCCACTTCTCATGGGCTACTATATACTCCGGTGAAATCACAGAAAACAAAAATTGTGATTTATTATTGAAATATTTAAAAAGTAGATTATGACTAATTAAATTCATGATTTTTCTTTTGTATAGTTGATTATTTAAATGTACCAAAGATATATTTGGTACCTCTTATTTCTTTTGTTTTTACCCGGTGTATGAAAAATAAAAAATTGACTTGATGATGATCGATTTTCACAAGGATATAACAAAATTTATTCATATCTGAATTTGTGAGAATGATATCTAGGAAATTCCTTAGTGATATGAAAAGTTGCCTGAAAAAATATATATATATATATGAAAGAATCCATTTACCAACATAATAATTATTATAAATTGACTTAATGATGAATTTCAATTCGAGGATTTCCTGAAATTAGGCCTGAAAAGTTTTAGAGTCATTTAACCCATAAGATCGTAAATTAAATTTAATGAAATGATTATTTATTATCCAAATCGCCTGAAAATGGTATGGAAATAATCATATAAAATTTATCAATATATTATTAAATTGAACAACAAGTAATAATTATTATGATTTTTCAACACAGTTTCAAAATCAGTAGATATTTCGTAAATTTTCATTTTTCATTTCATTTTTTTTTTGGTCTTTCAATTCTTTAATTGCAAATTAATAAATGTGTTGATAAATTGATTGAGTTGTTGGCAAAGAAAGGATATTCTAAATTATTTTTGTTAATGACGGTAAAAGAGACTGTTAAGAAATTGATTAGGAATTATAAGAATTCATGTTTCAGAATGCTTAGATAGATTTACAGTATATTTTTATTAATAAGTCATAGCTCAGCTGTCACTGTGTTTGGTTCTTGTTTAAAAAATTTACATATAATGAGTGTAATGTGAAATACGTTGGAGATATTTCTCATCGTCTCTAAACCTTGATTCTTGAGACTTGTGGACCTAAAGAGTTTATCATTATTAAAGTACATAGTAGTTGCTGTATAAGTGAAATTGGAATGGCTAGTACGTATATAGATATTTAATATCTTATCAAATGAAAATTAAGCGAATACGTAACAAAAAATGACACATTTAATTAAAATTAAATAAAATCGTTCTACACAATTTATTTTATAGAAATAATCTTACAACAAAATGTCACCAGTGCATTTAAACAAAAAGTCACAAATCAATCAGAAAAGAATAAAAGCTTTCTACTTGTTCTTTAATATAGTTAACTTTATCATTGCATTCAATATTTTCACAGAGGGTCTTAATTTCTTTCAATTGTGTTTTGAATGTGTTCTTAAGATTTTGAACGTCTTCACAGGTCAGAACTTCGTGAGCTGATTTATAAATGTTCAAATAGATATATTCCACCATATTCGATGCATTATTCATTATATCTTCAATTTTTTTATTTAAATCATTTTCAAATTCCTTTCCCACCTCTAAATGAGTATCCTTTCCATCTTCATAAACATCATCCCTTTGATTCTGGAATTTATCAGGAAATGATATTTTTTTTCTAGTGTTAAGTTGACTGAACGAATTCTGGTAAAGGTCGAGGTCATTAAAAATGAATAATCGCTCTAAAGGGGAAAGCTTTAACCATCTGGATTCATTCAAAATATATTTCACGGTCTCGGATAAGTTATAAAGAACATGAATTACCGCTTGCAAGGTCTTATCAATGAGGACATTTTCAAGGTCAATCTCTTTTTCACCAATGAGACAATTTGCAAGGTAAATCTCCGTCTTATCAAATATCACTTTTGTAATTTCTTGTTCGTTATATCGTTGAATGAGTTCTCTTGGATAATGCATTTGTAATTCCCCTATTTCCGCTAGTTCCCAAAATGATAGAATTTCGACTCCAAGTAATAAGTGAAGCTGGTTTGCCACACATTCAGACAAACTGACAGAATTTATGAAATATATTTCTAGTTTCTTGAGTCTTTGAGATATAGTTTGGAAATAAGAGACCAGTTGTTCACGGTTAATCTTTTGCACTTGAAACATCTTTATGCACTGCAGAGCAGAGTGCCAATTTCTACGTTCAGCTATATTGGCATTGTGCAATCCATCTAAAAGCGTCATCATTTCAAACGTTAAGAAACCATATTTCATTCCTAAACCTTTAGGGGTCGCAATAACGTAACCTTCACAATAAGATTCAGGTTTTGCCATATTTTGAGAAAATTCGACTAAGGCATCGTAATAATTCTGTAATTTATTTTCTAATGGACTCATGGAATTTAGGGTTTCTTTAATTGCCGTCGAGATTTCATTGAGATCGTCCTCTGTCGTTTCCGCATTTACTGAACAGAAAATATTTTTTTGCATGCCCACCTTCATACTTGTCAAAGCTTTGTTAATCTTATAAATGTATTTATGTGCAAATCTACTATACATACATTCTGCAAGAGGAATTTTAATTTCCTTCATTTCAATATTTAATTTTAATGACTCAATGGAGCATCTACCCATAGGACAATTAGGTTCTTGTATTTTTAAAAGTACCTTTACACAATCTCTACAATAGGAATGCCCACATTTTTCAAATATTACCATATTTTCGTTGGTTATAGCTGAAAAGCAAATTAAACATTCTTGGTCGTTTTCCATTTGTTGATCAATATATATTTTTAATTATATACATACGTATATTATTTAAACAATAATTAAAATGATTTTTAACATTTTAAACATTTTTATATCACATATAAAATTTAATTAAACTTTTTAAATATTATCAAAAAATAGCTATTAAAATATAATATAAATAATTTTTAAATTTATTTTATTTTACGATTTATTTATTTTTTAAAACTTTAATTTCACATTATAAATTTAACTAGAAAATAAAAGTATTTTTAAGCACTTATAAACGAAATTCGGATTACAAACCTGTTATAAATTTTGGTTTTGTTTCATTATTTATTTTTATTTATATATTACATTAATTAGCTTTTAACCGGTGGTGGAGCAAAAGGAACTTACATGTTTCGGTAAATAAATTCTTGAACAGCTGATCCTGTCTACTAAATCCTTTATTATGATGCTTTCCTTGACATAAAATAACTTTTATATTTCAACTTTTAAAAGATTAACAATTTTTAAATATTAATTTTAAAATAATTTTAAAAAATATTTTATTTTTTTAATAAAATCTCTTATATTAAATTTTATTTTATTTTAATTTAATATAAATAAATAATTTACTTATCTTTTTAAAAATTTAAAAACGTAATAGAAATACTTGTATTGTGGTATTTTTTGGCATTATCATACTATTAACATTGGATAATATATAATCAATATAATATTAATGGAATATAATTAAATAAAATTTTAAAATAGTTATTTTTATTATTAATTGAATACAATATTAATATTTATTAAATAA
This sequence comes from Schmidtea mediterranea, assembly GCA_022537955.1. Lineage (NCBI taxonomy): Eukaryota > Metazoa > Platyhelminthes > Tricladida > Dugesiidae > Schmidtea > Schmidtea mediterranea. The sequence continues at coordinate 3,676,350 of CM039680.1, forward strand.
TATAATTAAATAAAATATTTAACAAAATATTTTAATTTACTATAATTACATAATTTACTTCACTATTCAAAAATTTAAAAACGTAATAGAAATACATTTATTGTGGTATTTTTCCTCTCATTATAAATAAGGATATCACAAACTGTTAATATTAGCTAATATATAAACAATTTAAAAATTATTTATTATTTTTAAAATAAGGAACTAAAAATAATATTAATGGAATATAATTAAATAAAATATTAAAGTAGTTATTACTTATTATTAAATTTAAAAACCAAATTATCAAGTAAATGCTTCAATCGAAACACATGAAAATAATTAGCATATTTATTTAGCTGCAAAAACTGGTTTAATATATTATTTTTGAGATCATTCAAAATCATATTTTATTATTTTTAAAATAAAAAATTAAATATAATATTAATGGAATATAATCAAAAAAAATATTAAAATATTTATTTTTATTATTAAATTTAAAAAAACAAAAAATTATCATAAATGGTTCAATGATGATATGATACTTAATCTACTTCTCACATATCATTGGGATATTCAGATTACATTTTGGCATTCATGAAATAGAGTTTAACCAATGTGGGATATTTTTCACAAATAAAGTCCATATTAAATGCTACAAATGTCAATCTATGATTTTGGAAGTCTCTATTTTTTCGATAACTGAGGTCATCATATCATCTTTCGCCCCTCTTGCAACTTCCTCACTGTTTTGTTTTTCTAAAACTTATTTAAAAATACTCTCGTTGGTAATCTCTAAACATAAGGTTTCTTGTAGATATTTAAAATTTCAATAAGTTTAAATGTTTAAATTTTGAATTCAATAAACTAAAAATTAAATAAAATTAAAATAAATATTTAATTAATTTTAATAATTTCAAAATAAATATTTAATTAATTATAATAATTTCAAAATAAATATTTTTAATATATTTTATTCAAATTTTTGATTATTTTTAAACTAAACTTTTTCAACATATTTCTATATTATACTGTGGGGTTTGTGGTATTGTGTAACCTTGACCCCAAATAGAATCTTTCATTACCCTCCAATGGTTACTCGTTGCTAAGAAACGTTGATGCTGTAACCACTGGCTATGAGATCGCCAAAGGTGAGTGGTACGTAAGAACTGCTAAGGCCTGATCTCAAGATGGGTTCAACGTACTACAATTAGAAGGTTTATGTACGATTTCTTACCCAGGTCCCTTCCATGAGTGCATTATACTTTTAATTCTTAACTTATCATCCAAACTTCTCAACACTTCAATTTAACGAAATTAATTTTATTAATAATTCAAAAAACTAGAAAATCAACTATGACCATTTATTAAATAAGCGATTCAAAATTTAGAAGTCTTTTTGTTGTGCGGCTCGAAGCTTGGCGCGTTCCGCCTTTCCCGGTCGACATGGCGCAGGTTTGGTTGCTAGTTTGATGGTTTCAGTTGCCTCCCTATAGGCAAGCTGAGCTGGCGCTAACACCAGCGGATAGGTTACGGCATTGCCCTCTTGGCAAGCTGATAACGCTACCTCTAGACTGCGAATTTGTACCTTCTGGGATTGTTGGAGCTGTTTTTCCTCAGCCCATCCACGTTGTGCAGCAGCCATCTTTTGATATAAGGATTTCACTTACTTAGGCTCTACCCACGTTGCCTTAATCTGATGGATTTCCTTTGTAATTTGTATCAGTTGTTGATGTAATTCCACATTTGCATTATGCGGCTTTTCTAGCTCTATCTGTTGGGCCAGCACACAAATAGCCTTGAGAATTGTTTAAATGCATCAGTAATACAGCACGAAAACCCAGCACCAAGGTAACTTAAAATACAATATACAACACCAACTAAACACTTTAAAATCTGAGAGAATATAAATAAATATAAAATCAAAAACATAAAAATTAAAATAAAATAAATACAAAATGCATCAAGAACCGCACGAAATTTACATAAAAAATAACATAATAACAAGAAAATTCGACCGTAAAATGACCATTTATATAAAATTAAAAATTAATGAATTAAATGAATAAAAATAAAATATTTTTGGATGAATAAATTTAATTAAAAATGTTAAAAATAAATTACCAATTTAAATTAAGAAATAAATAAAAATTTAATTTAGATAACATAAATAATTTCAAAGTCGAATTTTGTTTAATCGCAATAAAACTAACACGCAAGGTTAGCGCCAAATTATAGGTATAAATACCGATGTGTTTTCACAAATTTTCAGTCTTATTTTTCGGAGAAAAATTTCATTACAGAACTGTATAACTGGTTGTATAACTGGTTGAGAACCGTGCATTCAGGCAATTAACACGGGTGAGTGTTTTGCCTGAACACGATCACTCTCAACTGGTGCAATATTATTAATTGATTTGTTCGAATGGAATTGATGGGTAATTTTTCAATTGAATTTATGGATGACTTTTCAGATCGAATTTATGGATGATTTTTGTTTTTCCAATTGAATTTATGGATGATTTTTCAGATCGAATTTATGGATGATTTTTGTTTTTCCAATTGAATTTATGGATGATTTTTCAGATTAAATTTATGGATAATTTTGTTTCTTCAATTGAATTTATAGAGGATTTATCGAATTAAATTTATGGGATTTTCGAAGTAAAATATCAAAACCCAGAAACCCACCATACAAATTTGGGGGCTCAGCCGGGATCTAAATGATTTTCTTGTACAAACAAATGAGAGGGGACAGGATACAGAACTATCTTATCGAATGGAAATGTCGGGACGACATTTTGCCGAACCCCGGAAAGATGAAATATGTGGACCTTAAAAATCGATGAGAAAATTGTAAAGATCGATGAAAAACGAACGACCTGACTACAAATTAAGAGAATAAATAATGAAATAGACGACTAGCCCACCATACAAATTTGGGGGCTCAGCCGGGATTGAAAGTGGTTTTCTTGGTAAAATTAAACGACACGAAAAATTAACAAGAAGCAAAAGCCAATTGAAAAGAGGAAATAACAAATACTTTGTTGGAACACCCTCAACCGGGAATAAAAATCAGTTTTTAGCTAGACAACCAGAAGAAACCAGAGTAAGAATCCTTTTATTAAACAGAAATGTCGGAACGACATTTTGTCGGACCACGGAGAGAGGGTGAACTAAAGGATGGAACTTAACAACAAACGAAGGAAAACGATCGACTTATTGGCGATGAGAAAACAGTTCGATGATATTATGTAGAGAACGATGAACTGAGTAAAAATGCCAATTGAACTATGGTTGTATTTTCTGAAGGTTCGAAGTTACAAAGGGTCAAACTTTGGCCAAAAAATTTTATTTTTGATGTTTTACAGGACGGTGAGTTGAGTATTATTGTCAATGGAACTATAGTCGTATCTTATCGAACTTCAAAGGTGTAAAGGGTCAAACCTTGACCAAAAATATAATTTTTGATATGTTGTAGAGAAGAATGAGCTTAATAAAATTGCCAATTGAACCATGGTCATATCTTCTAAAGGTTCGAAGCTAAAAAGGGTCAAACCTTGGCCAAAAATTTTATTTTTGATATGTTGTACAGGACGGCGAGTTGAGTATTCTTGTCAATGGAACTATAGTCGTATCTTATCGAACTTCAAAGGTGGAAAGGGTCAAACCTTGACCAAAAATATAATTTTTGATATGTTGTAGAGAAGAATGAGCTTAATAAAATTGCCAATAGAACCATGGTCATATCTTCTAAAGGTTCGAAGCTAAAAAGGGTCAAACCTTGGCCAAAAATTTTATTTTTAATATGTTGTACAGAACGATGAAATGGCAAAAGTGGTGATAAAATTAGGATCTTTCAACCTTTGGATAAAAAGTTATTAAGGGTCAAACCTTCAAAAATTTTAATTTTTGATATGTTGTAGAGCTTGAGAAGCTGAGCAATATTTACTATAGAAGTATGGCAGTCTGACATCTGGGTCAAAAGTTATAAAGGGTCAAAACCTTGGTCAAAATTTTTAAATTTTGATATGTTGTAGAGATCGACGAAACAAGCAAAATTGCCAATAGAACTTTAGTCATCAAAGCTTTAGATAAAAAGTTATAAAGGGTCACAACTTTGGCAAAAAATTTTTAATTTATGATATATTGTGTAGAATAATAAGACGATCAAAAACTACCATAGAACTATCATCATGTGAACTTTTGATAAAAAGTTACAATGGGTCAAAACCTTCGAATACTCTAGAATTCAGAGAATTGTGAAGAAATTAAAAATTTTGAAAGCGAATTGTAAATATTTTTGTAAATCAGTGGAGACAAAGTGTATTAATCAATAAAGTGTATATCGTTTGGAGTTCGTTACTGTTGTTTAAAGCACGCTTGGAGTCAGATCGACAATAATTTCTGTTCGAAGTCACCGACAACCCCACGAGGGTTAAAGTGATTAGAAATAGGGGAAACCACGAAAATGCGGGTCGTCTAAGAGTTCGTAAAAAAATTGGAAAACTAGAAATTACTGGATTAAAATTGTTTGAAATAAGACGTGATCACCAAGTCAGTTAAAATAATTCTAAACGTAATAAACGATTAATTGAAAGTAATTAAATTAAAGATCAAAATATTAATGGAAAAGGTTGCAACGATTTCGAACCCCTACCCCTATGAGATGAGAAATATTAGTGGAAGTAACGAACAATTGATTGTACGTATTACAAAAGACATGAGGCCAAGTAAAGCAAAATTAGATACTAAACGAGAACAGATAATCGATTGACGAAAAAATAATCCTGATGATGGAGAAACTTAGGCGTAGATAAAAGGAAATGTTCAGGTGTAAATGAAATGAATTATAAGAAATGAGCGTAGATGAATAAAATGATGATGCCTGTTATTAATGAAAATAAAGGATTAGAGATAATAATGAATTACGAGAATAATAGTTAGCAACCAGAGGAAAATAATGATTAAAAACGAGTACGATGAGTTGAGATTAATAATAATAATAAATGAGACAACAATAGCAACCGAAAGGTGTAAAACATACGGAAAAAAGCCGAAAACTTCATGAAAGCAGTTAAATAAATTCTGGGTGGACAAGTAAAACACAACTTAAACAGTGAAAGCTGAAAAATCACACATAAGGTACGGTAAAAGTTTCGATGCATCATTTTGTTAGTATATTTTGTAATGTTATTTATATTATATGGAAATAATACTGGAAAGTAAGATTTAAAACCGAGCTATCATAACGATAGTACGCTTATTCCGATGGAGAACCCTGATCAACCCGAGGAGAGGAAGGTAGTAGGTACCGTCGCAAATGTTGGGGAGTTCCTGGCGAGAGATTGATCACCTCTTTGGGGAACAAACCAACGCGATTACTACAATTTTTGAATTGGGAAAGTGAAGGGGAAACCGAAAATAAAAATAAAAATTGAAAAATGCGCATGATTTAGACGTTAAAGGTACCTAGAGATATTCTTTGTTCCCTAGCTGGTGGTGAGGCACCAGAGGACAGCTACGGACTGTCGTGTTCAGGTTGTTATCAGCCAAGGGACTGGTGGCGCTGAGCCGTTCGATACAAAAACCCGGATCACACACCGAGTATCGAATGAACATTTTTATTGCTGGGCGGAACTCGATACAACAACCCGGATCCCACACCGAGTATCGAGGGCCAAACGGTAGGTGAGATGTGAACTAACCGGTAAATGGCTCATACTCAAAATGACCTACTAAGGTCAGATAAGGGCGGCCGAATTGAGCCGGGAAATCTGACGGGAGAGGCGGGCAGATATTAGATAGTTTATTGAAAAATTTTTTTTCCGCGCCCATATTTAATCGCTTCTTTTTCTTTTCACTATTCGGGAAATCAAGTAAACCGCTTTTGGAACTTGATTGAACATCTAGGCATTTCCATACTTTTATATTCTCCGAGGTACACAACCCGGATCCTACACCGAGTACTGAGGGAATGTTTTTTTTATTTGCCCAGCGAGGAGTTTGGTACAATAACCCGGATCCCACACCGAGTACCAAATATCCGAATGGCGGTGAGTAAAGCGTAACCGGAAAGTGCGCGGCCAAAAGACGCCATGGATTGAGAGTCAGTGTGAGGTCTCAAACATACCCAAAAGTCACTGATGAGCTCAATTCCGATGATTAGAATGAGATAAAATGATGAAAGATAATATGAATAAGATGAATTAGATTAAAGTTAATATGAATATGAGTAATGATAAAACCGATAGAATATGATTATGATTAGATTAAACAGTAAAGACGAAAAACAGTTATGAAATAGGACATAGAAATGAGATATGATTACGATAAGACATTACAGATAGGATATGATATGATTGAATACTAAAGATGATATATGATTATAGTTAAATAGGATATTAGATATTAAAGTTGAGATATGGTTATGATTAAATAAGATATGATTATGATTAGATATTAGAGGCCATAGAGTGCCAGATGAGAAATGATTATGATTAGATATTAGAGGCCATAGAGTGCCAGATGAGATATGATTATGATTAGATATTAAAGGCCATAGAGTGCCAGTTGAAATGAGATTAGAGATTGAAGGCCACAGAATGCCAGTTAGAAATAAGATGACGAAGGCCCCAGAGAGCCAACGGAATGATAAGGTCATAGAGCGACTGAGGATTAAGTAAACGATTTTTAAATCAATGAGACATAGGAAAAATGATTTACTGATTGAATGAGAGTATGAGTATAATGCTTTTATTATTGTAATATAGATAATTAATGCGACCACATAGATAATTGATAAGACTATATAGATAATTGATACGAGGTCGATAGATAATTATTACGAGATATAGAATATTCAAAATAGACTTAAAAATGAAGGGAGATGAATCAAAAGAAAAAATATCACAGCGAATAAAGTTTAATGAAAAAGACGAGAGTAGTTAAGTAAAAAGGCCATAGCGCATAGAGATTAAGGAATTTTATTTTTGGATAAACGATAAAGGGATAAAGGAGAATAGTTAACGAGACGATTATTGATATGATGGTGATGATTTATTTGATTAAAATAGTTAATTGATACGACCGGATAGATAATTGATGCGACTATAAAGATAATTTAGACGAAACAAATAGATAATTGATACGAGCTATAGATAATTTAAAATAAACTTAAAATGAAAAAAAAAAAAAAACAAAAATTAAAAAGATAAGAAGTTGACGTAGAGAAAAGAATTAAGGAAAAGCAGTGAGAGTGTTACGATAAATTAATGCGGAAATTTATGTAGAATAATATATACTAGAAGTGTTATTTATGTTTAGATAATTGACAAGGAATAAAGAGATCGAGTAAACCAAAAGAATAAAGAGATCAAGTAAACGACGAATAATAGAGCCGATAAACTAGAGATAGAATCAAGAAAACGAGTTACGAGAAACCGGAATCAAGGAAACCATTGTGTAGAGAAACTGAAAATATACCAAAACAAACGGAGAACAAGGATAAAGAAATAGACCATTTTATTGGAATTCAAAGAGAGTGAAAAGCAGCGACAGATAGAAAACTTAATACAGTAGCGATAGTAGAACCAATGATTACGACAAGATTAGAAAGTTTGGAAACAGAAGCCGAAAAATATGATAAATTAACGGAAAAGCTAACCGATAAAGGAAACAACGTGAAATCACCCGAGCTAGGAATTCCAACTCAGTTGAAAACAAGTACGAGTAAAGAGATGAAAAAAACTTCGAGAGGAAATTAACCAAGAATTGCCAAGAAAAAACACGGATGAAACAGAAATATATTTGAGAGAATCAACAATGTACGAAATCACACGCGATGAACCAGAAATGAGGAAGAAAGAATCAATATATTCGAGTTTAAAGAGGAATGTACAGGAGATGCATTCAAAAAGAAAATGCAACGAAGAAGATTTAAATGACAAAAAAGAAACTGGAAATTCGGAAATAAAAACAGTTGGAACAAAAATAGCTGAAACATGGCAAACGGAAATCGTACTGGAAGAGAAAATATTAACCACAATGGAAGAAAGAGTCGAAAGAGAAAATTAGCAAACCGAGTTAAAAGATCGAGTATCAGAACCAATGAAAGTAGTGATGGAGATAACGAGACAAACGAAAGATATTTACCCGCAACCAAATCAATATATTGAAAATCCATTACAAATTTACGATATGCCAGTTAAGAGGATTCAAGACAGTAGAGGTAAATTTATAAATTATAATAATTATTTCAGGATTAACAACGCGAGTTACAATCCAGTATGTACTATCTGTTCAAAAGAAGGATGCCGAACTGACCGAGGTTATCAACTAAAAAATTCCCAAGGATGTGATAGAATAGTTTGCACAGGAGAAGAAATGATAATCTGTTTTAATTGTAATCAAAGCGGTCATATGTCAAAGAATTGTCGAATGAGAAGAATTTAAGGTCAACAAAAACCAAACCAATTCAAGAAGAGTCCACAAAATAACCTAACACAAGAGGTCAGACATTTAAGAGATATGGCGATAATGAGTACAACAACAAGATTCAAGATTACAACCTGTTTCAACTGCAACCTAAACGGACATTTAGCTGAAAATTGTCCAATAGAGAGAAAATCGAGACAACCAAAAACGAAAATTATAGTCAAAGTACACAAAGCAATCAAATACAAGAGAGTGAGCAATTAGGTGGTATGATTCAAAGAATATCCGCCAACAACAAAATACAACGAAGTAATACGAGGAGAAACATGAATGATGTTCGATATTAATGGACCAGAAAATATTCGGAACAGCAACAAATCGAATGGCAGAGATTACAGAGAGAGGAAATCCAAGAAATTCGACAAAGACGGATGAACAGAAATTAAATATCAAGTAAAAGCAATATGTCAAAAATAGTCAATACAAAAGAAATCCACACTGCGGAGCAGTGTGTCGTCAACAGCGAGGAGGATATAACAATAAATAACGAAAATAACGACAAAGAAAATTAAGAAAGTAATTAAGAAAGACGAAACTCAAGAGGTCAAAATAAAATCAGAGCAAGAATCGAGCAGCGAAAAAAAATAAAGATAATTCAAGAGTTCACCGAACGATAGACGACGAAAAAGCAGAAAAAACAGCGATAAAAGATATCGAAAAAACAAAAAACAAAATATCAAAATACGAGGGTACTACTACAAAAATCGAAAAGAGAATCGATAAGGAAAGCGAGAATAAACATGTTACAACAAGGGCTAAACAATAATGAAAAGGACAAGAAAGAGGAACTTCAAATAAACGTGAAAAGTAAAGTATTAGAGTCAAAATCTATACAAACAACAGGAGACAATATAGAAATAGGAATGATGTCAATCGAACAAGAGGTAATAGATATTTTAATGGTTAATAAAATTTCAGAGGGAAAACTAATCGAAAAGAGAATCCAAAGACAACAAACGAGAAATCTGAATATGCAAGACAGATCAAAAACGGTCAGTGAATTGAAAATTGAGACAAAAGAAGATGTAAGAGAAGAACTCAGCAAAACAACGAATTTGGAAAGGAAAATTACAATGCAGCATGAATATGCACAACAAAACACGACTACAAAACCACAACGAACGAAGAAAGTACATGGACAATCGATACAAAAGCTAACGAAGTAAATATCAGAGAATATTGTAAAACATGTCAAAAATCGGGACACGCAGAGAACGACTGCTATTGACATCAAATAAGCCAACTATTCGCGAAGAGAGGACACGTAAATAAATTTTGTCACAAAAGTCGCGGAACATGTTTTAACTGTCTAAAATGGGACATATGACTCGGAATGGTCCAAATAAACAGACTCAGAACCCACCCGGAACAGTGGGACTAATGAGAGGAAGCAATAGGAAATCAAATGAGATCAATACCAACACCAGAATGAAGCCAGCGAATGATACAAGTGTCGAATCAAGTTACGAACCAGGAAAAGACATGACAACTGGAAGGCAGAAAAACCTATTAGACATGACGAAACAAATTAACGGAGCCGCAAACACCCAAGAGACAAAATCAAAATATTATAGTAATCAGGCGAAACAGGAACGAGAACATAAAGAAATCCACGATGTTAGAATTAATTACCTGAAACAGATGGAAGCAATCATCAAAATAACTATGGAAATAATGCCGAAATGGACTAGAAACAAGAATATCACCGAGATATTAGAAGGAGTAACAAAGATGATCACGAACTACGAAAGAAGGCTCAGAATCAACAGCAGAAATCAGCATCCTAAGGAATCGAATGCCAATATTATTCACAATAATTGACATAGCAGGTAATAAACTACCACACCATACCATAGAAAGCGAAAACGAGGAACGAACGATGGAAATTATCGAGATAATGAACCAATGTGGACAACATACAAATATCAGAAATGAGAAAGGACAAACACCAATGATGATTGCAGTGTCAAGAGATACGCCAACGAAAATTCTGAGGGAGTTATTAAAAACAGGATCAACTCTAAATGAGAAGGACAATAAAGGAAAAACGATGTAAAATTATATTATGATGTCGCGAGAAGCAAGAGCAATAGAGTTCGTTACGATAAATGCAATTCAAGAAGACATCAAAATAATAGGACAAAATTTAAACCCAATTCTTGGAGCAATCGGGAGAGGATACGATAAAGCAGCAGCAAAACTGATCAAGTAGAGAAAAAGAAAATCCGATAACGAAGTTATAGACGTAAACAAATTCGAAAGCAATGAAAATATATTACTAAAAAGAGCAATAAATTCCGAGTATGCATTACCAAAGACGATAAAAGCCCTGTTAAAGAGAGGAGAAATAAAATTCACGGACAATAAAAGAGAGCCTAGAAGATAACGAAGAGGGAGAACACCGAGATAGTAATAAAAAGCAAATTTCAGTAGCCTACAAAGAAATAGGACAATAATCAAAGCCAAATAACGTAGACAATCAGAAAAGATCAAAAGATGAAGAAAACACAGAAAAAATCTGTTTGAACCAAACGATGGACTCACAGAAAATGCAAAATCGAGAGAACAAAGCAAGTCAAAATATGAACCAATACCCAATGGCCAAGTGAGATTGATATATATCCAGTAATTGAAGAGAGATGCGGAGGGATACGCACCTTGCGCGTAGACCCTTTGGAGATAAAATAATAAATAGCTAGAAATGTGCATATAATTTATATAATAGATATGTTTATATAGTAATGTATAAAAGTAGTGTATAAATATTATATGGAATGAGTATAATAATATCCGATAATATATAAAAGTAGTATATAAATATTATAGTCAAAGAGCGAAAACAAATTAGAAATCAGACGATGGGAATGAGAAAGACAGGTGATGCGATATTACGTTAAAATGGAGAAACAAATCAAATGGAAGCCAATCAAATATCAAGCAGTAAAGCTTAGTTAGATAGATGAGTGTAAAACAAGAATCAGATCAGGATCAGAAATTGAAATAAACCGACTGAGAGATACCGAAGACGTCAAGAAAATCAGAAACAAGAGTAAACTTGGAGAGCAATTTAAAACTTGGAAAATCCAGTACAATCAGATGAGAGACGAAAATCAAGAACAACGAAAACAAAGTCACGATCGGAGCAAGATAAAGCAGCAAAACAGTAAAGAAACTATCAACACGAAACGAAAGCATCGAAGAAATAGATGAAATATCAAGTCAGTTAACGAAAAAGACGAGGGAGAATAATTTGATGAAAAACTGAATCAAGTAATGTGAAACTGACGAATAACAACAAACAGGAAGATAATTGAAAAACAAAGCTAAACGAAAAAACAAAAAAGACAAGGAAATAGAACTAGCAAAGAGGTGGAAGAGACTCAAAAATCGATTCGGGGAATAAAGTAAGAAAAACAACCAACTGCAAATGAAACTAGATGCAGTCAAACGAGACAAAATGAATATCACGGAATCGTAATTCCAAGCAAGACTGACGTGTAACAGCGGATATGAATAAGGAAAGGATCAGAGAACAAATCAAAACCAACTCAAAAATCAAAAACCAGATTACAAGAAAGACAAATCGAATCAGTAAAGAGAGATTACAAAAGACAATACCAATAAACGACAAGACCAAAGATGATGAGATTGAACAAAAAAATGCACTCAATCAAAATGGAATATCGTAAGAATCTTGCAAATGGTAGTAAAGGCAAACAAAGAAGATAAACGATGCGAAAATAAAGTTAATACAAATCACAGAAACGAGAAACCAGATACGGTAATAAAAGCAACAAAGATAAAGAAAGGAGAGAAACAGAAAGTCAAACAACTACCCAAAATCAAGAGAAAATAATAACAAGCCCTATTAAAGGAACCTGAAAATTGTTATAAAAACAAGGAATTCGAAAGCAGCATGATATTGGCGATGAGAAGGAGGATAGCAGTAATAAGCTCATATGTACAACCTAGCATCCCTTAGAAAGATGTCGAAAAAAAACCCCAATCAATCAAACGATGCAAAATTTTACCTGTAGCAAATATGCCGAGATTTGAGAAACCCCAAAGGATACCAATCACGGACGGATCAATTCCTATTGTACCCAATGGTCAAAGGATTAAAACAAGAAAGACGGATCGTTCAAACCCTCAGAACTCCAGAAAATCAAATCGAAAGTCAATAGAAAAAGGAAACACCCATCAAGGAAACAATATTAAAATAATCATGGATGATCTTTAGAAACCCTACAAAATAAAAAAAAGAACCGAAAATCGAGAACAAACAGCCAAAATTGATAACTGAAAAGAAGAAACTCAAACCAACCTCAAAGAATCATGAATAATCCCGAACCGATCAATTATCATCAAACAATCGAGACTAAATAATATGATAACGGGTCATCTATCCACAGAGTCCAATTGAACCTCACCCAGTTCAAGATGCAAAGAAATAAATCATCAAACGAAAGTTAGATTGTCAATTTACAACTCAAAACCCTAAATAAACCAGCAAAAAAGGAGTCTTGAACTAAACATTCTATCTATTCTTCTTATCTGAGATTCACTAAGCCTGCCAATCTTCCAAACAATCGGCATCTAATGAAATCAATTCCCCAAACCAAACAAAATCTCAAAGTCAAATCGCACAACAGATATCGAATCGTCAAAATATCAGAACCTGCTGAATCAATCAGAAACCAAGAAACTCAAGGCATCAGCGAGACGAATACCCAAGTGACAGAATATTGAACTCATGATTAACAATGAACTAATGATTCTTAGACTATTAACTATTCTTTATGTGTGATCATGACCGGACTGTATGTCCTCTTTATCTTCATCTTGGAATCCGTATATTGATGTATACTGTATGATTATTTTTATGCATGTGGGTTTTAAGGTCACGACTCTGTAGCTCGTAGACCCAATTGAATGGAAAATGTAAACTCTGCATAGTTCATAGCTTAGATCTTTTAGAAATTGCGGGTCGCAATTTTACGGGCCCCGGAGTGTTTTATGTTGGGCCAGCACACAAATAGCCTTGAGAATTGTTTAAATGCATCAGTAATACAGCACGAAAACCCAGCACCAAGGTAACTTAAAATACAATATACAACACCAACTAAACACTTTAAAATCTGAGAGAATATAAATAAATATAAAATCAAAAACATAAAAATTAAAATAAAATAAATACAAAATGCATCAAGAACCGCACGAAATTTACATAAAAAATAACATAATAACAAGAAAATTCGACCGTAAAATGACCATTTATATAAAATTAAAAATTAATGAATTAAATGAATAAAAATAAAATATTTTTGGATGAATAAATTTAATTATAAATGTTAAAAATAAATTACCAATTTAAATTAAGAAATAAATAAAAATTTAATTTAGATAACATAAATAATTTCAAAGTCGAATTTTGTTTAATCGCAATAAAACTAACACGCAAGGTTAGCGCCAAATTATAGGTATAAATACCGATGTGTTTTCACAAATTTTCAGTCTTATTTTTCGGAGAAAAATTTCATTACAGAACTGTATAACTGGTTGTATAACTGGTTGAGAGCCGTGCATTCAGGCAATTAACACGGGTAAGTGTTTTGCCTGAACACGATCACTCTCAACTGGTGCAATATTATTAATTGATTTGTTCGAATGGAATTGATGGGTAATTTTTCAATTGAATTTATGGATGACTTTTCAGATCGAATTTATGGATGATTTTTGTTTTTCCAATTGAATTTATGGATGATTTTTCAGATTAAATTTATGGATAATTTTGTTTCTTCAATTGAATTTATAGAGGATTTATCGAATTAAATTTATGGGATTTTCGAAGTAAATTTTATGGAATGGATACAATGAATTTCAAATGTATGTGGCCGATGTAATATGCTAAATAAATATTTTCTATCTAAAGCCTTAGTGCATCGAAACTTTTATTCCAATGCTATGGTAAAATATTATTTGTTATTCCTTTTCCGGCCCACAGCCAAAGACACATCACAAGTTAATAAAATCATATACAGTATTCGAACTGTGTAAGTGCGTGTACAATCGCCAATAGTTCGTGCCCGTGAAGGCTCCGGCGTGCGGAACGCAGGAGTTGGAACGTCAATATGAGTAGTCCATTGGCTGCTCCTTCATCATCCGTTTCCTGTAAAATTGACATAAATTTTTAACAACAATCGGCTCAAAATCTCTAACACCGAGTAGTCCAGTGGGCACTCATTAACTATGAAATGAACATACATAGATCTTAAGGACAAAAAGAGGGAATGGGTAGCGGGGAAAATCGCGAAATCGTTGCAACAGTTAAAAGGAATAGCCATCGGAAAAAGATTAATCCGAACGACCAAAATCATGAAAAATAATGTTTTTAAAAAGAATTAAATAAATTAATTTGAGTTGAGGCGGAAAATATGGGCGGGACGCTGCTCAAATTTTCCGAACTAATTCAAATACTTAACAAAAATAGTAACGTAAAAATGGAACGCGTAAAATAAGGGCGGAACGCTGCTAAAATTTTCGAATTTACAAAAATACTTTATCGAAAACCGAAAAATATAGATGGACTACGGCTAATGTTGTATATCAATAAAAATTTTTTAACGCTGAGGAATAAGGACGGATCCCTACAAAATCTTAATAATAATAACGACAATGACAAGGGTAATGGTAATTATAATAATAATAATAATAATAATAATAATAATAATAATAATAATAATAATAATAATAATAATAATAATAATAATAATAATCATGGTATTTGTAGTAATGATAATAATAATTATGATAATAATAATAGTAGTAAAAAAATAATAGTAAAAATAAAAATAAATATAATGGTAGTTATAGTAATAAAAATAATAATAAAGGTAATAGTAGTAACAGTTAATAAAGGTAATATATATATAATAGTAACAATGATAATGCTAGTAATAATAATAGGGAACATTGTAGTTATGATAGGGATAAGAGTAAGAGAACTAGTGTGTGAATACTTAACATAACCAAGGGTGTACCGACCAAAGAATAATCTTCGACATGGACAACGATAAGAAGGACTATGGGAATGGACATAACAATGAATGATATGAGAGTATAGGTTAACATTTGAAAGAGATAGGAGAATAATAGGACCTAAGAATCAAAAGTGAGCACAGGTCTTCTATCAACAGCTCGTTGGACTCATGGATCGTTCGGTCAATTATAGCATTAGCAATAGCGCTCACTTTTTGCGGACGATCTACCCACTCGAACACAGTTCCAACGTTGCTTAGCAACGGGTGCCGAGTGGTAAGCAAAGGAAATATTTGTATGGGGTTGTCTGGGTAACAACCATATAGTTTCAAAATATCAAAACCCAGAAACCCACCATATCCTTAATATTTTGTACGGCCTCATATCTACAATAAGATAAAATCACTATCAAAATTCTATTCAACATTCTATTCTATAAAACTCTCTCATCTCTGTCTACCTTAATTTGTCAAAAATCGTACTATTATATTTACTTTAGTCTCTTATTTTATTATCGATTAATTTATCGGCCTCTCCAAAATCTTTCTGAAGACCTGTTCTTGATTCTCGCACGGGAGAAATTGAAAATGCCGTGTGCCACATTCCTGACGGTATCTGGCAGCGGATCGCGCGGCGAACCGTACGGTGACTCGGGATGCGTCGATCCAGGAATCATCTGAAAACTGAATATTTATCTTGCAAGTTATACATCTATTCTCTTAACGCATTTGGTGGTAAATGATATGGGCATGATTATTTTGTCGTCGGGTCGTAAGAATAAATAATAGTGTGGGCGTCCGCGAAGATGGAAACGTTGACTGCTACGGCATCAATAACTTAATATTTCAACAACTTGAGACTTTATGTGGATAATTTTTTGTGCGGATTTAGGACTTATGGATTTCTCTTCAGGGTGAGTTACGAGAAAACTAATCTGTCTTGATGTTAGTAGGTCGTTATCATGTATCGTACACTTGAAGTTTGCGAAAATTGTGGCATATTTGTTTTATAAGAACGTCCGACTTCGTTGGCGATATAGGTCATTGGTAAATCATGCTTGTGCTTATATATTCGTGGTTAACGTCTTTGCTTATTCACTTACAGTTTTCTACTCATCAAAAGCATATAAATAAATAAATAATCATGAAATAATCTGCATTTTATTAATAAGCTTTTATTGTTGGTTTATGACAGTTGAAAATTCCATCCTTCCGTCGAGCAATGCCAATAATTTCAGGGGCATTTTCGTCTTGGAGATAAGACATATCCTAAAATTTGAGTCGCATGCAGTACTTGGCCACACATTAATTAATATTTTCTTTCAGATGTTGTCGGTTAGGATGCATTCTGGTTCGGTAATCGTCTTGAGTGGAATGAATTTTTCACACCAGTAGTGTATATATATCTGTTGGAACGTACAATGCCACGTTGTCAATTTATGTATGGTGTAGTATTTAAATCGGCATGTCGTTCCTATGTGATCGTTCTGTTGCACACTGCTTATTCATTGATATTTTTTTCTTTCCTCAATGCGATCACGTGATTTAAATGGTCGATTCTTGTCAGCTATTTTTTAATCCAATCTTAAGGAAATTATTGATCAGATTTTACCGGAATTGCTAATTCATTCTATTAATTTATTTTTGATTCAGGTTCCGAAGAATCCGCTACGCACTTTCAACTGCAAATTTTTGGTATAATTCGTGTAAGCATTTAGTGTAATTTATTCATTTTGTAGATTCTACGTACTCCAATAGATTAGATTGTCCCTACCTGGATTCATGATCTACTCCAACTACAGGGTGAATTCTGTTAGTGCGCTAATGCGACGATTTAATTCGACGGTGACTCAAGACAGCTCAATGTTTGTTGACCTGATCGGACTTTTATTTTCTTTTCTTTTTTTTATTGTATATTTCTAATTTTATGAGTGGATGCTACTATCTCGTAGTTATCCATTTGAGATGACATTGTTTTTATTAATTATGATGGAACAAACGACATCTATTATTATAAATTTATGGGTAGCTGTGATTTAATAGGTTAACATTCGAATCTCATTTTCGATGGTATCGGCAAGGTGGCGTTATATTTGATGATTCGGGGTCTATCTTTATGACTCAAGTTTTGTGAAATAATTATTTATCGAATTATCATATTAATACTCTATGGGGCTTTAGTGTTTGCATTACTTTTCTAATTACAGGGATTCTTTCATGCATATTATATCTTTTATCGTTAATAAAGGTCATATTTTGTGCTTAGAAACTCTGGCGCTCTAATTACTGATAATTTACATTCTATTCTTATGTTGGGCTTTATTATTAACGGTAAATTTTAACTTTCTGCTGATGGATCGTGTTTTAATATTTATCCATGATTTTAGTCGTGCGTTGGGTTCCACAAGTTATTCGTCAAATTAATTAATATCTTATCTTACTACTTTTATTCGTTCTTATTTTATTCATACAAATTTTACTAGCGTCGATAAAGTTTCTTTTACCTTTTACATTTTTGACTTTATTATTCAGATTTATAGCATAGCAGCAATTTACGACCTAATGATTGATTATGTTGATGTTAGAATATTACGAGTGGCCACTGGACTACTCGCTGTTTGAGATTTTAAGCCAATGTAAATCGTATAGTTTAGGTGGATTTTTCGGGAGATAAGTGATGATGGAATAGCCAAAAGACTACTCCCTCCTCAACCCATCTTCCCCTATAAAGGATATTATTGACGTTTGGGTTGCTGCGTTCTCACGCCGGAACCTTCACGGGCACAAGCTATTAGCGGATGAACCGCACTTACACAGCTTGATTGGGGTTTGTTGATTTTAATTACTTGTGGTAGTGTATCGGCTGTAGGCCGGAAAAATTTAGACAATTTAAACATGTTTCATCAAAGCATTTATTCATTGTATAATCTGCATATCATAATTTGGCATGTAATTGACATCATCCTTGACATACAATTGGCATTATTGACATACATAATAATATTTCCTCACGTAGACGGCCAAACAGAGCTCACTTGAGATTGTTTGTGCGTTGCGTGGAGAAAACTTTCGAAAATTCATCCACTTACAAAGTAAAATCGTAGACTGAGTCCTTAAAACGAGTTTTTGGTGCAAATCTGCATTATTTCATTGTGAAAATGAATCGGTATATATACCTGTTCTGTGACCCTAGCCTTACTTGTAAATTTTAATGCAGTAAAACAAAATTTGACCTTGTAGTTATTTGTCTAATCTAATTCTAATTTTATTATTTTCATGATTTAATTTGAAAATTTGGTTCTTTAATTTTTAATTAAATATTTCCAATTAAAATTATTTAATTTTTCTTTTACTTTTCATGAACTCTTATTGTTTTAATTAAATTGTCAATTTTTGGTCAAATTTCGGTGTTTTATTGTTATTTCTGTGTTTATTTCGCGCGGATCTTGTTGCATCTTGTTATTATTTATTTATATTCATGTTTTCGATTTTATATTTTAATTATTTCTTTCTCGTATTTTGAAGTGGGTAATTAATGTTTTATGGATCTGATTTTAAATGTGCGTGTTATGTTTGCGTGTTATTACCAATTCATTCAAACAAAAACTTGTTCTAGCCCAACAACACGAATTCCGATTCTTATCACCAGTTAATTTGTTGTTGATTCTGATAATTTATAAATAACACTTTTAGGATTGAAAATCTGAGTAGAATGATATTTATGTCTTGAAGTTGTTTGTGCAGTAATGATTTAGGGGCTCTTTTCGTTTTTAAAAATAAATCTTTTTATACACGTTTTACTAACTTTAAAAACTCAAGAACAGTATTGTACTTTGTTCTGAATTTTATATTAAAATTAGTAAAAAAAAAGAAATTTTAAGAAATATAAACGATTTTAAAAGAAATTATTTAAAACCCAAATGAAAAGTAAAATTTAAACCAACCAAAAAATAAATTTTATATGAAAATCAGAACGAATTTGGACTTTGAATTCAACTATTTCATTTGAAATTGAAGAGGATTATTTATTAATTGAAAATTTTTTCAACCATATACTGATATTTTGCAGCAAAGGTTTATTTTAGTTTTCACTTATGATATTTTAATTTATGCTGCTTCCAAATAATTACGGTTCTATATTATATTCTTTTTATTAGACTCAATTATATTCGAATTTTCTTCTAACATTTATTATTTAATAACCAAATATCAGTTCAAATTATTCTCTTTAAAACTGAAAATTTAAACAAACCGATGCCACTTAATTATTATTAATGATATAGTTATCGTTCACCAATATAATTAATTTAATTTAAAAATACTTTAATATAATTTACAATAATATGATATTATTTAATATATATTTTAATATAAAAATATAACATAATAGGTATTTCAACTATCTGATCACACGTACAACATTTATACTATCTTATTTTTAAATAGGATATTTAGAACTCCTTAAATCCTACTTCTAGACTCCTTGTTGTACCAATTTCTTTAGCTAAATCTGTTTAAGCTTTCAATCTCTGCATACTTCTTTTCCTATCTACTTCATTATTACTTTGCCTTTGCGATCTATCAATTTTTCTTCCTAGTTTAATTTCTGTAGGACTTAATTCAGTAGTTTTCTGAACTGTAGAATTTTAAACGTATTCTATATTAGGTAGTTCTACCCAGTTTTTCTGTACTCCATCTTTAAGTGATGCGTTAATAAAATCTCTTATTGTACGAAATTGCCTTTCAACTACACCGTCAGTATTATGATGATACAAAATTGAAAACATCAACTTAACTCCAGCTATCTTCGTTATTTCGTTAATTCTATTACCTTCGAAAGTCTGCTCAAAACTTGCTCCCAATTTCAATATCCAGTTATTTAATAAAACTTTCTTTATGATGTTTTCATCCTGCCAACTAATAGGAGTTAATGAAATGTATTACTGACTATATATTGTGACAGGTTCTGCTGACAGGACGGCTGATCGGAGGACCGACGTGAACCAGTATGCAGTCCTATTTCTGACGGAAGATGCAAGCTAGGGATGTCTGAACTTAGACCTGCCAAATTGCTAAACCAAACTCCATTATTTCGTTTTCGTTAGGCGAAATGAGGTGGTGGAAATCTATTCCTTATGTTTTGATTAAATAAAATATTTTGTGATTCGTTTATATTGATTGAATACCTTTTCATGAACCATGCTGATATGTGATCTCAAACAACTATATATGTCGATCTGTACTCGCTATAGATATGATTCCAATTTTCTGTATGAAATTTTTTTTAGGTTTCCGAGGATTCCCGGCTCTGAGTCGTACACTACCTCATAAACCTTCACTCATCGCATATGACTTTGCCTTTCTTTCAAGTCTACTATACGCTTTACTTTTTAATAGTTTTCGACCGTTTCTTCACAGTATTTATTTTTATAATTACTTATTAGGAATTTTTATTATCTTTTAATTTTATTTTTTTCTCATAATATTTTGCTAAATAGTGTTTTATATATTATTTGAATTTTTGGTCAAATCTATGTGTTATCATGTTATGTCTAAATGATTTTTGTATAGATTTTATTTTACTTTTGTGTTTTCTCAAGTTTCGGGATGTTTATTTGTTGTGATATGTTGCATCTTGCTGCTTGCTTTTGGTGCTATGTTTCATTTTAAGTTTAATAGATTTAAAAAAGCTGTTGTACTTAAGCAATTTGAACATATTTTATATGACTGTATATTACATGGATAATTCTCATTGGCTGATGATATGTATTAAAAATTAATATATACATGATGACTTTGTCATTTAATTTATAGTTTAAAAATGTCAAATTTATCTTCAAATGGTATATTTTGATTATTTTATTTCTATATTTAATATTTATTTTAGAAAATTAAATGCAGATTCTTATTGGAAAAGTGGGCAAACTCAAAATATGGATAACTATTTGAATAGATCTCAATGTCAAATAATTGGACCATTTGAGAACATTAGACAAAGAAGTGTACATTGTCAACAATCGGTCAATAGTTCCATAAAAATGCTTTGGATGTATTGATAGAGTGGAAACCTACAACCTTGGGTATCAAGAAATGAGTTTGAAAGACTTCACGTTTCTTAAATTGTTGATGTACAGTTAATGTTTAGTATACATCAGGGTCGCCAACCTATGGCACGCGTGTCAGATTTAGCACGTGGTGGAGTAGTTAATGCACTCTATATACTGCTATAAAGTGGTCTGAGTAATAGCAACTATTATATTGCTAAAGGCGGTTTCATATATATTCTCTAATATTGTTAGATAAAAATATATATTTGTACTGGTATTAGTAGTGTGATTTTAGGCATTTTAGACTCAACTACCTTACCCGAGAATTTATTAAAAAAATAATTTGCAAATCTATCAACATCCTAATAAATATTTGCAAACTTGTTATTTTTATAATATAAAATTTGCTAAAAAAATTTGAAAATCTTTCAACCCCTTAATAGAAATCTGTTAACTCGATAAAAGCACACTACTTAGCATAGAATGATAAAAATTAATTTCTTAAACTTTATAATTTTCATAATTTTTTAATTTCTAATTTTTTAATTTTAAAAATATGGTAATTCGAGTAAAGTATTTTTGTAATTCTTGTAATAAATATTTTTCAAAAGCTCACAAAGCAAAACATGAAAGAACTAAAATCCCACAAAAACTGTCTCACACTTTACACTTCATATCCTCACAATTCTGGAGCGCCTGCAACTGCTTCGGGTAGATTTATAAACTTTAAGTTCTAATTTACCAGAATTTCCATGGGCACAATATCCAGGAGAACATCATATTCCAAAAACCAATTATTTGGGTCAATTGGGCTCAAGTGTGTTTTAAAAAAGGAAATTCTAGTGTTTGCTAAATTCGTTATAAAAATAATTAAACTAAAAATGAATTTAAAATTTTCTAATAAATGTAAATTTGAAAAACCAATCGAATCTTATAAAATTATTAAGGGAAAAGGAAAATCCTATTTTCTTGGTATGTGTAAAGAATGTGAAAGTATATATCATAAGTTATATGAACAAAAATTTAAAGAGAAACGTTTATTAGGAATAAGAGATTTGAAAACTACTTTACCAATAAAAGAATGTACGAAGTGTAATATTGAAAAACCTATAAGTGAATACAACAGTAGATTAAAGAGGGATTATTATGTTTATAATTCTGAATGTAAAGGATGTCAACGAGATTATGCACAAAATAAAATAGAAAAATTTAATGAGTGCGCTAAAAAACGATATAATGAAAATCCAAAAGTTAAATTAACTCAACATTTATATGAGAATGTTAGAGGAGCATTAAAAGAACTCAAAGAAAGTCAAACATTGTTGAAATATTTAGGATGCTCAATAAATGATTTTTATCAATGGATAGAATTTCAACTTTATGGTGGAATGACTTGGGATAAATCAAGGTTCTTATCGGTATATAGATCGCACGTTACCAGTTTCTAGTTTTAATTTTGAAGATGAAGAATAAATAAAAAGATGTTTTAATTTGATAAATTAAAGACCTTTTAGAGCAAAGAAGAATATATCAAAATCGAATAAAATAAGTTTAAAAGAATATTCATTACAAAAAATTAAATCTCAATATTTTATGAATTTAGTAAATGCAACACCTTCAAATTGCGGGAAACTCCTAAAGTCTTTTTTCTACCACTTCATTAGAGAAATTTAATGTTGAAACTTGAGTAATGACCGATCCCAATGGTAAAAACGAAAAAGAATAAAGCAATGGACTATCCGCAGCACGTCTCCTAAGTTCATTATGATTAGAATATGGAGATTGTGCAGAGACTAAACGTTGGTGGGGATGAAAAGCCTAATCAGCTTTGATGATTCCTTAAGATATAGTCCGGCTCTCTTGGAAACTTGAAAGATGTTCCACCAGAAACTCCTTTAGATATAAGAGTTGATGAAAATGATAATCCTAAACCCGGAGAAGAACCAGTTAACAGAGTTGATACAGCGTCTTTAAAACATGGCATAGCGTATTGTCAAGAAAATATTCGTTCTCGTCAAAAAGCAGATATTGATTTAATTCAGGATTTAAATGATATTCAAAATCCAACATTTTCTGAAAGATTTTCAAGACCAATAGGAAAAATATCAATGAAAACAAAGATAATGTTAGGTGGAGAAATACCAACAAACTCAGACAATAAACCGACTACTCTAGCAAAAAATAGTTACACAAAGAATATAGAAAACCTAAAAAATATTTAAAAATAAAAGTTTTCAATAAAGATGATATTTAGTAAGCAGATTTAATTGAAACCGTAAATCCTAAAAATAATAAATATTATAGATATATTCTAACAATTATTGATTTATATACTCGATATACTTGGGTTCTACCATTTAAAAATAAAATAGCAAATTCAATTAAAGAAGGATTCTTGTTTTTATTAGAAGAAACATCAGATAGAATTCCAAACAAATTATATGTTGATAATGGCAAAGAGTTTTATAATAAAATATTTGAAGAATTTAACCAAGAAAATAATGTTGAAATTTATTCAACTTTTAATTCACCTGATGATAGATCAAATTATGGTTCACATAATAGAACATTGAAAAATTGGATGTATAAAACCTTTACAGAACAAGAAAATAGAATTTGGATAGATGTATAACCAGAATCAATTAATAAATATCATAATAAAATTCATAGAACAATAGGAGTTTCAACAACAGAAGTTAGTGAGAATCCTGATATAATCAAAGAAATTACCCATAATAACAATTATGCTAATGAAGATTTACGAGAAAAACAAAAATTTAATATTGGCAATCGAGTTCGAATATTTAAATGGAAAAATAAATATGAAAAAGGTTCAACACATAAATGGTATACAGAAATTTTTATAATTTCAGAAATACATGCTGGCTCAAAACCAATAACTTATGGAATTAAAAGATTCAACCGGTGAAAAAAGTCTAGGTAAATTCTATCAAAATAAACTACAAAAAACTATTTTTTAATAATTTCTATTTCAAATGGTTGATGAAATTACTGATACACAGACTGTTGATAATTAAGAAAAAAAATAAGAAAAATAGTAGAAACAAATAAACCTGTATCTGTTGAATATGATGGTAAAAATTCATACATTGGTAAAAAAATAGTATAAATTAAACAAAAAGAAGCTGAACATTCTGTAGTAATTTTACCTTTCACAGCTTTAATCTCTGGAGGAATTATAGATGCAGCAAGAGCAGCCGGTGGAATAACAATTGCTTTTAAAAATATTAAGGAAGCACAATAAGCTGATGCTTCAAAAGCGAAAATTCTGTATTTCTCAGAAGGAAAATCTTCACAAGAAAAATCTCTTTAAGAAGAAATTCTCCGAAGGCTGTCGCTGACGCTCCAGAGGAAAAAGGAATTTATTTAAATTAATATTAAGGTTATGGAATTAGCGATTTTATAAAATCTAATATTAAAAAAGGTCTTTCTAAAAATAAAAAGTTAAAACAAGTTTTGAAAAAATTAAATAAAGAAAATATTCAAATAGAGGTGGAATTTTTCTTTCTCCTTATAAAAAAATAAAAACATTTTCATTATTAAAAATTTTACTATTAAAAATGTCTTTGTTTACACGAATTTATAATAAAAATATTATGAAATTCAATCACAATCCTATTTTACCGAATTCTTTTAGAATTTTGATAATTGGAGGTTCTGGTTATGAAAAAATATTTTAACTCCTAATTTTCTAGACTTTTATAATTTAATAATTTTTTCTAAAACAATTGATCAACCAAAATGCAAATAACTTTTCATGGGTTAAATTTTGGTTTATCAAAACAAGATACTGTGGGATTATTTGAAAATCAAGATGCAATTCCTGAAGAATTATATGAAGAAACAAAATGTTGGGAATTAAACTCTTCTGCAGAAATAACTTCTTCCGCCGGAGGTCTCCTCAATCAATTAGTGTATCAATGAGTAATAAATGTCATGAAATAATTCCATGTGAAAAATTAAATTGAGCGAAGAAAAATTTAATAATTTTTGATGATTGTGTCAACATGTAAAATCAAGAAATTATGGAATCTTATTTTACTCGAGATAGACATAATAAGTGTAATGTAATTTATTTAGCTCAAAATTATTATGATTTAGCATCTAGAAGTATTCGTGGTAATTATAGGTTTTTCATATTCTTTAAATTAGAAAAAAGAAATAGAGATAGTATTTTTAATGATTTGTTTAGTAATGCTTTAGACAAGGAAGAATATAATAGTTTTGAAAATCACCTATCTATAAAATATAATTATATTGCATTAAATAACGATAAAAATTAAGTATATGAAAAATAATTAGTTAATCAATTAGAATTATTTAATTATTTTATTTTCTTGAATAAAAATGGAATGTCGATGTTCAATTTGGATAAAAATAGTCAATTTAATCATTTATTAAAAAAGAAAGATTTTTTAGAAGTTTTACTGCTGAATAATTAAATTCTTCTGGAACTTTATTGTTTCAAATTCAACAATCTTCAAATCCTTTAGATATTTGTAATTCATTCATACATTATAAATTTGAAATTACTGATGTTGATTCAACTGATGATATAACTCTTGAACATAATTGGTTTCTAAATTTATTTAATCAAACATCAATAACTTTAGGATCAACAGAAATTGAAAATATAAGATATCCAGTTGAAATGAGTTCACTATTACAATTTGTTATGACTGATGATAATTTTAATAATAAACGTGGTGAATTAAGTGGATGGTATTGGGAATGAAACAAATGAAGGATATAAAACTAGAAAAAGTTTTTATTCAACCAAAACACTTGAAGGAAGATATCCTTTAAAAAATATGTTTGGATTCTTTAAACAATATAATAAAATTATTTATTTAATACCATTTGAATTGAAAATGGAAAGAAATGATGATTATAAAATATGTTTTTATGGAAAAGGTTTAAAACCAGAATCTAAACCAGAAATGAAAGTTGAAAGAATGATGTTGATAGTTCCATCAATAACTTGTAACCATATTTAAAAGCTCAATTTCTTGAAAGATTGAACATGACTTTAAAACCATTCAATGTAAAGTTTCTTCAAAGAATTAATAATTGAGTTGATTAAAAAGAGATATACTGAAGAAAATATTGTTAGTTTTTCATTAAATATTTCAACAGCAAAATTAAACATGTTGATTAAAAAAGGATATAGAATTTCATTTCTAGATAATAATAGATTTGGTGAATCTTTAGGATTCACTGGTAAAATTTATGAAAATAATACAACTGATGAATTATTTATTGGTGAAAAGATTGTAGATATTTCAAACATAATCTTGAAAAGATTATTATGCGATTTGGTTGAAGGAATATATCAAAATGGAAGAAGAAAAAATTGTATATATAATTTCCAATATGGAACTGTTCCTCGTGGATATAAAATTGTACAACAAATATCAACACCAAGATATTTTCCATTGATTAGAAAAACTATTTTAAGTAAAACTTTTAAAATTGTTGATCAAAATGATAATTTAATTAACTTATTTTAATGAAAATATTTATTTTTGTTTACATCTAAGGCAAGTTTGAGCGCAAGCGATTTACGACAGGTTTAATTCTTTAAATTTTTCAAATTAAAATATATGAGATATTTGAAAATATTAATGATTGTGAAATTGTAATTAATTTTAAAACAAAAAGTAATTTTGAATCTGCTGAAGCACAGCCAACAACCTTAGAATTTATCGAATCTCTCAAATCTATTGAAACAACAAGTTTAAAATAATCAACAGATTTAAGTTTTAATTCTAGGGAATCAGAATTTACAACTGGATATGCACCATATAAATTAAATTATGATTAAGTAAATTAAAATAAATTGTAGAGGATTTTACAAATAAAACTCTAAAATTAAATAAAAAACAATAATTTAGCCCCAGTTTCTAATAATATGGGTTTTTATTTAAAGATCAATTTTATGTGATCCTTAATTTACTTGATTTAATTAAAATGTGTTGATTAAATAATATTGGCTGACCATGGGAGTGTAAAAATTTAAAATATATAATTTATTTGTTGAATACTTGTTTATTTTAAAATTTAAAATGTCATCCAAGATCTTTTTGATTTCATTAAAAACTTAATAAAACGTTATTCAATAAACAGATACTGAAATATGAAAAGCGATATTGGATCTGATCATGAACTATTTTCCGATAGTGATTCAAATAATAGTTTATTAAAAAATGCTGAGTTTTCTTAAGCAAACCAATTCCCTTTATTAAGAAATTAGATGAAGACGATTTTTATGAACAAATTTTCATTCCGAGTTTGAGTTTTCCTAAAATGAAAGTAAACAATTGTGAAAGCAATTTGAATATATCCAATAAAATTGAAAGTTGCTTTATAAAATATTTTAATACTTTATTCTCTCTGGACAGAAAAATAATTTCTGATTTTATTATTATTATTATTATTATTATTATTATTAGAATTGTTAAAAGTTTTTATTTATTAATATTATTATTATTTTTAATTATATTATTATTATTATTATTATTATTATTATTATTATTATTATTATTATATTTATTATTATACTATAATTAATATATAATGAAAACAAAGTCATATACAACAAGAAACTTTATTAAAAAGAAATAATTTGACTATAATAATATTGTCGAAGAGCTTTATTCAAAGCCCATTCCACATACTTCCGATATACAAAGTGAATGCCAAGAAGCCCATACTTTTGCCATGGAGTACTGCATCTTATAACTCGCCAACCTTAAATAGATGTATCGACATGGGTCGAGGAAGAGAGATGTTATTTCAAGGAACCGAAAATTTAACTGTTATAACTAGTGTTAATTTGAGATTTTTATCGAATTTTTTCGATGCTCAACCTTTTACCACAGGTATCCCCAGATATTATCCATAAAAAATTGATCATATGAAGGAATAAAATTGAACTTAACATGTACTTAGCGTCTGGCAGATTCCTCTCTACCGGGTTACTAATTCTGACAAGAATTACTCACTAGAAATCTGCGTAATACTTGGGTACGAGTATGGCTTCGAACTTCGATAGTTATCTGCAAAGAGTTGTATGATCATTCGACTATCAAGGTAAACTGCAAGAGTATCTATAAAAAATTTACATAGCTATTGAATACCATTAGTAAAATAAACTTCAGTAATATTGGGAAATTTATGTGATTCTTACCTATAACTATAGAATGAATTTCAAGGAGAGATTATTTATACAAAAAACTCCTATAATTATTAGCGATACATTTAAGAAAATTGATCTTCGGAATTGTTCCCGAGGGTTCCATTAATTATTACCATACCGTCATAATAATGAATTCCAAGAAAACTACCCAGAAAAGAAGAAAACTCCTATAATTATTGTAATACATTCCTTAAGATGAATTTAACAAATTGTCTATAAAAACTTACGTAATTATTACCATATGTTTATTAAAATGCATCAAAATCATCTACAAAAGATTTATGTAATTATTACGATATATTTATTAAGATGAAAATAAAGTTATCTACAAAAGATTTGTATAATTAATTAAGATGGACTTAAAATTATCTGCAAATACTTATGTAATTATCACAATATTTTTATTAAGATGACGTTAAAGTTATCTACATTAAATTTATATAATTAATATAATACATTTATTAAGATGGACTTAAAATTATCTGCCGATACTTATGTAATTATTACAATCTTTTTATTACGATGGAGTTAAAGTTATATACAAAAGATTTATATAATTAATATGATACATTTATTAAGATAAACTCAAAATTAACTACAAATACTTAGGTAATTATTACAATGTTTTTGTTATAATGGATTCCAAGAAATCTCTACGCAAGATTTATATAAAAAATTTTTGGAATAAAAATTTATCTATAAAAAAAATTGGGTAATCATTAAAAATGGAAATTAGAACTTACTACTAGGTCGTGGATCTATGTTCGAGATTATCCCATTACTTGCTTCCCCGGTTGCGGTGTCCATAATGTCTTGTTGCTGGTGCATCGTTAAACAAAATTTGGAAAAATGTCTGTGATTAATTGGATACGTCAGTGACTCTATTTATGGATCTTACTGTTGGGAATAGGAGTGTGCATGCGCACTGCATCTCGCTCCTTGGTGTGTAATGTTGAGGGTGAGAAAAATTTTCGTGGAAATCAATACTTCCTAAAAATCAGTGACTAGGTTGGTTTAGTTTTTCTGCTTATTTGTGTAATTTTTTATCGATTTGCAGGCTATCAAGTTGGAATTTATGATTCATGGACGTAGTGCGATTCAGCCATTAAGTTTGTTTAATTTAACGAGATTTATTTTATCAACTTCATTTATTAGTTTTACCTTTGCTAGATTTTTAAATCAGTGGTTGGATAATCAGATTCGTTTTGGTAATATTTAGTATATTGATTATATTTATGTTATTTTTCTAGGTTTTAAATCGGTGATTGAATAATCAGATTTATTCTAGCAGCGTTTAATATATTGATTGTATTTATATTAATTTCCTAGACTCTTTTGGATCGGTGGACATATAATATCTTCAGTGGTGCTGTGTCTAATGAAGGGTATTTTTATTAATTACGGATGTTGAATCCTTTAGTTTTATTTCCCAGGTATCGAAGTGAAATTCCTTGATAACCAAATGCTTGCCTGCGGTTGTGGCTTATTTATTATCTCAATGTACACCTTTTCCGGCTACTCTTAGTCCTCGATTTGGTTCTTGCAAGTGATTAAAGGGATATTCTATTTATTAATTATATGTTTGGTAAGGTTCGAATTCTATTTCTCCAATGTCATTATATTGGTTCTAGACGGAGCTTTATCATTTATTTTACTAAATTTTGTTTGGAGCAGCTTTATCAGGTTGGAAATTTATCATTACTATTATTGTTATATTAACTTTAGACGGGTCCTATCTATTTAATTTTGGTATCGTTAATTAATTGTTGGTGGAATTTAGTGATTAATCTTGGGCGGAATCTAGTGGTTATTAGTTGAATTTTTTGTTTGCAAAACAAATTTCGGTAGGTACGAATTTTTCACTTCCTATTGTCGTTAGGTTAATTTTGTAGGCGTGATCTCTGACATATGATTCAATATTATCGGAAGGACCCTGGTCGGTCTATGTTTCTTTTCTGTACTGATGGAGAGTGGGGACACGGATTATTTTATAAAAATATAAATTAATTTGTGTTGTTGTAGACTTTTCGTATTTATTCGTTTAATAATTCACATTTTTATTTTTGTAGTATTCCGATTTAGTTAGTCGATTACTCTAGTGATTACAATAATTTCAGTACTACTTTTTATCGGGTTACCTTTAATTCTTATTTAATTACTGCATTCTTATGATTCGACAATCAGTCATTTTATATCGGAATTTTCACTTTACAAGTACTAAATAATACACTAATTTTTTGGGGTTGAGTAAATTTTAGTCTTATCGGTGTAAAGCTCTTAATGGTAGTTAATATATTACTTCACGCGTCGTTTCTTTTTGGGTTTCATTATAGATTCTCATTTAATCATAGTATTTACGGTATCTATTTGTTATATTGAGCCGTTATATCCTAATCATAGCAACAATTTTATTTTAATATTTTCCCATCACGTTCCCCTTTAAGCGCATTTGTGTTTATATTACATTTAATGAGTGCCCACTGGACTACTCGGTGTGGATGATTTTGAGCCGTATGTAGAATAATTTAGGTCGAATTTAAAGAAAACGAGAGACGAGGAAGTAGTCAAAAGATCACTTCCTTATTCCTCCTTTCTTCTATACGGGATAATATTGACGTTCCGATCCCTGCATTCCGCACGCCGGGTCTTCACGGACACAGATCATCGGCAATATTCCCCGCACTTACACGAATCTGAATAATATGTCTGATTTTAATGACTTGTGATGTGTCTTGGATGTGGGCCGGAAAAATTTCGACAATTAAAATTCATTAAAAAAGGATGATTTTATGTATTATAAATAATTTATTAATATTAAAAAACAACATAACAATTACTTGATCCAAACGAGAAATTCATAAAAATACTACTCCCCCCACGCCGACATCTAATTTTCTAGTGTATTCTAATCTTAATTTTTTATTATTTTGAAATTTTATTTGACAATTTTTCTTTAGATTTTTAATTGATTTATTTCTAATTCAAATTATTTGATTTTCTATTTCATTTTCATGAAATTTGGTATTTTTTAATGAATTGTCAAATTTCGGTCAAAATCGTTGGGTTTTCGTGTTATGTTTATGTTTAATTCTTGCGGATCTTGTTGCATTTTGTTATTATTTTAATTTATTTTTATGTTTATTATTTTATATTTTATTGTTTTCTCTCATATTTTGATAGGGTTTAATTGATGTTTTAATAGGTTTGAATTTAAATCTGCATGTTATTTTTGCATGTGTGTTACCGATCCATTTAAACATTTACAAGGCCGTTTGTGTTCTGGCCCAATATTAATATGACTTTAATAATAATATAATTTAAAATAATAATATTAATAAATAAAAACTTGTAACAATAATAATAACAATAATAATAATTATAATATTAATAAAAATTAGAAAATATGAATAGTTAAATCGTTTCTTATAAAAATAAGTAATAGAATAAAAATTAAAATTAAAAAATATTAATAATTAAAACACTACTTATAAAAAATAAGTAGTAAATTTAAATTTAAATTTTTTTAAAGAATAATGTTCTTGAAAAAATTTGAATGACCTTGGAAAATTATTATGACTCATCCAATGACCTTGAATGGGTCATAAGCTTTGTTTAACTGACCTTGAAAATTGTGAGGACTCATCCAATGGCCTTGAATGACTCATTGTCTTTGTCTCAGAAAAACTTTGTACTTTGGGACTTAAAAAAATTATATACCGGGAGGGGAGGGGGTGTTCTGGATGTGACATGTGCTGGATGTGATACATCCCATTTGTCCTGTTCTCTGAAACTTATTTCTGTAAATGCATCATAATATATGGTATATTGACTGGTGAAGAATGCATTTTCATTACATTTTAAATTCGAATTGATGTTTTTGAAAACCGTATCAATATCCTTGATATCGATCATTGAGAGTGTCCCAGCGAGAGATTGAAATTGAGTTCGATGGAGTTTGACTGGATTTACCAATTGCATGTTGATAGACTTCGTTAAGAAATACATTTTATAATTGTGGATGATTTTGAGCCGTATTATAGCAGAGCCCATTATTTTCTTTGTCATGTTTGATTTATGATCTTTATAAGGTAGTAACAAGCTTTTATAATTTTGATAGATACTGATTAACCAATCAGAATCACGCATGAATGATGTGTGGTTATTGCATTTTATGTGTGCCTCGATTATCATTATTTCTATATATGTTTTAATGTGCGAAATTATTATTGTTATTACTATATTATTGTAATTACTAATATTATTATTTATATTTAAAAGAATAATACTATTAAAACCAAACAAATACTAATATTATTACCATTTAAAAGATTTCTACTATTAAAATGAGACTATTAAAAATATTACTAATCACACCAAAACGACCAAATAAACAATAAAACATTTATTTTCTAAAACGTTTAAATTTAGAAACATTTTGTACAGATTTGACGAGGTACTATTCCACATATCTTTGGTATCTGAAATCGCAACAGCTGCAATGCAGAATACACGGGTATTCGGGTTCCATATCCTTCATTGTTCAATTTAACTTTATATTCCACAAAGCTTGATCAATTATATTGAATATCAAGATATTTGTTTCGGTGTATACGAGATCTGGAATCATTGATGCTGGTCGTTCTTTAAGAATTGTTCGTATTTGAGGGTAAAAGAAGAACAAACGCTCTAAAATTAACAATGATATTATAAATAATAAATTTACCATAACTTTCTATTTCGTTCTTTGATTTTACTGAACTTGTTATCGGCATAGTATTTTCCATTTTAAAATGAAAAGGTTTGATAAAAACTCGATTAAGGAAATGTGATGTCATCATTATCGATGATTTGTATCAGGAAGCTAAAAAAGAAAACGATATTAATAATTTATTCACAAAAATCAGCCGACATGTTGGTGTTATTGCATCCCCTAATAATCCTAATTTTCTCATCAGTGCCTTTCGAGAGCTACAAAATCACCACATGGATATATATTTCTTGATTTCACACAACAATGCAATGATGGTTTACGGGTATAAACAGATATTTTCAATAAAAAAGGTTCCATGGTTTATAAACAAAGTTGAAAACATTAACATGTAAAAATGTAATGAAATCCAGTTAAAAAAAGTGTCTGTCAGATCAGCTTGCGTACAGTTTAAACAAACCGATGCGGAAAAGATTTCTAACGAGAGCTTATAAGACATTTTCAACTTTTTCAATTTTTCTAGACAGCCATAAATCAACACTATTTTCTGTGGAAATATCAACAGGTCTTAATCCCTATAAACCTTAATGCTACGAATAATTATAACTGTGTATGACTTTCGGTAAAACATTAATCCATGTTTTATTACCTCGATGCACAAAGAATCGTTTGAGTTTATCTCTCAAGGTTCTATTAAAGCGTTCAACATAAGCGGATTTATATTGAAAATGTACAGAATAATGGTTTATTTTATTAAGAACTTGTTTAACTCTACTATTGTAAAATTGTTTACCCAAATCTGTTTGTAAATTATCAGGGTGACCATCTTTAAACATTGTTATTATAGCTTTAGAAATTTCATCTGCTGATTTTGGTTTGATTGGAATAGCACGAACAAAACAACTGAAAACATCAAGACATGTCAAAATATATTTATATCCCTTATTGATTTTTGAATACGGTATCATCTTCATCAAATCCATATGCCATAAATCATCAATATCAAATGTCTTCTATGGTCTAGTTGGAAATCTTTTCCTCGTTGGTTTGTTTAAACTGTATGCCAGTTGTCTTGATAACTACTGTTGTGTCTTCTTTTTCGAATTTGGAACTCTTTTCTTTAGCTTTTCTACTCCACCAAAACCACCTTCATCCTTTAGGTTTGTCCATATCTTCTCCATTACAAAAAGAAGACTTGATATTTAAATTAAGATTAGGCAACGATTGGCCCATCGTTGTAAACTACCAAGAAATGATAATGCCAATGGTATCAATGAACCAACAAACACTCCTTGTTGTTTATAAATGATTTTTCTCATCATTTTTCGATTTTTACTGTTTATCAGTGATAACAGAGGTTTCTTATGCTTATTCAACACATGTATTTTCGATTTATTTACTTTAATTTTCTCTCTGACAACTTTAATTAAAATATCTAGTAAATCATCAATAACGAAATTAGGGAATGATTGTAAAATATTCATTCTTTTAACACTTAATGCCTTTACACTTAAAAACCTTTAAAATAGCAAAAAATCGGCTATTGGTCGTACACACAGACAAAATACTTATATAAGCAGTGCCTAAATTCATAATTTGAACTTAACAAAACTTTTTTACTTTTACTTAAATTTGACAATCACTTGGATTAATATTTTTCAATCTGTAATTGAAAGTAAGGATTGTGGTTTTTGTATTTTCTATGGTACATGTTAATGTTAATATAATTTTTTAATGATTTTAATTTTAATTTACATATTCTGGATGGTCGAGACATTATTTAGTGTCGTTGGCAAGTCCCCCTTTTCAATTATGTTATATTTATGTAGTAGACGTTCTGGAAGTTGAATAGTGACGATACTGGCTAGTTCGGCTTTAGTTGGTGGAAATGCTGTTCGACTATCCAAATCTATTGGTGATTGCGTCGAGTTCTGGCCATCATGCACAGGTCCTATTCCACAAGTCGACATTGTACCACACTAGTACGTCAGACGGAAACATTGGCCGAAGGGGATACTATAAAATCAGGGAAGAGCGTTTTGAGTTAGGGGAATAGGTTTAATGTATACAATGATCTATATTATAGGTTTTTGTAAAATCTTGCCAAGTTCAGTTGCAAGGGTAGCTACGGATAAGATACCAATGACTCGGATATAGTTTCTTTATGTTTCTGGTAATCGAATCAGAATAGTGTTGAAGAACGAAGGGAAATCAAAATATCTGTTCTAATTTTAATGGGGAAAGTATCAATATTTAATGTGTCGAGCGATATAAACGTTTTGTTTTTACATAATATCATTAGACGTAAGAAATAGTAAATCCATATAAATCCAGCTTGAGATCCTCAGAAATGATTTTAATAGGAGTTTTATTCACCATATTATGAGGCGAAATCTGCCAAGTAGGCATTAGGTAAGACACTCAACCAAGTAACTAGAAAATTTGAGATTTTATATTCAATGAAGAATTCCATTTTATTTTCTCGAGTACAATTAATATCCCACAATTGAATTGTTCCATTCACTGCAGAACTAAGTAATACACCAGCTTTTTTGATGTTCCAAGAAAATCCAAAACCTTTCTGAGAATATCCTTGATGAACGAGATCTGCCTTACATTTGCCATTTTGATCTGGCTTGCCGGGATGTCTCGTATAGTCAAACAAATATACATTAATATCTGTATGAGCAGTGACTAAACCATATCCTCCAAATTCATCTTTCTCAGTATCATAATGCCTGGATTCGAATCATTCATATCCATTTGGTACAATCACTGATGCAATGAGAATCGTAATTTATGGCGAATCCAATGAAGCCGGTTCTCAATATTTTCCTTGATCTATACGTGGTAATCACATAAAAATTTAAATATATTTCTTGTTTCCTCAATAAATTCGATGTCTTTCTAATCCAAATCGCAGTTCCGATTCTTCTCTTGAAGAATTTTACAAAATTCTGGTGAGTTTGCAATTGTACGATAGGTTATCTTTTTGACAACGGGTACCCCTTTTTTCTTATTAATTGATAGTTGAGCGTGGTTTAATAAACAAATACATGAAGTCTTTCGTGAGATCGATATTCTATTATTACTGGTCCACTGATCTTGGGATATTCTGTTACTGTATGGAAGATCATTAGTTTCTATATTTTGATCTAATATCAAATTCTGAAAGAACCAGATCTAATGGAGGGAAATATCCTGGATTGACAATAACACATTCTGACTATCATTTTTCCAAATTATAAAACCATAATTATCTTTGTTATAAGCGACAATATGAACATGAAAATCATCGAAATCCATCATTTATGGAATTTTTTTTAAATTCAACAAATTTAACAACTTTTAATTCTATGTTTAAATTATTTCATTTACATCCAAGACTTAAACTAACCGTTTCTAGTCTTTTTTAAATAAAATTAATTTTTCATTTTCTTTTATTTTTAATTTTTGTTGTTACTTTGAGAAAAGATTCAATTTTTGAATCCATTCTCCAAGTTACTAAACTACATTGGGGCTAAGGGAACAAAATAGCCAAATTCTCAACAGGTTGCATTAACAAAAATATGGGAAAATGGTTTGAATAGGAAAGAATGTAAGTCTGACATATGGTCAGAAACTAGTAATGAATAAAAATAATAATTTCCCACATTATTATTCAACAGAATATCCAACAGCCTATCGAATAGCACATCCAAAGACATACATATATATGTTCTTGTTCTTATTAATTTTTTTTGTTATTGTTGTGTTTATGTTATATTTTAGTTAGTATTTTTTTGAGGTGTTCCACAAAGTGATTCAGATAGGACACATCTAACTACTTATTATTATTTAGATAAACTTTATATTTTCTTATTATTATCATTATTATTATTATTATTATTATTATTATTATTATTATTATTATTATTATTATTATTATTATTATTATTATTATTATTATTATTAGTACTTTATTAACTCAATTAAACTGAAATAAAATAAATTTAACTAAC
This sequence comes from Schmidtea mediterranea, assembly GCA_022537955.1. Taxonomy (NCBI): domain Eukaryota; kingdom Metazoa; phylum Platyhelminthes; order Tricladida; family Dugesiidae; genus Schmidtea; species Schmidtea mediterranea. The sequence continues at coordinate 3,713,837 of CM039680.1, forward strand.
CGGTCTGCGTGTCTGAAATTTAATAAACTTTAAATGTTTAAACAGGTGAGAAACATAATGTGAATTATTAAAATTTATTATTAATTTATTATTTTTTATTAATAAAAATTATTTAAATATGGTTTTGTCACGCAAGCAAAAACTCTATAAAAATTCAGTAATTTTTGCAGTCTTTTATGTATAATAAAATGAATGTTCTCATTTTAATTTCATCTTTATTATTTATTTGTTTCCAAAGTGCCCAAGGCGATCTTACAGATGGACAGAAGATGGAAATCCTTGATGTTCACAACTGGCTCAGATCACATGTTGCTAGTGGAGAAGGAGCTCCGCAGCCCAGTGCTGCAAATATGCTGAAAATGGTAAATATTCAAAGTTTACAAATCATTTTTTAAATATTTAGCGCTAAAAAGTTAATATTTATTACAATTGTTTAAGAAATGGAGCGCTGAATCGGCATCGAAGGCGCAAAACCTAGCGGACCAATGTAAGTTTGATAACGTCACGATGGAGGATATAAGCTACGGAACGTACAAAAGCGTTGGGAATAATAGTGAGCTGCTTACAGAGGATATATATATCAGCAATCCGGCTTAGTAATATTTTAATTTGCAAGAATTTCTTCTTATTTTTTATTAGCAAATTCTACGAGTTGTTAGACGACTTTTTTTATTACGACATGTCAACAAATACATGCAAATCTCCTACTTGTGAACATCATGCTCAAGTATTTCTTTTTGTTTAATTAATAAATTATTTTCATGCGATCAATTTTCAAGTTATTATAATATTAAATTATCCTTTATAAAATGATCAGTTTTTGTTATAACTGAATAAGTTTTATAAATTTAACCCTTTCAATGTAAGATTTGTTAACACGGTCAAGCGCCAGAGGCCTGGAGGTTACAGGATAAATCAAAATTGGTTAAACATTTATTAAAAGTAGACGAATATAATAATGTGTGAAGATAATAAAATGAATATAATAATATGAATTTAATAATATGTATATTTATATATATTTAATTTGAATTTAATAATAATCATTGGCACCTGAAATGATAAATGAAATTTTCCGTAATATCTACATAAGATTACGTTATATGAAACGAGATGGCACTGTTGTTAACCCTGTAAAAATTGCATTTTCCCGATTTTATGTCTAATTATTATGATATTTGTAAAATTGGGCAATCCTATCAATTCCATTTGTGATAAACGTTATCGAAAAATATTAATTAAGAAACTTAAAAAGAACTTTCAAATAAAAATTAATAAGGCAACATATTCATTTAATTTATTTTATTTGATCATTCTATTATTATAATCTTGATTTATATAGTTATTCTATATTAATAATTATAATTACATAAAATAATATAGATGATGTGGGCTGATTCTCAAGAACTTGGATGCGGTATGTCCAACTGTGACACTTCCCAGATTAAGCAAAGTTATTTAATCTGCATTTACGGACCTGGGTATATTTTTATATTTTTATATTTTTATTTATTTAAGTTTTAGAGGAGATGTGAAACTCAAACCTCCATATATAAGCGGACCTCCTTGCTCGCAATGTCCAATTGGAACATCTTGTGTCGATTCATTATGCAGTTGACTTTTAAAATGAATTTCTTTCATTTATCAAATGAAAATATTTCAAAATAAATTTTTTCATTTTTAATTATTTTTAAAATCTAAATTATAGTTTTATTTATTTTTTTAAAGTGCAAATGTAAAACAGTCTTTTGGGTCAAATTTTAAATAAAGACAATGACTCATTCAAGGTCAATTTACAATTTTGAAATAATTAATGAAATCTTCCTAAATATCTACATAGGATTATTTTTAATTATTTTTTTAAAGTATAATGTAATAAGATTATAATAGGATTACGTTATATGAAACAAGATGGCACTGTTGCTAATCCTGTTAACAATTGCATTGAAATTAAAGGTATGGAAATACCATTTGTATCAAAGATCTCCATTTAGACTTGAAACTACATCGTTCCACATTATTGTGATCTTTTGCCGAAAACAATGCTAAAACAGTCCTGAAATACAGTCTTAATGTGATATTTTCAGAGACTGCGATTTTTGTTGATGCTATATGGTTGTTAGTAAAATTATACAAGAATATTCCAAGAATATACCATGAATACACCAAGTTTTTTATTTAGTACAAATAAAAAGATATATTGTGGAACGAGAATTGATTGTAGCTGATTCATTAGTCAATTGTCAGAAATGCGTTGGGCTCACATGAGACGCAATATTGAGCATAACTTACATTTACTGGAGCTAGAATATTAAAATACAGTTTTAAATGATATCGACTTAATTCAGATTTCAAGCAACAACGAAATATTCAAAAAAGCATAACAGCTTTTTATAGAAAAATTGATTCATAAAAAGCAAAAACGTTTTGTTGATTATATGACACAAATGTAGTTAAATACTCATCAAAATTGGTATAAAGGAGCAATTGAGTTTACACCATCAACAAACAATGCTTTAGAATCATTAAATCTAGTAATCAAGCAAGAAGATACATTAAGAGAAAGTTAACATTTAGCGAGGTTTTTGAATTTATGTTTGGAATCAACAAAAAATTGTCGACTGAATATTTTCATGGTGATAGAAATTTCTGAGTGAAACTTCATAGATTTAAAAGTATGGACAGAGAGTTAAAACTTGGCGAAAGGCAATAAAGAAATTTCACCAACAGATTGTGACGATCTATATATATATATATATATATTTATATTACAGTCCATCTGGTAATGAAATCAAAATATCAAATGAAGTTATACTGAATATCATGAAAATGGTTGGAATACTTATGGACAATTCATAAATAAATCTTTTATTTCTTGTAGCGAGCAAATGCCAAGGAATAAAAAAAGAATGGAAAATGAAAAATGTTTTGTCCAAGTTATATAAAACATTATATACATGCAAAAATCTTATTGACATCGCTTTTCAATAAAAATTAACAAAGAAACACATTAAAGTAAAAAGATGTGAGAGGTGAGATTTATTTAGGTTATTTATTATCGATTTATTTATAATTTTAGATTCATGATTTATTACAAATTTCTCAAATATTTTGAAACTTTCTTCAGATTATTCCAATTCCTGCTCAAAATACATCTCAATGTGGTTGGAACTCTTTGTAGGCAGGATCGTAGACGACCTGTAAGGTTAATATTTTATTTATTAACATTCTCATGCTGTATCTAGAGCCAAATTCAACACTTAAATAGAAAAAGAAATTAAGAAATTCTTCTATTTGGAATTATTCCAGCACAATTTACTATAAGATCAATTGGAAATTCAACGCAAAGTTTTATTCAATTTAGTAAAAAATGTTTTTGTCAGAGTGTAATCAATTCTGTTCAACAAGTTTTGTCCACTATTCATACTAGATCAACAAAATTGTCCCACTTGCTCATCGGATTAATTTATCCCTTCTCTTTTGTGGCAGCATGGGCTACTATATATCAGATCGCTTTCTCCGGTGAAATCACAGAAAACAAAAATTATGATTAATTATTGAAATATATAAAAGTAGATTATGATTTATTTAATTCATGATATTTCTTTTTGTATAGTTGATTATTTAAATGTACCAAAGATATATATTTGGTGCCCCTTATTTCTTTTGTTTTTACTGGGTGTATGGAAAATAAAAAATTGACTTGATGATCGATTTTCACAAGGATCTAACAAAATTTATTCATATCTGAATTTGTGAGATTGATATCTAGGAAATTCCTTGTTGATATGAAAAGTTGCCTGAAAATATATATATATATATGAAAGAATCCATTTACCAACATAATAATTATTATAAATTGACTTAATGATGAATTTCTATTCGAGGATTTCCTGAAATTGAGCCTGAAATGTTTTAGAGTCATTTAATCCATAAGATCCTAAATTGAATTTAATGAAATGATTATTTATTATCCGAATCGCCTGAAAATGATATGGAAATAATCATATAAAATTTATCAATATATTATTAAATTGAACAACAAGTAATAATTATTATGATTTTTCAACACAGTTTCAAAATCAGTAGATATTTCGTAAATTTTCATTTTTCATTTCATTTCCATTTTTGGTCTTTCACTTATTTCATTGCAAATTAATAAATGTGTTGATAAATTGATTGAGTTGTTGGTAAAGAAAGAATATTCTAAATTATTTTTGTTAATGACGGTAAAAGACACTGTTAAGAAATTGATTAAGAATTACAAGAATTCATGTTTGAGATTGCTTAGATTTATTTATTTAGTAATTGATAATTGTATAGTGATGTAAAAAATTTAATACTGTGTGTAAAAATGAGGAGCTTAAACTTGTGTTAGTTTTGTCAAAGCTCAGCTGTCACTGTGTTCGGTTCTTGTTTAAAAATTTACAAATAAAAATTTAGCTAATACACAACATAAAATGACATATTTAATTAAAAATAAATAAATTCGTTAAACACAATTTATTTTATCGAAATAATTTTACAACAAAATGTCACCAGTGCATTTAAACAAAAACTCCCAAATCAATGTTGAGCTAGAACACAAACGGCCTTGTAAATGTTTAAATGAATCAGTAACACACATGCAAATCTAACATGCAGATTTAAACTCAAACCTATTAAAACACCAATTAACCCTACCAAAATATGAGAGGAAAAAACAGTTAAACATAAAATTATAAACTCAAAAATAAATTAAAATAATAACAAAATGCAACAAGATCCACACGAAATAAATATAAACATAACACGAAAACCCAACGATTTTGACCGAAATTTGACAATTTATTAAAAAATGCAAATTTCATGAAAATGAAATTAAATCAAATCAAATAATTTGAATTAGAAATAATTCAATTAAAAATCTAAAGAAAAAATTGCCAAATAAAATCTCAATATAATAAAATTTAAGATTAGAATATACCAGAAAATTCCAAGGTCAAAATTTGTTTTACTAAATCAAAAAGAACACGCAAGGTTAGGGTTGTACAACAGTTTTTATTTATTTCAGAACTCTCTCCACGTCGCATCCTCGCAACCTCGATTGAGCTCTGCTTGGGTGTCGGCGTGGCGATGGTGATGTTTTATGATAAATTTGTTATGCTTGGATTGGGTAATTTATATTGTTATTTTAATAAAATTTTTATAATGCATAAAAACTTTATTTTGTATTTGTCGAAATTTTTCCGGCCCACAGCCAAAACCCATTACAAGTTAGTAAAATCAAACTTACTATTCGAATATGTGTAAGTGCGTGGAAAATCGCCAATGATTCGTGCCTGTGAAGACTCCGGCGTGCGGAACACAGGGGTCTCAACGTCAATATTATTCCGTATAGGGGAAGAGAGGGATAAAGAAGTGGTCTTTTGGCTATTTCCTCGTCTCTCAATTTCCATAAATTCGACCTAAACTGAATTCACATACGGCTCAAAATCACCACACGAGTAGTCCAGTGGGCACTCAATAATTATAATGTAAACACAAATGCACCTAAGGCTAAATTGGGGAAAGGTGACGGGGAAATAAAATAAGAAATGAAATCGCTGCTATGGATTTAAATCAAACTGTTACTATAAATTTAATAGCCACAGATTTCAAACTGTGGACAAGAATTTAAAGTAATCATAAATATTAAGCGGTTACCATGAACGTATAAATAATAACTTCAAGTAAGGTTATAAATTTAAATGAGGACGAATTTTCGAATAGTCGTTGTAAACTTAAATTAATCCTGATCGGAAATTGTTATTTTAAACTCGAGAGAGTAATCATTATAAATTTCCATTGCTATAGCTAGCCTAGATAGTCGCGAACTCATTTAAGTAAATATAAAATGACGGGAGTAGTTAGATATTACAAATCCCACACTGAGAATCCACATTGATACCCAAGTAAATGTAGACTTATCTAAATAGTCACGGTTACCACGAGATTTAGTATGAAATGTAGTTACTATAAACCACATAAGCGAAGATAATAAATCAAACCAGAGTTCAAATATAATAATTACTAAAGTCTCAACCTCATGTTTAGGAATATAATACAAAGGAAAAGGGTAAAAGGAAAGTAAGAGTTAAGAACCACCCAAATTTACGCTAAAAATTCGATAAAAAAAAACTGAAATTAGGAAAGTTAATCAACTGAGACCCCACTCACGCCATAAGTATTATAATTATTATTAATATTATATTTATTTTTATTATTATTTTTATTATTATTTAAATATTATTATTAATATTATTATTATTATTATTATTAATAATGTTTATAAAGAAAATAATATTTACAGGATTTAGCCAATCACATTTTAGCAATACACACATATAGGTGAGAGATTTTTATGCATGCAGCCTATAGTGTGTAGGTATGTTTTCTTTGTAAAACACATGCAGTCTATACCGTGTAGGCATGCGTTCTTTGTAAATCACATACAAACAAAAGTATGCATGTGTTTTCTTTATTCAGTCTTGAGTCTTTATGCATGCCGTCATGCAGTAATCATGTGATGATCACGTACTTATCATGCACTATCTTTGTGATCACGCACTTATCATGAATTGTCTTTGTGATCATACATTAGCTTATTATCATTATTGATTAAACACATAATAATAATAATAATAATAATAATAATAATAATAATAATAATAATAATAATAATAATAATAATAATAATAATGATAATAATAATAATAATAATAATTATAATAATAATAATAAAAATAATAATAATTAAAAAATATTAATAGTTAAAAAATTTTAATAGTTAAAACATAACAATAATAATAAAACATTTATTAAACATTTATTAAACATCAAATCGCTTAAATAATAACCAAGCTAAACAATGTTGACCACATGTTAAGGTCCATGGTTTTTGATACATAGTTTTATTAAACACAATAGGTTTACCCATTTTTTGAAGTTTCGAAACCATTAAAGCCGGATAATAGAGACCCATAGAATCAAATACAAATATCTTGCTAGGTTTCATATATATTGCTAACCAATGTTCTCCACCGAGATGAGATGATTGAGTATTGACGATTATGGCTTGATTATTAAGTAAATATGGAATTTTATCAAGAGGAAAAACCACTAAAAATTCATGTCCTAGTATTTGTTTTCTAATTCGATAAACCTGAACAGAACTACATCAATAATATTACTATTATATAAAAACCTACTCCATGACAATTATCATAAATTATCTATACATTTATACCAACATTTTCAAAACAATACTGTTCTGTTTGCAGTTATTTGAACCTCATTTTCAAAGACTCCATATATTACAACATGTACCAGTTGTAGCTTTAGCAAACTTTATATTTAATCGTAAATTTCCATTTTGTAGTAATTGACTTTGATTTAAATCAAAATCGTGTGCCAAAACAAATGTAAAGAATGGATATTTGCTTTTAAAATCTTCAAGAGTTACACCACAATTAAAGGTTTATCCAAATAACTCATATTTCTCACTATACTCTGCATATATGTAGCACAATAATTATCATTATCGAAATCTTGAGTATATGTTTCTCTATAATCACTATTTTTCGATAAAGTTAGCGATGTTACTCCAAAATATTTGAAAATTGAGCTCGATGTTAAGTAGGATCCATTATATTGAGATTCACTTTGAAATGTTACCAATATAAAGTTGGGCATTCTTCTATCTCCAAATATTTGTTCTTTATAGAAAGAAGCTGACTTTTTAGCAATTGCAAATTGAACAATTTCCTTTGTTTTCAATGGATATATTACATGCTTAGAATTAAGCCACAGTTGATGACCGGCTAATACAGAGGGCTTAACATGAACTCTTCTCACCAACAATTTTGCATCAACTAATTGAAGAATTGGTGCTGTGGTGGCACTTGTTAGTGATAATGCCAACTCAGATCTTTTTAATCTAATGTGCACATTAACACCTAGGAGTAAATATTTCGGTTGATCCATAAAATCGAGTTGTAATGATGACCACATGGTAAATAATTTCGAACCCTTAATCCAATTTTTTCTATCGTCATCACTACCATAACCCATAGGAGTTAAACCTGTATTTTTAGTATCGCTATTGTAATTTATAATAGTTTCTATTAGAGCTTTGTGAATATATGTACTGTTACCACCCTCAATCTTGATATTGTTAAATCCGAGAACTGCATCTTTAAAAAGCGTATGAAGCAAGAAATTGTTTGGTATTACATCACTAGGTTCACCAAACGGTTTTCTATCTTTATCTACAACTTTGATCTGAACAGTTAACAATGTATCATTCAAATCTAGATATTCAGTTTGGGAACCATTAATATAAAATTCAATATCAGTTCTACTATCCTTAATAGAATTCATCAGGAATACATCTTCAAAGGCACCCATTTCAATTACTGCTTGGGGAGATGATCTATCAAATAAACACAATTCAGATTAACCCTCAAATCATTTTTGAAATATAGTTCCATGTCCTTTCACTCATTTGTTTATATGTTTATGATGTCTTTTACGTTTTTGAGTCGGGGTGGGTGCAGGTTTTTGTTTTTGAAATATACCTGCAACACTAGGTAGAGCTTTCCCTAACTTGAATAATGCATTTGATTTCAGCAATGGTAATATTTTCTGCTCATTCATTATCAGATCTTTAGCAGTTTTCATAACAAAACTACCAAGGCGTTTAAGAATAGGAAGTGCAACTCTACCAATATTTCGCAACCATCCTGATCCATACTGTTTACCAATAAAATATGGTAATTCGGCACCACTTTGGCTACCACTATACATATTAATAATATCGTTATTGGCCATCTAATTTACGAAAATGTAATGTCAAATCAGTTTTTGTATCTTTACTAAATTCAATAAATTTACCACTATCATCACTAATATTTATTTCTATATTGTTTATACATGATGTTGATACCGGTAAGTACATTGTATTATCGGTATTTTTATTGACAACTTCATCCTGGTCATGTTTATCAACCCAAACAGATTTTAATAGAGGAACCAAGAATCACCAACAATTATAAGATCGATGATGTTAGTATATATGAACATTTGCCTATGAAGTTTTATTATTTTTGGTTTGCGTACACCAAAAGCACTTGCCCTATATGTTTGCTTATCTAATCCCAATGTATTAGCTAAATTCTTATCAAATGTAACTTCACAAATGTTATTATTCAGACTGAATTTACATATTCCATCTTTAACAAATTCAATAGTTTTAAATATATGTAAACAATTTAATGAAATATATTTATGTAATTATTCAAATGTTTCAATATATAAATCATTAGTAAATGTAAATGTATCTTCCACCTCATTAATATATGATACAGATATTTTGATGTTTTCGATCGTTACACTTTTCTCATCAAATTTTTCGAAACGTATTAGGTATTCAGTACCAGGAACAACAATGCTAAGCTTTTCACAACACATTCGCTTGGCATCCTCAATACTTTCAAACTTTATTAAAAATGGACTATAATCACAACTACTATTCAATCCATCTTTGAAAAACATGCCACAATTTTCATCTAAAATCTGATTCGGAATATGACAATATCGTTCAAAATTATTGATTGAGAAAATACCACTACAAGTTTTGGGAACGCGTTTCTTGTAACCGATTTTACAATGACTATAAAATGGGAATGTATTGTACACAAATGTAAAGTCTTGCAAAGCATCTTCCCAATTTCCATGTAAATAAATTGGATTTTGAAGACCAACCATAAATTTACTTGCTTGATTTTCCGGATGGGTTAGGGGTTAGGGTTAGTATTGCTAGCAATACTTAGTGGGCAAGTATTGCTAGGTAAAATTGTATAGAAACTCATTTTACTAGGTCTTTTGATGATATCCATGCCATTTGACATAGTATTGTTTATCCTTACCCATCTTTTTAGTTTTCAATATTTCCTGAATTCTGAGCACTGTAGGTTTGGAATTAACTTGTAATTCCTGTTCATAGAATTTCCCTTGTATTACATTGTTATCACTATCTTTAATAACATACATTACAGGACTCTGTTTAGTATTAATTTTAATAATTTGAAATACCTCATCAATCCAATTACTATCGAAATTTTTGATGAAAGGTGAAGCAGATATTTTACTAATTTTAACGTGATCACCGACTTTATATTTTTGTTTTGTAATAGCAACTGTTGTAGACCGTACTGATTTAGCTAATGTTTTCGAGCTGATATTTACGGGTCTAAAACCATTCAGACCTCGATGTGATGAATTATTATAACTAACAAGTATTTTTGGTAATACATTTATCCATATTTTATTACCTTGATGCACGAAATATTTCTTCAATCTATCCCTCAATGTCCGGTTAAATCTTTCAACATTTGCGGCTTTGTATTGAGAATGTACAGAATAATGATTTATTTTGGGACGATCCAGGATTTGCTTAACTTTACTATTATAAAACTCCTTGCCTAAAGTAATAATAATAATAATAATAATAATAATAATAATAATAATAATAATAATAATAATAATAATAATAATAATGTTCGCGAATAGGGATGGTTTTTTATTTATTTTTTTTCTAGGGTTTTTTGTACATCTACCCCTTAAACGCCAGCAAGATTATTATTCTATCCCTCCTATGTACCCATAGCGATTGCCATGTTGGTACTTTACATAGAGGTTGAAAATTCATGAGCAGGTGAGCTCCATTTCTAGAACTACTTCTCATGATATTTTCACTTTCGGGTTCTGGACTGGCGATGGAAGGTCTTACGTCTTTCTCTTTCTATATCCTGGTCCTTACTCGTATATTCCTACAATTTCCATACTTATTTATCATCTTTACCCATTATTTACAAAAATATCCTCCAAAAATTTGGGCAGCGTTCCTCCCTTATTTTTTGGTAAATTTCCTGTTTCATTTATTTCATCACGGTATCAACTACATTTGTACTAGTTTACCTTTATTTTTCCCTATATTAAGAATTTGATTACCAGTTCTTCAACTCCCGGTACATTTCCCATAATTTTAAGTAATTACAACCCTCTACGATCACTTCAATAAACATTTCTCTTTTCTGTCAGATTATATCATTTAACTTTTGGAAAAAAATACTTTCAACTTTACATTCCTACACTATCCTATTCTTTCCTACTCGATTTTCCAATTAATTTCCTGGCGAGGTTTTAAATTCTCCCTACAAAACTTTATTCCCCTTAACTAAAGTCGCACTTCCCGAAGTTTATTTTCTGCTCGCCCCGGCAACTTTTCAGTAGCCGCTACGAGTCGTTCAACGATGCACTGCGTGGAGGTCCTGAGCAATTGCCAGAGCCTACTGCGTACGACCGAGCTTTCAACCTGACACAACCCACGAGCACAACTAGGGAACTTAATCCACCAGCCGGCACGCGATCCGTCCCATTGATAGCTATTGAAATACCTATTATAAATAAGATTTTAGGGGGACTTGTCAGTGGCATCAAAACATTCCACGACCATCCAGAATAAAATCAAAGTAACAAGACTTCGAAATATATATTTATACAAGCAAACAATACTTACAATCCACAGTCATGCAACCAAATTGGAAAAATTGGCATAAATTGGCATAAACACTCTGTCTAAAAATGACTCACGGTTCGTCTAAGAAAGTCTAAAAATTTTTCTAGTAGTCACCTGACTGAAAAAATGTCTGAAAATTATGAAAATGCCTGCCGTATATATAGTATTTTTGTGCCTGTGTGCGACCAATGGGCGATTTTTTGCGGTTTTTCGGGTTTTTTTAAATTGTTTTATTTATTTCAAAATATTTTTGTAATTTTTTATATATTTTTCTTTATTTTTTGATATATTAATATTTTATTGTTGGATTTTATTTTTATTATTATTTTCTTACAATATTATTTTTTTAACCCCAATATTTTGTTTTCTGGTCGCCTCTTCTGCCTGTGTTTTTTCTAAACCTTATTTTGCAAGGTTTTGGCAGTTTATTTCTTTTCTCGTACGTTTCTTTTTGCATCTGTAGGCATTTTTCCGAATTTTAATTAATTATTTGTTTTATTTAATTTTTGTTATATTTTTAATTTGTTTTAATTAATGTTTTATTTTATTTTTGATCTCTTCTTGCGGTACGTGCTTATGTTACAGCAGCCATATTGACAATTTCCAAACGACCTTAATTATTTTGTTTTAACTTATACAATTTTCACCTTTTTGTTTAAATTGGTTTTTGTAATTTCGTTTTAATTTTGGCTCTGAGCCAAACAATAATAATAATAATAATAATAATAATAATAATACCTAAACCGGTTTACAAATTGTCTGGTTAAATTATTAATTGCTTTAGTTATTTCCTCTGCAGATTTTGTCTTTGTTGATACTCCGCTAGCAAAACGACTGAAAACATCAATACACGGTAAAATATATTTATAACCCTTGTTAATCTACGAATACGGTATCATCTCCATCAAATCCATTTGCCATAAATCATTAATACCGAATGTCGTATAAGCTCTTGTTGGAAATCTTTTCCGATTTGGTTTGTTTAAACTCTACGCAAGCTGATCTGATAGTCACTTTTGCGTTTCCTTTTTCGAATTTGGGAGTCTTTTCTTTAACTTTCTTTAACTCCACCGAAACCTGCTTCGTCTTCTGGGTTCGTCCAAATCTTCTCCATTGCAACACGATGATTTAAATTTTAATTTAACATTAGGTAATGATTGCCCAATCGTTTATTGTGATAATAACGATAATGCTAATGGTAACATTGCTTCGATAAAACAGCCTTGTTGTTACTATATGATTTTTCTCATTTGCTGACGATTTTTATTATTTACTAGCGATAACAAAGGCTTACGATGTTTATTCAATACTAGGTTTTTAGAAGTACTGATTTTAATGTTATCTCTGACTACTTTTAATAAAATTTTGAGTAGATCATCGACAACAAAAGTTGGAAATGATTGTAAAATAGACATTCTTTTCATACTCGAAGCATTTAACAATGCATTAAAATATGGAAAACTCCTATGATTTTTTACAATTTTAACTTTTTTCTTACTCTTTTTAATATATAGTTTTTCGAAATAAGATTCATTGCAGGGTAATTCTCGGTTATTAGGTTTTTAGATGGTGTATAACTGGTTTTTGGTGGAACGTTTTCTAAGTTTTAGACTGGATTTCCTTAACATTTTTACATGTTAACGTTTTCAACTTTGTTTATATACTATGGCACCGTCTTTATTGAAAATATCGGTTTTTAACCGTAAATCATTATTGCATTGTTGTGTTAAATCAAGAAATATATATCCATGTGATGATTTTATAGCATCTTGAAATGCACTGATGAGAAAATTACGATTATTAGTGTATGCTTGTCGATCAAGAAAATCAATAACTTTGCATCCCTAGTATTCTCGAAAATAACTAAATATTGAACATTTAAATTCCTTGTTCAATGTATTAGCTTTCTTGTACAAATCATTAATAATGATGACATCACCTTTCCTTAAACGACTTGACCAGTTTTTATCGAAACCCTTTACTATTTTCATGTTTTTCAATTTACAGAAATTATCTTGAGTTAATCCATGTATTTCATCTGAGCCCCTATGCCAATAAACCTTGTTGAATTTTGTTTGAAATAAATTAGATTTCAGTAATTTACACACAGACATAGTTTTATCACTACCATTTGGGCCGACGATTTGATATACAGCATCATTTCTTAATTCCATTATTAATTTGTATAATTATAGGTTTTTGTTTATATTATATGATTTAATGAACTCTTCCTAAAAATCATATATATAGATTAATATTTCTTTATTGTTTAATTATGTTATCAAATATAAATTATAAAGGAACTTTTGATGTATCGAAAATGACATTTCCGAATGGTAAACCCCAGCAAATTGTTGATAGAAGTGGAAAATACCCTATAATATTTTTCAAATCCGGCAAATGCAGAATCATGGGATGCAAAAAGCTTTTAGATGTCAATAAATTACAATATAGAATAAAGGAAATTAAAATACAGTCAATTACGGTTACCATGGATATGGGACAATCTATCAATCTATATAACATGTCAACAAAATGTCTTTGTATGTTCGAGCTAGAATTATTTCCTGCACTGAGGCTTTTCAAATACAACCCAATGTGTGTTAACGTGTTTGCCAGTGGCAAAATAGTCATATTAGGGTTGTGAAATCTAGAGTACAAAAATATTGTTTGTGACATACAAAATGAAATCACCGGATTGGTCGATATCTGATTGGCTAATGATTGATTAAAACAACTTGCTTATTCATTTCATTTCATTTTTAAAATGCAAACTACACCGAAGAAAAATATGCAGAAGAAAAATACCAGTCAATATGGTAAATTTATTATTTTCTTTTATTATTATTTATTTAGACACATATGCCCCTATGATGATTGACAGAATTATTTATTATTATTCTCAAATGAAGGAAATTTTGAAGATCAAGGAGCCTGCAATGATCGAAGCTGCAATATATGAAATAACCAGAATTATTATTTCTGAACTGATTAAGCAAGCTCTTTGGGATAATAAAATCAACCGCATGGTTCAGGAAATTGAAACGGAATACCCCTATATTCTGGGTTGCAGTTGCTGCGATTTCCGGTACCACCGATATGTTGAGTGGAATATTACAAACTTAATAAGAAACTTGCAAGAAATGAAACTTTTAAGAAATAAATGTTTTGTATTTTATTTTTGTTTTGTTTTGTTTTGGTAGTAATAGTTTTATTTTGGTGGTGGTAACAATAATAATAATAAATGTTTTTGTATTTTATTTTTGTTTTGTTTTGTTTTGGTAGTAATAGTTTTATTTTGGTGGTGGTAACAATAATAATAATAATAATAATAATAATAATAATAATAATAATAATAATAATATCAATAATAATAAAAATAATAATAATAATAATAATAATAATAGTAATAATAATAGTAATAATAATAATAATAATAATAATAACTCGTAATAATAAAACAAGTGATATTAATAATGCATTTTATATAGATGAAAGATGTGTGTAAAATCATATACAAACTCCATGGGTTATTTCACATACAGTTTTATATATTTTTGCAGTCACGCACTTATCTTGCACTTATCACGCACTTATCATGCATTGTCTTTGTTAAAATCATATACATGTTTCTAATTGGTTAATCATTATCTGTTAAGGGTATAAAAGCGCGTCAACACCTTATAAAGATCTTAAATCAAACATGACCAATGAAAATAAGTGTCCAACCAATTCAGATGTTCCACAATTATAAAATGTATTTTTTAAAGGAGCCTATCAATATCCAATTTGACAAATCCAGCCAAATTCAATAAAACTCAATTTCAATCTCTTGCTGGGACTCTCTAAATGTTAGATATCAAGGATATTGATAATACATTCAAAAAGATCAATTCCAATTTAAATGATGTGCTTTCTCCAATCTGGAAAATTGTTACTGCTAGACTTTCACAATTGTTTTAATGAATAGTTTTTAGTGTTTAATAAATGCATTAATGTTTTCTTTGTTATTCTATAAACAAAATTATAAGTAGTTTTAAAATAGTTTTAAAATGATGTCTGAAAAAGGTTAAATATAAAATATAAAATAATTAATTAATATCGTTTAGAATATTTAATAAACTTTTTGTTTGATAAACTCAAAGAAATAACCGGTGTAAAAATTAGAGATATGTTGACTCTAGTTGAAGCATTGAGTAAAGAAGATTCATGTTGTGATTCTGGATGTCAGAGTGATGATACTGAAATTGTTAATGATTGAGAAATTAATACTGAAATTATTAATGATTCTGAAGAAATTATTGATGATACTGAAATTATTAATGATGAAGAAAATATTAAAGATACTGAAGATACTACCGAAATTATTAAAGATGAGCCTACCAAATTTAAGAATTGTATTGACCATGTTATAGAAAATATTATGATAGAATATTGTGGTGATGATGACTGTTCATGTAATAATCAATGAATCTTTAAAAATGTAGTTTTTATTAATAATAATAATAACAAAGAAATATTTATTAAAATCTATGATAAACTTTATTACATAAATATAAAACAGATGCTCCAGTTAATAGTTTTAATAAAAATTTGCAATTTGCGATATAAATATCTAAACGTTTGGCTTCTGTGGCAACTTGAATAATCGCTGATCATCCACCGTTTGTTTCTACCCACGGATCAATTTTTGTTTCTATCACCTAAATAATGATAAATTAATAACAATATAAAGTAATTTACCTCTATAGACCATTGGAAATAATTTTCATAGTCAGATCCAGATTTTAATATCATGTGTTTCATATACAATAATCCTACTATTATTCGCATCCATTTATTATTTTCATCAAACATGTAACTAAATATCGATTGGAATGACTTCTTTCTCTCCAATGTTGGCAAATTGAGAATTTTTTTATAATCAAATGGAATGTCTTCTACGATTTTCTCGGTATGGTTTACCATGAATTTTATGTTTTTAATGATATCATCTTCTTCTCTATTATTAGAGACCAGCTCATTCAACAAAGTTATAAAAAATTTAGTTTCTGGCATTTTATAAAAATATTTGAAAGTGTAAGCTTATTTATACTATATTCGACCAATCAGAATCATGCAATACTAAGAAAATATGTAAAAATAATTAATGGAAATGACAATGATGATTTGTTGGCACTGTTAACTTCTTTCTATTTGTTGTGACCACTGTTAACTGGTTGTTGTAATTTCATTATACGATTGAACTTATCAGTTGTTTTATTAGAATAAAATTTTATACTATATTGAACTTGATTCATCATTTTTTCATTAAGTTTATGATTTTCTTTCAATTCTAATATTGATTTTCTTAATTCATTTTTGATAGTACCAATGGTCTTATTTAGATATATAATATCATCATATAATTCGTTTTTAGCTCTTTTTAAAATCTCATATGTATGTTCAAATCGGACTTCTAAATTACTCATTCTTTCAGATAATCTTTTGACTGGAGTTTTCAAATATCTAGGCCTATCTATCATATACAAAATATCCATCAATACTGCTGTATCAGGAAATACACATCTTGTAGAATTTTTACCTTGAACGGTTACAACAATTGAGTTGACCATATTAAAAACTAATATTATTATTATAATTTGTTTAATCATTTTCAGATCTATATAAATTAATATTTATTGTTTATAGCTAAAAGGTTTTATGTGTGTGTGTGTTTAACTTTTAATTGATCTAAATTAATATAAGATTAATTGTTTTTCATTTTTTATCATTATAAAGGATGTACCAAGCGCAGTTCAAGCTATAAATGAAATTAAACATTATGGTTATTAATAATTACTAAATATTATTATTATTAACTATTTGATAGATGATTATTTTAAAGTTATTAAAGAACGTCTGGAATTCTATTATCCAGAAATAAATGAAATATTGAAGAATAAGCCAAAATCAATAATTCCAGATTTAGTCTTTAATTATACGTCAATATGGATATTTACCGTAATTGACGAGTTCCTATGGGATGTCAAGCAAAACAAATTATCAAAAAATATGGAACCTGAATATCCATGTGGTGATGGATGTCATTACTGTACGGCCCGATATCGAAAGTATGTGAAATGGGCTTTCAATAAAGCTCTTCGACAATATTATTTTAGTAGAATTATTTCTTTATAATAAAAGTTTTTGTTGTACATGTCTTGGTATTTAATTACACATTAATAATAATAATAATAGTAATAAAAATAATAATAAGAATAAGAATAATAAAATAAATTTACAAAATATATATTAATTATAAAAAATAAGTAGTGAATTAAAATTCAAAAATGTTTGAAAATAGTATGAACTTGAGAAATTTTGAATGACCTTGACCTACTGTTGAATGACCTTGACCTACTTTTGAATGACCTTGACATTCTCTTGAATGACCTTGAAAAATGAGGATGAGTCATCCAATGACCTTGAACGAATCATGGTCTTTGTTTGAATGACTATGAATAGTTATGATGAGTCACCCAATAACTTTGAATGAGTCATGGTCTTTGTTTCAATGACCTTAAAAAATTACGATGAACCATTCAATGACCTTCAATGAGTCATGGTATTTGTTTCAATGATCTTGAATGAGTCATTGTCTTTGTCTTAAACATTTTTATACTTTTGGACTTAGAACATTTTTTTCTCAGCAGGGGAGAGGGGTGTGCTGGAGGTGACAAATCCCACTTCTCATGGGCTAATATATACTCCGGTGAAATCACAGAAAACAAAAATTATGATTAATTATTGAAATATTTAAAAAGTAGATTATGACTAATTAAATTCATGATTTTTCTTTTGTATAGTTGATTATTTAAATGTACCAAAGATATATATTTGGTGCCCCTTATTTCTTTTGTTTTTACTGAGTGTATGGAAAATAAAAAATTGACTTGATGATGATCCATTTTCACAAGGATCTAACAAACTTTTTCATATTTGAATTTTTGCGATTGATATCTAAGGAATTCCTTGTTGATATGAAAGATTGCCTGAAAATATATATATATATATGAAAGAATCCATTTACCAACATAATAATTATTATAAATTGACTTAATGATGAATTTCTATTCGAGGATTTCCTGAAATTGAGCCTGAAAAGTTTTAGAGTCATTTAACCCAGAAGATCGTAAATTGAATTTAATGAAATGATTATTTATTATCCGAATCGACTGAAAATGGTATGGAAATAATCATATAAAATTTATCAATATATTATTAAATTGAACAACAAGTAATAATTATTATGATTTTTCAACACAGTTTCAAAATCAGTAGATATTTCGTAAATTTTCATTTTTCATTTCATTTCCTATTTTGGTCTTTCACTTATTTCATTGCAAATTAATAAATGTGTTGATAAATTGATTGAGTTGTTGGTAAAGAAAGGATATTCTAAATTATTTTTGTTAATGACGGTAAAAGAGACTGTTAAGAAATTGATTAAGAATTATAAGAATTCATGTTTCAGAATGCTTAGATAGATTTACAGTATATTTTTATTAATAAGTCAAAGCTCAGCTGTCACTGTGTTTGGTTCTTGTTTGAAAATTTACATATAATGAGTGTAATGCGAAATACGTTGGAGATATTTCTCATCGTCTCTAAACCTTGATTCTTGAGACTTGTGGACCTAAAGAGTTTACCATTATTAGTGTACATAGTAGTTGCTGTATAAGTGAAATTGGCATGGCTAGTACGTATATAGATATTTAATATATTATCAAATAAAAATTAAGCGAATACGTAACAAAAAATGACACATTTAATTAAAAATAAATAAAATCGTTCGACACAATTATTTTATAGAAATAATCTTACAACAAAATGTTACCAGTGCATTTAAACAAAAAATCACAAATCAATCAGAAAAGAATAAAAGCTTTCTAATTGGTCTTTAATATAGTTAACTTTATCATTGCATTCAATATTTTCACAGATGGTCTTGATTTCTTTCAATTGTGTTTTGAATGTGTTCTTAAGATTTTTAACGTCTTTCCAGGTCAGAACTTCGTGAGCTGATTTATAAATGTTCAAATAGATATATTCCACCATATTCGATGCATTATTCATTATATCTTCAATTTTTTTATTTAAATCATTTTCAAATTTCTTGCCCACCTCTAAATGAGTATCCTTTCCATTTTCATAAACATTATCCCTTTGATTCTGGAATTTATCAGGAAATGATATTTTTTTTCTAGTGTTAAGTTGGCTGAACGAATTCTGGTAAAGTTCGAGGTCATTGAAAATGAATAATCGCTCTAAAGGGGAAAGCTTTAACCATCTGGATTCATTCAAAATATATTTCACGGTCTCGGATAAGTTATAAAGAACATGAATTACCGCTTGCAAGGTCTTATCAATGAGGACATTTTCAAGGTCAATCTCTTTTTCACCAATGAGACAATTTGCAAGGTAAATCTCCGTCTTATCAAATATCACTTTTGTAATTTCTTGTTCGTTATATCGTTGAATGAGTTCTCTTGGATAATGCATTTGTAATTCCCCTATTTCCGCTAGTTCCCAAAATGATAGAATTTCGACTCCAAGTAATAAGTGAAGCTGGTTTGCCACACATTCAGACAAACTGACAGAATTTATGAAATATATTTCTAGTTTCTTGAGTCTTTGAGATATAGTTTGGAAATAAGAGACCAGTTGTTCACGGTTAATCTTTTGCACTTGAAACATCTTTATGCACTGCAGAGCAGAGTGCCAATTTCTACGTTCAGCTATATTGGCATTGTGCAATCCATCTAAAAGCGTCATCATTTCAAACGTTAAGAAACCATATTTCATTCCTAAACCTTTAGGGGTCGCAATAACGTAACCTTCACAATAAGATTCAGGCTTTGCCATATTTTGAGAAAATTCGACCAAGGCATCGTAATAATTCTGTAATTTATTTGCTAATGGACTCATGGAATTTAGGGTTTCTTTAATTGCCGTCGAGATTTCATTGAGATCGTCCTCTGTCGTTTCCGCATTTACCGAACAGAAAATATTCTTTTGCATGCCCACTTTCATACTTGTCAAAGCTTTGTTTATCTTATAAATGTATTTATGTGCAAATCTACTATACATACATTCTGCAAGAGGAA
Source organism: Schmidtea mediterranea (assembly GCA_022537955.1). NCBI lineage: Eukaryota > Metazoa > Platyhelminthes > Tricladida > Dugesiidae > Schmidtea > Schmidtea mediterranea. The sequence continues at coordinate 3,734,585 of CM039680.1, forward strand.
TTTTAATTTCCTTCATTTTATTATTTAATTTTAATGACTCAATGGGGCATCTACCCATAGGACAATTAGGTTCTTGTATTTTTAAAAGTACCTTTACACAATCACAACAATAGGAATGCCCACATTTTTCAAATATTACCATATTTTCGTTGGTTATAGCTGAAAAGCAAATTAAACATTCTTGGTCGTTTTCCATTTGTTGATCAATATATATTTTTAATTATATACATACTTATTATTTAAACAATAATTAAAATGATTTTTAACATTTTAAACATTTTTATATCACATATAAAATTCAATTAAACTTTTTAAATATTATCAAAAAATAGCTATTAAAATATAATATAAATAATTTTTAAATTTATTTTATTTTACGATTTATTTATTTTTTAAAACTTTAATTTCACATTATAAATTTAACTAGAAAATAAAAGTATTTTTAAGCACTTATAAACGAAATTCGGATTACAAACCTGTTATAAATTTTGGTTTTGTTTCATTATTTATTTTTATTTATATATTACATTAATTAGCTTTTAACCGGTGGTGGAGCAAAAGGAACTTACATGTTTCGGTAAATGAATTCTTGAACAGCTGATCCTGTCTACTAAATCCTTTATTATGATGCTTTCCATAACATAAAATAACTTTTATATTTCAACTTTTAAAAGATTAACAATTTTTAAATATTAATTTTAAATTAATTTTAAAAAATATTTTATTTTTTTAATAAAATCTTTTATTTTATAGCAAGACTTTTGTTTATTTTAATTTAATATAAATACATAATTTACTTATCATTTTAAAAATTTTAAAACGTAATAGAAATACTTGTATTGTAATATTTTTTGGCATTATCATACTATTAACATTGGATAATATATAATCAATATAATATTAATGGAATATAATTAAATAAAATTTTAAAATAGTTATTTTTATTATTAATTGAATACAATATTAATATTTATTAAATAATATAATTAAATTAAATATTTAACAAAAATTTTTAATTTACTATAATTACATAATTTACTTCACTTTTCAAAAATTTAAAAACGTAATAGAAATACATTTATTGTGGTATTTTTCCTGGCATCATAAATAATGATATCACAAACTGTTAATATTAGCTAATATATAAACAATTTAAAAATTATTTATTATTTTAAAATAAGGAACTAAATATAATATTAATGGAATATAATTAAATAAAAAATTAAAGCAGTTATTACTTATTATTAAATTAAAAACCAAATTATCAAGTAAATGCTTCAATCGAAACACATGAAAATAATTAGCATATTTATTTAGCTGCAAAAACTGGTTTAATATATTATTTTTGAGATCATTCAAAATCATATTTTATTATTTTTAAAATAAAAAATTAAACATAATATTAATGGAATATAATCAAAAAAAATATTAAAATATTTATTTTTATTATTAAATTTAAAAACACAAAAAATTATCATAAATGGTTCAATGATGATATCATACTTAATCTACTTCTCACATATCATTGGGATATTCAGATTACATTTTGGCATTCATGAAATAAATTTTAACCAATGTGGGATATTTTTCACAAATAAAGTCCATATTAAATGCTACCAATGTCAAATTAAGAGTATTACTTATTGTCAATCATTTGTATTTGTTATTAAAACATGGTATTTCCTGGTATTTCTTTAAAATTGTTGGGCCAAGACTGAGTTTTGTTTAAGTGAATCGTAAAATACATGCAAACACTGCAATGCATATTTAAAAAACAAACCTATGAACACCAATTAAACACTCTAAAATATGAGATGAAATATGATTAAAAATACAAAATCAAAAAACATAAAAATAAATTAAAATATATACAAAGATGCATCAAGAGCCGCACGAAATTTACACAAAAATAACATATTAACACGATAGTTTGACCGATTACGACAGAGCTTTTATAATTTCAAAACATTTGGAAAGTCATTTGAATAAAACGATTTTTAAAGAAAATAATTTGAGTCAAAATAATTAAATCGAAAATAAAATAAATAATTTTTGGATTAAATCAAAAATAATAAAAGTTAAAGAAGTAGTTAGTACAAATAACCTAAGGTCAAATTTCTAGTATTAATTAATCCGAACGACCCAAATCATAAAAAATGAGTACAAAAAATCAACGATTCCACCTGAGTTTCTTGCTTAGACACAAGTTCTTATTTCTTAAAAAGATATCAACGTTTTGCTCAGAAATCTTGAAATTTTTTTGGTTGATAATTTATTGTTCTTGATTGTTGTCAAATATCGTTTCATTTAGTATAACGTTGAGTAATAATGTTTGTCAACGTGTTCGGTTTGAATTTCATTCACAAAAATCAGTCCATCTTTAATAACTTCAATAATCGTTCTTTGACTGGCATTTGATATTATGTGATAATTTTTATAATTTAATTAAATTTTTATTTTAAACTTACATATTTCGATGAATTTCAATGTGTTAGATAGTTAATGTCGTGGACGAAAAAATAAATTTAATAGATAAAATAACATATTTTGATAGTTCTCCTTGTAGACAAATGTTGAGGTCGTTGAAGCATCAGAAATATTTTCGAAAAAATTCTAAATTTTTCAAAGAAAGTATAAAAGTTGGGATAATTTAATGTCCAAGATCCTAATAATTGTCTAATTCAATAGTATTTTCATGAAAGAAATTTTGTGAACCAAGTTTGTGTGAAGGTATTTTTTTCTTCTATCATGAAATTTCTCTGTCCTCTTATATTATAAAATCCTACATAATGTTCCAGCTCTTACCAATATTTTATTTAAGCTATGAAACACACACGTTTATTATTGATTAGATTTTTTATTGATTGTATAAGATTCATTATGCTGTCTCTTTTGCTATAATTTGAAAATGACTTAAATAAAAAGATTGAAGATATAATGAATAATGTATTGAATATGGTGGAATATATCTATATAAATATTTGTGAATCAGATCACGAATTTCTGACCTGTAAAGACGTTCAAAATCTTAAGAACACATTCAAAAAACAATTGAAAGAAATCGAGACCCTCAGTGAATATATTGAATTCGGTGGTAAAGTTAAGATTATTAGAAAACCAAATAGAAAGCTTTTATTTTTTTCTGATTGATTTCTGATTTTTTTTTGTTTAAATGTACTAGGATAATTTGTTGAAAACTTATTTTGTTAAAATAAATTGTGCTGAACGATTTTATTTCTTTTTTAATTAAATATTTAATTATTTTTGCATATTCTCAAAATTTTTATTTACACATTTCTGAGTTAGAGAGCTCACATTTACTTAATAGTACGTTTTCATTTTTTGTTGCCATTAACCTCTAAATCTATTTGGAAAATCCACATTTATTATTATTTTTATTATTTTTTTTATTTTTAATTTATTATTAAAAAATTCATTTCATTTAAACAAAAAAATAAGTAAAAATAAATAAATAACTGCCGCGAGATTTCCATAATGTTGAGCACTGTAAAAATATTCTCAGGTTAATTTTTGTATAATTGTTGCCTAATTATAATATATATTTGGCTTTGGTCAAGGTGCCGCTTTTTCACTTCTCTTATATCAATCTATGATTTTGGAAGTCTCTATTTTTTCGATAGTTGAGGTCATCATACCATCTTTCGTCCCTCTTGCAACTTCCTCATTGTTTTGTTTTTCTAAAACTAATTTAAAAATACTCTCGTTGGTAATCTCTAAACATAAGGTTTCTTGTAGATATTTAAAATTTCAATAAGTTTAAATGTTTAAATTTCGAATTCAAATAATTGAAAATAAAATAAAATTAAAATAAATATTTAATTAATTTTAATAATTTCAAAATAAATATTTTTAATATATTTTATTCAAATTTTTGATTATTTTTAAATTAAACTTTTTCAACATATTTCTGTATTATACTGTGGGGTTTGTGGTATTGTGCAACCTTGACCCCAAATAGAATCTTTCATTACCCTCCAATGGTTACCTTTTGCAAAGCAACGCTGGTGCTGTAACCACTGGCTATGAGATCGCCAAAATGAGTGCTACGTAAGAACTGCTAAGGCCTGATCTCAAGATGGTGTTGGGCTATAAGCCATCACTAAAACAAAACAACCATGAAAAAGTCATGTCGAAAAGTTATGAAAATGGCTATTTGTAACACAAGCACGCACCGCAAACAGAAATTAAAAATATAATAAAAACATTAATTAAAACAAAATAAAAAATAACATAATTAATTAAAACAAATAATTAATAAATTTTGCACGAAAAATACATAGAAAAATAAAGTAAAATTATAAAACCGCCAAAACCTTGCAAAATAAGGTTTAGAAAATACACAGGCGGAGGAGGCGACCAGAATAAGAATCAGCAAAAAAATAAAAATACAAATTTAATAAAATTAATATTAAAAAATTAAGAAAAATAAATAACAAAAGAGAAAAATATAAAATTAAATAAAAGCCATCAAAAACCCGAAAAAATGGCCAAAAAAGATTCGAAATTAGCTGATTGGTCGCACACACGCATGAAAACAGTATAAATACAATAGCCATTGTCATAATATTTAACCTTAAAAAACTTTAAAAATATTTTTGAAAACTAAAAATTTTGAATTTCGAAATTTGGTAAGCTTATATTTCATTAAATAAATTGTTTTGATTAAATTAAATAAATTAAATTAAATAATATTGTTTTTTATTGATAAATTAAATAATATTGTTTTGAGTTTTTAAATTTTAATCATGGATGGTCGAGGTACTTTTAGTATCGACGACAGGTCCCCCTAATTTAATATGATTTTATGTTGTAATTTGTGGAAGATGGCTTGGCAGGATTCAATTCCCTCAGTTAAATTTGAGGGATGTTGATGTGCTGCCTTGTCGTCAACCACCCTTCGGTGTCTGCCGGTATGGTCAGGTCTAGTCACACTGATCGCAGAGTAGGACGCCGTCGTACTTCACCGTGGCGGCCATTACAATGTTGGTCGGAGCGGTAGGGATTAAAATGCGGGAATATCGACATAGCTAGGGGGAAAACATTCAAATGAATGTTTAGGTAGGGATACAATTTTTGTTTAAAACCTGTCGAATTGTTATATGAAAAGGGACGACTAGGGTTAAGTCGATAGAAACAAATGAACGGATTAACAAAACTGAATGTTCTTTTTAATTTATGCCTTTGGTGAGAAATGGTTTTATAGAACATCTTTAAATAAAAATTAAATTGGGTTTTTCTCAGCAAATGATTGGAGCATCAGCATTTTTTCTTTTCTGCATCGAACGTTTTATTTACTAGTTCTAACGCCAAATAGGACAATTTCGCAATTAATATCGAACGATGAAATGTATGTAATAGGGAATGTTTGAAGAATGTTCGGATTAATTAATTTAAAATTTTATAATTATTATATTTAATTTATTTGCAAATATAACCCATTAATGGAATGAAATTCTCCCTCGTTTAGTCAGGAAAATCTCAAGAAAATCTTTCCGAAAATTCTCAGCAAACGTTTCAATAATCGAAATTTCCTTTCTAAAAATGCATCCAGGATACAAAATCCCCAAATCAACGCGAAAATCCGATACCACGGCATTACAATTAAATCACGATGCATGCCAACAAAGATAAAACAAGCTGTTCGCGGAGCACGAACGCACGCTCGGCACGTGGTTCGCTCCCGAAGCGGTCAAAATCCTCCAGGATAAAATCCACCGGCTGTCCAGATGCCGAGAGGATTTAATTGCAGAGAACCGGGCTCAGCGAATTATAATAAATGACCAAAGCGCCGTCTTGGTGGCATCATTTACAGAAGCTGAACTAGTAAAACGCCTAGCGGGTCGCGATCTGGCGGTAAAGTTGAATTTGATCCCCGCGAACCATCTTCCGGAAACGACTCAAGCTGGTCCAGCTCAGACTCCCAGGACCAGCAAGAAGCACCATCCCAGCAAAAATCGTCGTCGCCGTGAACGACGCCGAGCTGAAGGCCTCACAATCCTAAATAATGCTGCGCAAGTGCTCGAAGAAGCCGCCGCACTCGTCGCGGAGCAGCATCCGGAATTTGTGAAAAGAGATGACCCCGTTTCAACCCCGAAAAGATCAACCGAACTGGTGCTACCAACTCCGGCGAAGGACATTGATGAGATACCAATATGCCTAGACGTTTCACCCGTCGAAAATTCCACCCCAACAACGAAAGAGAGATCGCCGACTCTCACGAGCTGCTGGATGAACGAATTTGGAGAAGAACTATGTCACACCGTTCCTCAGGTCGGAACTATACCATTTCAACCCCTCCGGAACAAACGAAAGTTCCCCGTCGATATCGACGAATGACCACCAAATAAAAAGAGGGATAGACTCCATTATCCTGACATTATTTATATATTTATACACTAATTATATTTTTGTGATTTCTTTTTGTTAAATTTGGTATAGATTTAATAAAAGTATATTTTTGTAATTCTTATTCTCTTAATAATTTCTGATTTCTCTAATTAATCGAATTATGAATGGATGCCTAAAGTTTGGGTGGATTGCCTTATGATGTTGATAGAACCTTAGGTAGGTATGAAGTAGATTGAGGAAGTTCTTATTTCACCCGTAAAGTCGGAATTACGGAATCTCGGTTAACGGAAATTTAAAACTTCAGTTTTTATTATAGAAATACTAATGATTAAAAGTAATTTTGGTTAAAAAATGAAATAAGCATTCTCGGAGGAGTTTATTTTTCCTAAATTATTAATGAGGTGGTGATAAACCCAAAATTTCGGCCGATATAACAGAAATTTTGATAATTTATGTAATATTTTAAATTTTCACATGTTATTTAAATAAAATACTTTATGATTTAAAACAAATTTCTAGGGTAGAAATTTTACCTATTTTCAGTAGCTTAGCAATTAAAGTCGGAAAATTAGATAAATTCGAGAAGCTGAATTTTAAATGTTTATTTATAAATATTTTATTTTTATTAAAGTTTCTAAATCATCATCTTTAAATTTCATAAATTAAATACCTGAAATTGGTTTTTGTTAAATTAAATTAATAACTAATAGGTAAGCGACTAAACGTCTGATAAAGGTGCGATCCACTACAATCGGTACTAAAGATTTTGCTATGTATTAAACGGCGACTAGGGGAAAACAATATGTAGGACGTATACATGGGTTCGTCATAGAATAATGGGAAAGGTGTGCACAGATATCGAAAAGGTTAAAGGAGTTAGGTAGACGTAAGCCCTTCTATCGGCCGTCAGGAACCCGAAAGCGAGATTATCACAAGGAGTAGTCTTGGAAACGGGGCTCACCTGCTTGTGGACTCTCGGCTGCTGTATACAGTACCAACATGGGCTTGCCCATAGGTATACAGTGGTTAGATTAAAATTGTGGGGCGTCGGGGTGAGAAAGGAAATACCCTAGGGAATGCACGAGTAGTTGAAGAAGTAGTGTGGATGAATGAGCTCAGATTAAAACAAAATTAATTCTACCCTGTACGCCAACAATGGGTTCAACGACTACCGTTAGAAGGTTTATGTACGATTTCTTATCCCGGTCCCTTCCATGTGTGCATGATACTTCTAATACTTAACTTATCATCCGAACTTCTCAACACTTCAATTTAACGAGATTAATTTTATTATAAATAATTCAAAAAACTAGAAAATCAACTATGACCATTTAATAAATAAGCAATTCAAAATTTAGAACAGTCTTTTGGTTGTGCGGCTCGACACTTAGCGCGTTCCGTCTTTCCCGGTCGACGTGGCGCTAGTTTGGTGGTTTCAGTTGCCTCCCTATAGACCAGCTGAGTTGTAAAATAATTGAAAAAATTTGTTAGATTTTTTAAAATTTTAAGATTGTTAGATAATTGTTCTAGATACTTGTTGAATGAAAATTAATTGTACAATTTCTCTTCATTCGTAGAAATAATCATATATATTTAAATTATTCAGAAAATTGTCAATAACAACATAAGTATTGGGTATCATAAATTAATTATTTTCATTTTCTATTTTATTGATTTCGTGGATATCAATCACAAAAGTAGTATAATTTAGAGATTTTTAAGAGGATGCTCAGTACGGTTATCAGTATACTTATGAAAATCGTTGAATTATATCTATGGGTTGACTGGTAATTTTTATTGAATTTATACTTGATTTACTGATTAATTTTAATTATTTGAGCAACATGATATATATTTTATGATTTTACAATAATTTAGTGAAATTTAATTTATGTGGTATACATAGACTTTATTCAATTTTAGTCATTTTTGATGAATTTTTATTTGATAGAATTTGTTGCCAGAATCAAATTGTGGTGATTTTCGACATAAAATATTGGGTATCGATAACAATTATGTAATACTTTAAAGAAAATTCATTTTTATTGGTAAAATTCAGATTTTTATGATAATTTTAAAGGAATTTGATTGGTTGAATACGTATAGTAAATAAGATCCGAATGATGGATTTTTAAGGATCTTATTCAGTTAAATATAGATTTTTAAAGAAATTTTACCTTGTAGGTATTTACAAAAATATGTATATTGTTGGTGCATTGAGGGAAAATGTCATTTCAAGGGAAATGATTGGTTAATAAGAAATTCTATGATATTTAGGGGGAAATAATCGATTAAGAACAAGTTTGTTCTCATTTTTAAAGGGGTTGAGTTAGTTGAATATCTGTGTTCAAAGGGTAAATATTTTCTAAATGGAAAATATAACGGAGGAATTTATAATATTTTCAGGGTGCTTTGTTCAGATAGATATCAATATGTGTGTAAATCTTTTGAGAGAGTGGAAATATTGTCATTTAAAGAGAAATGATTGGTTAAGAAGAGAATTTATGATCTTTTAAGGAGAAATAATTAGTCATGAGACGGATTTTATTTTAAGGGGAGTTCAAGAAATTTATTTGGTTGAATATCGATATGTCAGTGAGTTTTATGTGATTCATTTCAAAATTCGTTAATCAGTAACCTATCATTAATATTTATTGGTTCAGTAACTAGTTATTGGTAACATTTTGGGTTTGTAGTCAATAACCAAGTATTTTAAGAATAAATTATCGACGTGGAACAAGTTTATTGATATTTTTAAGGGGTTGAGTCGGTTGAATATTGTTATTTAAAGGGTAAATACTATCTAAATGAATATTTTTAAGAAAAATAACATTTAATAGAAGAATAATTGTTCAAAATTGGATACATTTTTAGAAAAAGTTGAAAACTGTTTGACTTTTACAAAATAATTTCAATGATTTCAATAAAATATAATAATCAAATACAAAATTTTATACAGAAAAGATAATTTTCTTGCTAACTACTCAGTAACTAAACAGCCAAGTGATTTAAATATATAGAAATATTAATGTTGTGAAAGAGAGTGAAGAAAATTCTATTAATAAATTTGTATTTTTATTTGTATTTCTTGTTATTGATTTACTTTTATTTAAAGTTTTGTTGGTAAGTAACCAAATATTTATTTGTTCAGTAACTAGTTATCGGTTACCTAATATGTATACAGGTAGTCGGAATGAAGTTCGCAACCGGAAAACCTCAACATCTAGTGGATAGAAGAGGAAAATATCCAATCTTATTCTTCAAGAGCGGAAAATGCAGAATAATGGGTTGCAAGAGACCATTACAGGAAGAGGATCTCAAATATTAGATTCAAGATTTACAAATACAAACATTATCTTTGAATATTGACATGGGTTGTCGAATCAACTTGTATGATTTGTCTACCAATACAGAAAACAATTACGAACCGGAACTGTTTCCTGCATTAAGACTTGTCAAGTGTAATCCACTTTGTGTGAATGTATTTGCAAGTGGAAAAGTCGTTGTCATGGGGATAAAAACACTGGAATACAACAGTCTAGTACAAGAAATATTTAATTTTATAAAACATTTAATTAATAATCTTAATATCGACGAAGAAATACTAGATTATTTATTAAGCACTGATTGTGTTTAAATAGATTGAATTCTGACGATTGTAAAAATTAATAATGATCGACGAGCAAGAATCATACGTATTCGAAACAATTTTGATGAAGATGGAAGAACTCTTTCCAAATATGAAAAACAAACTTTCCTATTGTGCTCCTGAATATTTAGCTACACGGATCTATCAAATGACAGGAATCAACATCGAAGAAATTGTACGGATGCAATACAAATCAGTTCAAGGATCTGGTTTTAAATGTTTAGATGACTGCATTGTTTGTGACGATCCCTCAATGTTGACTTGCCCATTTGGATGCAGATGCTGCAGAGACTACAAGAAGAAAGAAGTTTTACATATTTTGTTGGCTGAGCTAAGAAGAGCTTATTATAAGCAGATTTGTGATGATGTAAATTAAATTTGATCTTTTACGAGTTTATTTTATGTGCTTATAGTTTTTTATAAAGATTTTAATTGTTGAATTATTATTATTAATATTTTTATAATAACATTATCATTTTTATTCAATTATAATAGTTTTATGTATAAAATACTAAAAATATAAATTAGAAATATATAAAAAAATATATTTTAAATTTCAAAAATTATACTAAAAATTTAAATTAGAAATATATGGAAAAATAGTATTTTTAATTTCAAAAATTATACTGAAAAATTTTAATTTGAAATTTTACGCAAAAGTTTAATAAGAAATACTTAAAAAAAATTATATTTTAAATTTCTAAAATTTGAAAACACAATAATATTCTTAAAAATATACTAAAAAACACACATAAAAATCCTCTTAAAAATATATTTAAAAATTTTCGAAAATTTTCAAAAAATACACACACAAAAATCCACTTAAACAATTTCGAAAAAAAATACACACAAAAAATAACATCATTATGTAATCAATACACACCGTAAATAATCACTAAATAACCCCCCCCCCTTCCTCCCCCTTATATATTATACAATGGTGTATAGTCCCAGTGTGCCCTAACTACCTACTTTACAGGACTCTGTTTAGTATTAATTTTAGTAATTCGAAATACCTCATCACTCCAATTACTATCGACATTCTTGATGAAAAGTGAAGCAGATATTTTACTAATTCTAACGTGATCACTAACTTTATATTATGGTTTTGTAATTTTTACAACTTTTTTAGACCGTACTGATTTAGCTAATGTTTTCGAGCTGATATTTACAGGTCTAAAACTATTCCGACTTCGATGTGATGAATTATTATAACTAACAAGTATTTTCGGTAATAAATATATCCATATTTTATTACCTTGATACACGAAATATTTCTTCAATCTATCTCTCAATGTCCGGTTAAGTCTTTGAACATGGGCGGCTTTGAGAATGTACAGAATAATGATTTATTTTGAGACGATCCAGGATTTGTTAACGTTACTATTGTAAAACTCCTTGCCTATAATAAAGACTAAGAAATTAATAATAAATTTTAATAATTCACATTATGTTTCTCACCTATTTAAACATTTAAAGTTTATTAAATTTCAGACACGCAGACTTGTTAGTTAAATTTAATTTATTTCAGTTAAATTGAGGTAATAAAGTAATAATAATAATAATAATAATAATAATTATAATAAAAATAATAATAATAATAACAATAATAATAATAATAACTAAATCGTTTTGCAAATTGTATGGATGCCAATTTTTAAATATATTATTAATTGCTTTAGATGTTTCCTCTGCAGATTTTGTCTTTGTTGGTACACCGCGGGCAAAACGACAGAAAACATCAATATACGATAAAATATATTTATAACCTTTGTTAATCTTCGAATACGGTATCATCTCCATCAAATCCGTTTGCCATAAATCATTAATACCAAATGCCTTATAAGCTCTCCTTGGAAATCTTTTCCGCATCGGTTTGTTAAAACTGTATGCAAGCTGATCTGATAACCACGTTTGAGTTTCCTTTTTCGAATTTAGGACATTTTTCTTTAAATTTGCCACTCCACCGAAACCTGCTTCGTCTTCTGGGTTCGTCCAAATCTTCTCCATTGCAACAAGATGATTTAAATTTTAATTTAACATTAGGTAATGATTGTCCCATCGTTTATTGTAATCCACCTAATAATGATATTGCTAATGGTAACATTGTTCTGATTAAACTGTCTTGTTGTTTATATATGATTTTTCTCATTTGCTTACGAGTTTTATTATTTACTAGCGATAACAAAGGTTTACGATGTTTATTCAATACTATTTCTTTAGATTTACTGATTTTAATTTTAGCTCTGACTACCTTTAATAGAATTTTGAGTAAATCATCGACAACAAAAGTTGGAAATAATTGTAAAATAAACATTCTTTTCATACTCGAAGCCCTTAACAATGCATTAAAATATGGGAAACTCTTATGATTTTTTACAATTTTAACTTTTTTCTTACTCTTTTTAATAATGTTTTTCGAAATAAGATTCATTGCAGGGTAATTCTTGTTTATTAGTTTTTTAGATGGTGTATAACTGGTTTTTGGTGGAACATGTGTCATTATTGTCTTTTTATTACTTTGTCTAAGTTTTCGGATATTTTTAAGCCTGGATTTCATAAACATTTTTACATGTTAATGTTTTCAACTTTGTTTATATACCATGACACCTTCTTTATTGAAAATATCTGTTTTTACCGTAAATCATCATTGCATTGTTGTGTGAAATTAAGAAATATATATCCATGTGGTGATTTTGTAGCATCTTGAAATGCACTGATGAGAAAATTACGATTATTAGGGTATGCTTGTCGATCAAGAAAATCAATAACTGTTGCATCCCTAGTATTCTTGAAAATAACTAAATATTGAACAATTAAATTCCTTGTTCGATTTGCGATTTTGAGCAATAAAGATCACAGTAACTTCAACATGTCGACTGATTTTTGTGAATAAATTATTAAAATCTTTTTCTTTATTAGCTTCCTGATACAAATCATCGATAATAATGACATCACATTTCCTTAATCAAGTTTTTATCAAAACCCTTTCATTTTTAAAATGGAAAATACTAGACCGATGACAAGTTCAGTAAAATCAAAGAACAAAATTGAAAATTATTGTAAATATATTATTTATTATTATTATCATCGTTTACAGATAAATATTAAGAAGGGATTTTAGAGCGTTTGTTCTTCTTTTACCCTCAAATACGAACAATTCTGAAAGAACAACCAGCATCAATGATTCCAGATCTCGTATACACCGAGACAAATATCTGGATATTTAATATAAGGGATCAAGCTTTATGAGATGTAAAGTTAAATTGAACAATGAAGGATATGGAACCCGAATACCCGTGTATTCTGCATTGCAGCTGTTGTGATTTCAGATATCAAAGATATTTGGAATGGTACCTCGTCAAATCTGTTCAAAATGTTTGTAAATTTAAACTTTTAAGAACATAAATGTTTTATTGTTTATTTGGTTGTTTTGGTTTGATTAGTACTAATTTTAATAGTCTGATTTTAATAGTAGAAATCTTTTAAATGGTAATATTATTAGTATTTGTTTGGTTTTAATAGCATTAATCGTTTAAATAGAAATAATAATATTAGTAATTACAATAATATAATAATAATAATAATAATTTCGCACATTAAAACATATATAGAAATAATGATAATTGAGGTACAAATAAAATGCACGAACCATACAATATTCATCAGTATCTATCAAAATTATAAAAGCTCGTTACTACCTTATAAAGATCATAAATCAAACATGACAAAGAAAATAGTGAGCTCTGCTATCAGTGTCCATCCAGTTCAGATGTTCCACAATTATAAAACGTATTTCTTAACGGAATCCATCAATATGCAAATTTTATATCCAGTCAAACTCCATCGAACTCAATTTCAATCTCTCTCTGGGACACTTTCAATGGTAGACACCACTGCAGAACTAAGTAATACACCAGCGTTGTTGATGTTCCAAGAAAATCCAAAACCTTTCTGAGAATGTCCTTGATGAACGAGATTGAACTTACATTTGCCATTTTGATCTGGGTTGCAGGGATGTCTCTTATAGTCAAACAAATATACATTAATATCTGTATGAGCAGTGACTAAACCATATCCTCCAAATTCATCTTTCTCAGCATCATAATGCCTGGATTCGAATCATTCATATCCATTTGGTACAATCACTGATGCAATGAGAAGATAATCTTGTTCTTCAGTTTGTGTAAGAAATATAATTCGTCGAGTGACAATGTCGATTATTTCCTTGGATAGTTTTGAAAATTTGAATCGTAATTTATGGCGAATTCAATGAAGCCGGTTCTCAATGTTTTCCTTGATCTATTCACGGTAATCACATAGAAATTTATATATATTTCTTATTTCCTCAATAAATCCGATGTCTTTCTGATCCAAATCGCAATTCCGATTCATCTTTTGAAGATTTTTACAAAATTCGGGTGAGTTCGCAATTGTAATATGAGTTTTCTTTTCAACAACGGGTGCCCATTTTTGTTATTAATTGATATTTGAGCGTGGTTTAATGAACAAAGACATGGAGTCTTTCGTGAGATCGATATTCTATTATTACTGGTCCACTGATCTTGGGAAAATCTGTTAATGTAAGGAAGATCATTTGTTTCCATATTTTGATCTAATATCAAATTCTGAAAGAACCAGATCTAATGGAGGGAAACATCCTGGATCGACAATAACACATTCTGACTATCATTTCTCCAAATTATAAATCCATAATTATCTTTGTTAAAAGCGAGAATGTGAACATGAAAATCATCGAAATCCATCATTAATCAAATTTTTTTTAAATTTAACAACTTTTAATTATATATTTGAATTATTTCATTTACATCCAAGACTTAAACAAACCGTTTCTAATCTTTTTTAAATAAAATAAATTTTTAATTTTCTTTTATTTTTAATTATTGTTGTTACTTGGAGAAAAGACTCAATTTTTGAATCCATTCTCCAATTTACTAAACTAAATGGTGGGCTAAAGGAACAAACTAGCCAAATTCTCAACACGTTGCATTAACAAAAAAATGGGAAAATGGTTTGAATAGGAAAAAATGTAAGTCTGAAATATGGTCATTTTATGATAGAAACTAGTAATGAATAAAGATAATACTTTCCCAGATTATAATTCAACAGAATATCCAACAGCCTATTGAACAGCCAAAAGCTCATCAAGCTGTTTATTGAATAATTAAATCCATACATATATATGTTCTTGTTCTTATTAATGTTTTTGTTATTGTTTTGTTTATGTTATATTTTAGTTAGTATTTTTTAGAGTAGTTCCATAAAGTGATTCAGATATGACACATCTAACTACTTATTATTATTTAGATAAACTTTATATTTTCTTATTATTATCATTATTATTATTATTATTATTATTATTATTATTATTATTATTATTATTAGTACTTTATTAACTCAATTAAACTGAAATAAAATAAATTTAACTAACCGGTCTGCGTGTCTGAAATTTAATAAACATTAAATGTTTAAACAGGTGAGAAATATAATGTGAATTATTAAAATTTATTATTAATATTATTATTCTTTATTAATAAAAATTATAAAAATATGGTTTTGTCACGCAAGCAAAAACTCTATAAAAATTCAGTAATTTTTGCAGTCTTTTATGTATAATAAAATGAATGTTCTCATTTTAATTTCATCTTTATTATTTATTTGTTTCCAAAGTGCCCAAGGCAATCTTACAGATGAACAGAAGAATGATCTCCTTGCAGTTCACAACGAGTTCAGAGCAGCTGTTGCTAGTGGACAAAGAGCTCCGCTGCCCAGTGCTGCAAATATGATGAACATGGTAAATATTCAAAGTTTACAAATCATTTTTTAAATATTTAGCGCTAAAAAGTTAATATTTATTACAATTGTTTAAGAAATGGAGCGATGAATCGGCATCGAAGGCGCAAAAACTAGCGAACCAATGTAAGTTTGATGACTTCACGATGGAGGATATAAGCTACGGAACGTACAAAAGCGTTGGGAATAATAGTGAGCTGCTTACAGAGGATATATATATCAGCAATCCGGTTTAGTAATATTTTAATTTGCAAGAATTTCTACTTATTTTTTAATAGCAAATTCTACCAGTTGTTAGACGACTTTTTTTATTACGACATGTCAACAAATATATGCAAATCTCCTAAATGTGAACATCATGCTCAAGTATTTATTTTTGTTTTAATTAATAAATTATATTCATGCGGGGTTTCAGGCTAAATCAAAACTGGTTTAGAATTTATTAAAATTTATTAAACGTAGGCGAAAATAATAATATCAATATGATAATATGAATTTAATAATATTTAAATATAATAATGTGAATATAATAATATGAATTTAATAATATTTAAATATTATAATGTGAATATAATAATATGAATACGGTAATATGAATATATTAATATGAAATTAATAATATGTGAAGATAATAAAATAAATATAATAATGTGGATTTAATAAGATAAATATAATAATGTGAATATAAGAATATATATATATATATATATATATATATATATATATATATATATATATATATAATAATCATAGCGCACCTGAAATAGTAAATGAAATTTTCCGTAATATCTACATAGGATTACGTTATATGAAACGAGATGCACTGTTGTTAACCCTGTTAACAATTGCATTTTCCGATTTTATGTCTAATTATTATGATATTTGTAAAATTGCCCAATCATATCAATTCCATTTGTGATAAAAGTTATCGAAAAATATTAATTAAGCAAATTAAAAAGAACTTTCAAATAAAAATTAATAAGTCAACATGTTCATTTAATTTATTTTATTTGATCATTCTATTATTATAATCTTGATTTATTTAGTTATTCTATATTAATAATTATAATAACATAAAATAATGTAGATGGTATGGGCTGATTCTCAAGAACTTGGATGTGGTATGTCCAACTGTGACACTTCACAGCTTAAGCAAAGTTATTTAATCTGCATTTACGGACCTGGGCATATTTTTATATTTTTATATTTTTATTTATTTAAGTTTTAGAGGAGATGTGAAACTCAAACCTCCATATATAAGCGGACCTCCTTGCTCGCAATGTCCAATTGGAACATCTTGTGTCGATTCATTATGCAGTTGACTTTTAAAATGATTTTCTGTCATTTATCAAATGAAAATATTTCAAAATAAATTTTTTCATTTTAAATTATTTTTAAAATCTATTTTATAGTTTTAATTATTTTTTTGAGGTGTAAATGTAAAAAAATCTTTTGGGTCAAATTTAAAGGTCAAATTTTAAATAAAGACAATGACTCATTCAAGGTCAAATTTTAATGCTCAATATTCAAGGTCATTCAAATTTTCAAGGTCAACTTACAATTTTGAAATAATTAATGAAATCTTCCTAAATATCTACATAAGATTATTTTTAATTATTTTTTTAAAGTGCAATGTAATAGGATTGTAATAGGATTACGTTATATGAAACGAGATGGCACTGCTGTTAACCCTGTAAACAATTGCATTGAAATTAAAGGTATGTACTTACCATTTGTATCAAAAATGTACACTTACACTTTAAACTACATCGTTTCACATAGTGGTGTATTATTGTGAATATTATTGGCATTCTTTTCATTAAGATGCTGATTTCTGCTGTTGATTTTGATCCTTTTGCGTAGTTCGTGATTATCTTTGTTACTCCTTCTAATAGCTCGGTGGTATTCTTGTTTCTCGTCTATTTTGGCATTATTTACTTAGTTATTTTGATGATTGCTTCCATCTGTTTTCGGTAATTCATTCTAGTATCGTGGATTTCGTTATATTCTCGTTTCTATTTTGCCTGATTACTAAAATATTTTGATTTTGTCTCTTGGCTGTTTGTGACTTTAGTAACTTGTTAGGCCATGTCTAATAGGTTTTTTTGTCTTCCAGTTGTCATGTCATTTCCTGATTCGTAGCTTGATTTGACAATTGTATTATTCACTGGCTTTATTTTGGTGTTGATCTCATATTGCTTTCTCTCATTAGTTTTACTGTTCCAGATGGGTTCTGAGTCTGTTTATTTGGACAATTCCGAGCCATATGTCCCCATTTTAGAGAGTTAAAACATTTTCTGCGTCTTTTCTGACAAATGTTAGTTACGTGGCCTCTCTTCCCGCATTGCTGACATATTTGATGTCGATAGCAGTTGTTCTCTCCGTCTCCGGATTTTTAACAAGTTTTTCAATATTCTATGATATTTAGTTCGTTATATTTCGTATCGATTGTCCAGATACTTTTTTCGTTCGTTGTGGTTTTCCTAATTTTGTTTTGTTGTGCATATCCATGCCGTAATGTAATTTTCCTTTCTACATGGGTTGTTTTGCTGAATTCGTCAATTACATTTTCTTTTGTCTCAATTATCAATTCACTGACTGTTTTTGATCTGTCTTGCATATTCAGATTTCTTGTTTGTTGCTTTTGGATTCTCTTTTCGATTAGTTATCTCTCTGAAATTTTATTAGCCATTAAAATATCTATTACCTCTTATTCGATTGACGTCACTCCTATTCCTATATTGTCCCCTGTTGTTGGTATAGATTTTGACTCCAATACTTTACTTTTAACGTTTATTTGAAGTGCCTCTTTCTTGACCTTTTGATTATTGTTTAGACCTTGTTGTAACATGTTTATTTTTGCTTTCCTTATCAGTTCTCTTTTCGATTTTGTAGTACCCTCTGATTTTGATATTTTAGTTTGTTTTTCTGAATATCTTTTATCGCTGATTTTGTTGTTTTTTCGTAGTCTGTTGTTCTCTTCTGTGGTGAACTCTTGTATTATCTTAATTTTTCTTCGCAGCTCAATTCTTGCTCTGATTTAATTTTGTGCTCCTGAGTTTAATATTTCCTTATTACTTCATTTTCTTTATCGTTATTTATTGTCATATCATCCTTGCTGTTGACAACACACTGCTCCGCAGTGTGGATTTCTTTTGTATTGACTATTTTCAACATAATGCTTCTACTTGGTATTTGATTTCTGTTCATCCGTCTTTGTCAAATTTCTTGAGTTTCCTCTCTCTGTAATCTCTGCCATTCAATTTGTTACAGTTCCGGATATTATCTGGTCCAGTGACATCTAACATAGTAGTGGGATACTGGCCCTCTAGCTCAGAAGCCATCTAGCTCACATACCCCCCGGCAAAAAAAATTTTTCCTAAGTTTAAAAGTACAAATTTTTTAGAACAAAGACAATGACTCATTCAATGTCATTTAAACAAAGACCATGACACATCAAAAAATTTTTAAGGTCATTCAAACAAAGACCATGACTCATTCAAGGTCATCGGATGACTCATCATATTTTTTCAAGGTCATTCAAAAGTAGGTCAAATTCATTGGATGGGCCATCAAAAATTTTCAAGGTCATTCAAAAGTAGGTCAAGGTTATATTATTTTTAAACATTTTTAAATTTTAATTTACTACTTATTTTTATAAATAGTATATATTTTGTAAATTTATTTTATTATTATAATATTATTAATATTATTATTATTATTATTAATATTATTGTTATTATTAATATTATTATTATTAATATTTTTATTATTAATATTATTATTATTATAATTATTATTATTATTCTTGTTATTAACATTATTACTATATAATGAAAACCAAGACATATACAACAAATTTATGATAAAGAGATAATTCTACTATAGTAGTATTGTCGGAGAGCTTCATTAAAAGCCCATTCCACATACTTCCGATATCTGGCAGCGCAGCAATGACATCCATCACCACAGAGGTATTCGGGTTCCATATCTTTTGACAAATTGTTTTGTTCGATATCCCATAGGAACTCATCGATTACAGAAAATATCCATATTGATGTATGATTGAATATCAAGTCTGGAATTATTGATGGTGGCTTATCCATGATTCCATGTATTTCTGGATAATAGAATTCTAGACGTTCTTTAATAACTTTAAAATAATCATCTAAAAAACAAGTAATAATAATAATAATAGTAATAATAAATTACCATAATGTTTAATTTCATTCATAGCTTGAACTGCACTCGGTACAATCATTTATGATAAAAATTGAAATAACAATTACTTTTATACTAATTTAGGCATACACACGCACACAAATCTTTAGTTATAAACAATAAATATTAATTTATATAGATTTGAAAATGATTAAAGAAATTTTAATAATATTATTAGTTTTTAATATGGTCAACTCAATTGTTGTAACCGTTCAAGGTAAAAATTCTACAAGATGTGTATGACCTGATACAGCAGTATTGATGGATATTTTGTATATGATAGATAGGCCTAGATATTTGAAAACTCCAGTCAAAAGATTATCTGAAAGAATGAGTAATTTAGAATTCCGATTTGAACATACATATGAGACTTTAAAAAGAGCTAAAAACGAATTATATGATGATATTATATATTTTAATATGACCATTGGTATTATCAAAAATGAATTAAGAAAATCAATATTAGAATTGAAGGAAAATCATAAACTTAATGAAAAAATGATGAATCAAGTTCAATATAGTATAAAATTTTATTCTAATAAAACAACTGATCAGTTCAATCGTATAATGAAATTACAACACCCAGTAAACAGTGGCGGCAACAACTTGAAAGAAGTTAACAGTGCCAAAAAATCATCATCATTACCATTTCCATTATATATTTTTACATATTTTCTTAGTATTGCATGATTCTGATTGGTCAAATATAGTATAAATAAGCTTACACTTTGAAATATTTTTATAAAATGCCAGAAACTAAATTTTTTATAACTTTGTTGAATGAGCTGGTCTCTAATAATAGTGAAGAATATGAAATCATTAAAAACATGAAATTCATGGTAAACCGTACCGAGAAAATCGTTGAAGACATCCCATTCGATTATGAAAAAATTCTCAATTTGCCAACATTGGAGAGAAAGAAGGCATTCCAATCATTATTTAGTTACATGTTAGATGAAAATAATAAATGGATGCGAATAATAGTAGGATTAATGTATATGAAACACATGATATTAAAATCTGGATCCGACTATGAAAATTATTTCCAATGGTCTATAGAGGAATATTACTTTATATTTTTATTAATTTATTATTATTTAGGTGATAGAAACAAAAATTGATCCGTGGGTAGAAACAAACGGTGGATGGACAGCGATTATTCAAGTTGCCGCAGATGCCAAACGCTCTGATATTTATATCGAAAATTGCAAATTTTTATTAAAACTATTAACTGGAGCATCTGTTTTATATTTATGTAACAAAGTTTATCATAGATTTTAATAAATATTTCTTTGTTATTATTATTATTAATAAAAAACTACATTTTTAAAAATTCATTGATTATTATATGTAAATTTTTCATCACCACAATATTCTATCATAATATTTTCTATAACATGGTCAATACAATTCTTAAATTCGGTCGGCTCATCTTCAGTAATTTCGTTAGTATCTTCAGTATCATTAATATTTTCTTCATCATTAATAAGTGTATCATCAATAATTTCTTCAGAATCATTAAAAATTTCAGTATTAATTTCTCCATCATTAACAATTTCAGTATCATCACTCTGACATCCAGAATCACAACATGAATCTTCTTTACTCAATGCTTCAACTAGAGTCAACATATCTCTAATTTTTACACCGGTTATTTCTTTGAGTTTATCAAACAAAAAGTTTATTAAATATTCTAAACGATATTAATTAATTATTTTATATTTTATATTTAACCTTTTTCAGACATTATTTTAAAACTATTTTAAAACTACTTATAATTTTGTTTATAGAATAACAAAGAAAACATTAATGCATTTATTAAACACTAAAAACTATTCATTAAAATAATTGCGAAAGTCTAGCAGTAACAATTTTCCAGATTGGAGAAAGCACATCATTTTGATCAGCTTTATATCCTTGGATTGTTATTGTTATATACCAGTTTTCCTGTTCTTTGAAACCTATTTCTGTAAATGCATCATAATATCTGGTATATTGACTCATGAAGAAAGCATTTTCATTGCATTTTAAATTGGAATTGATCTTTTTGAATGTATTATCAATATCCTTGATATCTAACATTGAGAGAATACCAGCAAGAGATTGAAATTGAGTTTTATTGAGTTTGACTGGATTTGCCAATTGCATATTGATAGGTTCCTTAAAAAATTCATTTTATAATTGTGGAACATCTGAACTGGTTGGACACTTATTTTCTTGGTAATGTTTGATTTATGATCTTTATAAGGTGGTGACGCACTTTTGTACCCTTGACAGATAATGATTAACCAATCAGAATCATGCATGATCACAAAGACAATGAATGATAAGTGCATGATAATTGCAAGATAAGTGCGTGACTGGAAAACTGTATGTGAATTAACCCATTGAGTTTGTATATGATTTTACACACATCATCTATATAAAATGCATTATTATTATTAGTTTAATTATCATTGTTAATATTATTATTATTAATACTTTTAAAAACTTTTATTAATATTATTAATATACTTATTACTTATAAAAATTTTATTATTATTATTATTTTTATAAATATTTTTATTGTTACCACCACCAAAATAAAACTATTACTACCAAAAACATTTATTATTATTATTACTACTAAATAAAAATACCAAAATAAAATACAAAACATTTATTACTATTATTATTACTATTATTATTATTATTATTATTATTTTTATAAATATTATTATTATTATTGTTACAACAACCAAAATAAAAATACACAAATAAAATACAAAACATTTATTGTTACCACCACAAAAATAAAACTACCAAAACAAAACAAAAAATACCAAACATTTATTTTCTTAAAAGTCTCATTTTTTGCAAATTTCTTATTGAATTTGTAATATTCCATTCCACATAGCGTTGATACCGGAAATCACAATAGTCAGGGTGTATTTTTGAAAAAGACTAAAATAAATTGGCTTGAATCGCCTAACGACAAAAAAAGCATAAAATTAAAATTGGCTCAAATCACCTAAGATGAACACACTATAGTCAAGGATATTTTTAATTCGTAATAAAATACAATGCAATATTTGGTCTCAATACTTTCTATAGGTAAATATAGGCATAAAATAAAAATGGCTTGAATCGCCTACTGATAAAAAAAGCATAAAATTAAAATTGGCTCAAATCGCCTAAGATGGTCAGAGAGGGTATTTTCATTCACAAAATTTTTTTTAATCACACTATAGTCAGGGGTATTTTTGAAAAAGACTAAAATAAATTGGCTTGAATCGCCTAACGATAAAAAAAGCATGAAATTAAAATTGGATCAAATCGCCTGAGATGAACACACTATAGTCAGGGATATTTTTAATTCGTAATAATTGTTTGACTTTTTTTTACATTCTTCCTATTTGTTATGTTGTATCAGATACGCGCGCGCGTTTTTTAATAACTATTCCTCCGCCCATAAGTGTCAATCAAAAAATATATATATATCCCTATTTAAATATAATTGACCGATGAAATCAACTCAATTGTTAATAATTTTTAATTGAATTTTTAATTCATCCACTCTTATAGTACGTTCATTATCAGTGCATATTTTCTTCTTTTAAGTATATTTGTTGATCAGTGAATAATTCAGACTCCATTTAAAGTATTTCCCAATATTTAATTGATATTTCATCTCATCATTGAGAAATTTACAATCTAATTTATTATAAGCAATTTTCGATTCACTGAATATTTGGTAGCTTCAATTCATATTTTCTCACTTTAATGATTATTTTCCTCTTTAATGAATATTTTCTCTCTTCAATTAATGCTTTCCTTATTCAATGAATGTTTTTTCTCTTCAACGAATATTTTTCTCTTCAATGAATATTTTCCTCTTCGATGTATATTTTCTCCATTCAAAGTATATTATCCTTATAAGTTTTTAATATATCAATCGATATTTCATCTATTTAGTAGATATCTTTAATTATCCCACTTTTTTCCCAGTAATTTCAATGATTTTAGACACTTAATGTACTCTCTCACCAACATTGCTTCTTCACTGAAAATTTTCTTTATAGAATATAATCTCTACTAATTAAAATTCTATTTGTTGACTTGTTATTTTCAATGAAAATTTAATTAAATAAATAACATCTTTCAATAGATTAGGTTGTACTCGACAAAAATAAAATAATTTTAGGCTATGTAAATCAATTAGAGCTTTTAGGGAAATTTTATGATAATTTAAGTGATATCTAGTTTTACGAGGTATTTATTTTAGTAAATTTTAATCATCTTTGTGAATTTTATGGTTTTCTTCTGAATTTTAATAGATTTAGGGTTTGATTATGTTTTTAATGAAATTATTGAAGAAATTAGGTTAAATCTATAATTTAGAAACACTTAATTTCTTGATAATTTATTAGATTTGACTTGATTTTAGGATTATTTTAAATAAAAGGTAAATTTATGATCAAAATGTTTATGAAACATCTATTTAAGATAATTATTTAAGAATTAGAATCAAATTGACTGATAGATTTTGAATAATAAATGATATTTTAATTTTATGTTATATTTAAATAGTTGATTAAATCAGTTAATTTTTAAAAATATTTTAGTTAAACCTAAGATTTTAATTGATTTTACAGAGTAAAAAAGGAGATCAATAATTATTATCATTTTCCATTTATTGATTTCGTGGATATCAATAACAAAAATAGTATATCGTAGAGATTTTTAAGAGGATGCTCAGTGTGGTTAACAATATACATATGAAAATCGTTGAATTATATCTATGGGTTGACTGGTAATTTTTATTGAATTTATACTTGATTTACTGATTAATTTTAATTATTTGAGCAACATGATATATATTTTATGATTTTACAATAATTGAGTGAAATTAAATTTATGTGGGTAACATAGACTTTATTTTATTTTAGTCATTTTTGATGAATTTTTTATTTGATTGAATTTGTTGTCACAATCAAATTGTGGTGATTTTCGACGGACAATGTTGGGTATCGATAACAATTATGTAATACTTTAAAGAAAAATTATTTTTATTGGTAAAATTCTTATTTTTATGATAATTTTAAGTGAATTTGAATGGTTGAATACATATAGTAAATATGATCCGAATGATTGATTTTTAAGGATCTTATTCAGTTAAATATAGATTTCTAAAGAAATTTTACCTTGTAGGTTATTACCAAAAATATGTGTATTGTTGGTGCAGTGGCGGAAAATGTGATTTCAAGGGAAATGATTGGTTAAGAGGAAATTTTGTGATATTTTAAGGGGAAATAATCTGTTAAGAACAAGTTTGTTGTCATTTTTAAGGGAGTTGAGTTGGTTGAATATCTGTGTTCAAAGAATAAATATTTTATAAATGGAGAATATAGAGGAGGAATTTATAATATTTTTAGGGGGCTTTGTTCAGATAGATATCAATATGTGTAAATCTTTTAAGAGATTGGAAATATTGTCATTTAAAAGAGAAATGATTGTTTAAGAAGAGAATTTATGATCTTTTAAGGGGAAATAATTGGTCACGAAATGGATTTCAAGAAATTTATCCTGTTGAATATCGATATGTTGGTGATTTTTATGAAAATAATGAATATAGCGGGGATTATTGTAATTTAAAGAGAAATGATTGGTTGAGAGGTGAATTTATAATTCTTTTAAGGGGATTTGATTGGTCAAGAGAGGAATTTTATTTTAAGGTGATTTCAAGAGATTTATTAGGTTGAATATCGATATGTCGGTGATTTTGTATGAAAATAATGAATATGACTGGGATTAATCTCATTTAAAGAGAAATGATTGGTTGAGAGTGAATTTTATTTTAGGGGAAAACAATTGGCTAAGAAGAGAATTTATGATCTTTTAAAGGGAAATAATCGATCAACAGCAAATTTGTTGATATTTTTAAGGTGTTGAGTCGGTTAAGTATCGTTATTTAATAGGTGACTTTTATAAAATAATGAATATAGTTGGTAGAGTAGGGAAAAGTGTTATTTGATGGGAAAAGATTAGTCAAGAGTGGAATTTATTTTAGTGAAAAATAGTCGATTAAGAACAAGTTTGTTGTCATTTTTAAGGGGCTTGAGTTAGTTAAATATTGTTATTTAAAGGGTAAATATTATAGAAATGGGTATTTTATGATTTTTATGAAAAATATTGAATATGGCTTGAAATATTTTTATTTGATGTAAAATGATTGGCCAAGAGAGGAAATTTATAATATTTTTAAAGGAATTTACTTGAATGAATATTAGTGTTCAAAGGTTAAATATTATCTAGTTGATAGGTTTTTATGAAAATTATGAAAATAGTTGATATAATGTAGTGAAAAATGATATTTGAAGATAAATGATTAGTTGAGAGGTGAATTTATAGTATTTTTAAGGGGATTGAGTTGGTTGTATTATTAAGATACATATGAAAATTGTTACTTTTTCATTGATTAAAGGTTAATCAGGATATATCGATAAGATTTCAGTTCTAAGAAATTGTTTGATTCATGTAACTATTTATTTGATTTTATTAAAATATTTGTAATTCAATTAAATTAAAAACTAAAATTGACTAGTATTTAAAATTTTTTTGTTACTCATTATTTAGGTTTTTATTGACAATTTTCTGAATAATTTAAATATTTACTATTATTTCCAGGAATCAAGAATTTAATAATTATTTATCCAGAAATTGTAGAATTAAATACTGTGAGCAGTAGATAACATACACTAATTTTCATTCAACAAGTACCTAGAACAATTACCTAACAATCTTATAAAATTTTAAAAAATGATCTAATAAATTTTTCAATTATTTTACAACTCAGTTAATTTTTTAATTGATAAGTACTATTCTCTTTAAATTTGCTACTATGTTGAAGCTTTCTTTAAAAATATTTATTTAAAGAATTAACAAATTTAATCAAATTTATTTAAAATTTACATCTTTCCTACTACTTTAATCAAATTCTATTCACCAGCTAACCATAATTTAATAAAAATAATTTCTACAAAGACTAATAGACAATCACATACATTTTTCTTATAACTTTGGGTTTTCAGTAAGTGATATCAGTACACAAGAACCTATGTATGTATTGAAGCATGGTATCAGAAATTATAGTTATTTGATTTTAGTAATGCGGTAGATATTAATTATTTTTCTATCAGTTTTATTCAAACCTTTAACATCTTTGAGTTAATAATTTAAAGAGTTGAATCATTTTCAATAAATATATGAAAATTTATTCCAAGTACAATGAAAGTAATATATGTTTTGAGAAATTAATTTAAGAATATCTTTCTAATCAAGTTTCTTTTCACTAGCATTTAGATTAACCACTACTTGTACTTACTAATTAATTTATCATTCAGTAAAAAATAAGAGTTAGGGGTGAATAGAAAATCAATAAAAATAAATTTAAGTAATTATTTGATGAGTTAGCAATTAATTTATTTAAGGCATGTGCAAATTAAATGAAAAGGTTTGCATTCATCTTTGAAAATAACTTTTAATAATTGTTCATTGTTGGACACAATTAAAAATATTACAAAAATAGTAGAAAAATTTCAAAGTTTTTTAACAAAACTATCAAGTTTTACAAAATAATTTCAATAAATCACATACAAGATTGTAAAGAAATAAATTTTTATTCAGAGAAAATACAACAATTGATTGAGCTTCAATGATTAATAGTTTCTTGATAGCAATCAGATAACTAAGCAACCAAACAATTTTGAGACATCAATGATCGATAAAAGAGTGGAGAAGTTAATAAAATTTCAACTTGTATTTCTTTTGATTGTTCAAATTTTTATGTGGTTTTATTTAAAGATTTCTTGGTCAGTAAACAATTTTTGATATTGATTTGTTCGGTAACTCTTTATTGATAACATATTGTCAGTGTGTGAATAACGAAGTATTTTAAGGGGAAATGATTGAGAGAAAATTTTATTTTTAAGTGAGTTAAGTTGGTTGAATATCGGTGTTCAAAGAGTAAATATTATTTAAATATGTCATTTTAATGAATAAGTAAATTATTCAATGCCTAGTATGTATATAGAGAGTTGTACAGTACTCAGTTATTTGTACACAGTACCTAGTGATTGTTGTTCAGTTATTAATGAATTATTCACTGTGTATCAGTATTCAGAAGTTGATACCAAGTAAATATAACAATGGATTTGGTTTCAATGAATTTGATTAATTATCGCTTGATAACAACAAGGTAACTAAGCAATCAAAAAATTTACCAATTTTGAGACATCAATGATCGATAAAAGAGTGGAGAAGTTAATAAAATTTCAACTTGTATTTCTTTTGTTCAATCTTTTATGAGTTTTATTTCAAAACTTGTTGGTCAGTAACCGATCATTAATATTTATTGGTTCAGTAACTAGTTATTGATAACATATTGTGAGTGTGTGAATAACCATGTATTTTAAGGAGAAATGATTGAGAGAAAATTTTATTTTTTAAGTGGGTTAAGTTGGTTGAATATCGGTGTTCAAAGAGTAAATATTAGTTAAATATGTCATTTTAATGAATAAGTTAATTATTCAATGCCTAGTATGTATATAGAGAGTTGTACAGTACTCAGTTATTTGTACACAGTACCTAGTGATTGTTGTTCAGTTATTAATGAATTATTCAGTGTGATGGATTATCAGTGTTCAGAAGTTGATACCAAGTAAGTCAACTTTTTATGTTTTCTGAAAATATTATTATTATTATTACTATTATTATTATTATTATTTATTATTATTATTATTTATTATTTATTATTATTATTATAATTATTATTATTATTATTATTATTATTATTTTATTATTTTTTTTTATTAAGGATGGGTTGCTGCAGAGTGGAGGAGATGGGTTGCTCTTGCGAATGACTACTTAGGCAATACTATGTAACACTGAAACTCAAAAATTTAATTTAATAAAATTCTTAGAAAATTTGATCGTTGTCAACATGTATAAAAACTTCATAGTAAAAATTATACTAAAAATTTGATTGTAAGATTACATTAAAAATTTTTTCCATTAAAAACATGTATAAAAATTTCATTGTAAAATTATGTTAAAAATTTTATTATTTAAAAATATGTATAAAAAATTTTATTCTAAAATTATCCTAAAAATTACATCTTAAAAATCATGTATAAAAAATTCATCGATAAAATTATAATAAAAACATGCTAAAACCTTGTATAAAAATTTCATTGTAAAATTATATTAAAAATTGTTTCAATTAAAAAATTTCCTTGTAAAAATTTCTGTAAATTGAAAAACATGAAAATAGTAAAGGGTTTCGATAAAAACTGGTCAAGTCGTTTAAGGAAAGGTGATGTCATCATTATTGATGATTTATATCAGGAAGCTAATAAAGAAAAGGATTTTAATAATTTATTCACAAAAATCAGTAGACATGTTGGTGTTACTGTGATATTTTTCACTCAAATTCTATTTCATCAGGGTGGTGCACATCAAACAAGGAATTTAAATGTTCAATATTTAGTTATTTTCAAGAATCCTAGAGATGCAACAGTTATTGATTTTCTTGCTCAACAAGCATACCCTAATAATCCTAATTTTCTCATCAGTGCATTTTAAGATGCTACAAAATCACCACATGGATATATATTTCTTGATTTCACACAACAATGCAATAATGATTTACGGTTAAAAACCGATATTTTCAATAAAGAAGGTCCCATGGTTTATAAACAAAGTTAAAAACATTAACATGTAAAAATGTTTATGAAATCCAGGCTTAAAAATATCCGAAAACTTAGACAAATTATTAAAAAGAAAAACAAAGTTCCACCAAAAACTAGTTATACACCATCTAAAAAGCTAATAACCGAGAATTACCCTGCAATGAATCTAATTTCGAAAAACATTATTAAAAAGAGTAAGAAATCAGTTAAAATTGTAAAAAATCATAGGAGTTTCCCATATTTGAATGAATTGTTAAAAGCTTCGAGCATGAAAAGAATGTTTATTTTACAATTATTTCCAACTTTTGTTGTCGATGATTTACTCAAAATTCTATTAAACGTAGTCAAAGGTAAAATTAAAATCAGTAAATCTAAAAAACTAGTATTGAATAAACATCGTAAGCCTTTGTTATCACTAGTAAATAATAAAAATCGTCAGCAAATGAGAAAAATCATATATAAACAACAAGGTGGTTTTATCGGAGCAATGTTACCATTAGCATTATCATTATTATCACAATAAACGATGGGGCAATCATTACCTAATGTCAAATTAAAATTTAAATCATCTTGTTGTAATGAAGACGATTTGGACGAACCCAGAAGGCGAAGCAGGTTTCGGTGGAGTGGAAAAGTTAAAGAAAAGAGTACTAAAGTCAAGAATGGAAACGCAAAAGTTGTTGTCAGATCAGCTTGCGTACAGTTTAAACAAACCAATGCGGAAAAGATTTCCAACGAGAGCTTATAAGACATTCGGTATTAATTATTTATGGCAAATGGATTTGCTGGAGATGATACCGTATTCGAAGATTAACAAGGGTTATAAATATATTTTAACGTGTATTGATGTTTTCAGTCGTTTTGCTCGCGGTGTACCAACAAAGACAAAATCTGCAGAAGAAATATCTAAAGCAATTAATAATATGTTAAAAATGGGGATCCAGACAATTTGCAAACCGATTTAGGTATTATTATTATTATTATTATTATTATTATTATTTTATTATTATTATTATTATTATTATAGGCAAGGAGTTTTACAATAGTAAACTTAAGCAAATCCTGGATCGTCTCAAAATAAATCATTATTCTGTACATTCTCAATACAAAGCCGCACATGTTGAAAGATTTAACCGGACATTGAGGGATAGATTGAAGAAATATTTCGTGCATCAAGGTAAAAAAATATGGATAACTGTATTACCGAAAATACTTGTTAGTTATAATAATTCATCACATCGAGGTCTGAATGGTTGAGACCCGTAGATATCAGCTCAAAAACAAGAGTACAGTCTAAAAAAGTTACTATTACAAAACCAAAATATAAAGTCGGTGATCACGTTAGAATTAGTAAAATATCTGCTTCACCTTTCATCAAAGATTTCGATAGTAATTGGAGGGATGAAGTATTTCAAATTACTAAAATTAATACTAAACAGAGTCCTGTAATGTATGTTATTAAATATAGTGATAACAATGTAATACAAGGGAAATTCTATGAACAGTAATTACAAGTTATTTCCAAACCTACAGTGTTCAGAATTCAGAAAATATTGAAAGCTAAAATGGTGGGTAAGGATAAACAATACTATGTCAAATGGCATGGATATCATAAACCCTCATGGATATCATCAAAAGACCTAGTAAAATGAGTTTCTATACAATTTTACAGAGTAATGGTTGCCCACTAATCCATCCGGAAAATCAAGCAAGTAAATTTATGGTTGATCTTCAAATCCCATTTATTTACATGGAAATTGGGAAGTTGCTTTGCAAGACTTTACATTTGTGTACAATACATTCCCATTTTATAGTCATTGTTAAATCGGATTCAAGAAGCGTGTTCCAAAAACATGTAGTGGTATTTTCTCAATCAATAATTTTGAACGATATTATCATATTCCAAATCAGATTTTAGATGAAAATAGTAGCATGTTTTTCAAAGATGGATTGAATGTTAGTTGTGATTTTAGCCCATTTACAATAAAGTTTGAAAGTATTGAGGATGCCAAGCGAATGGGTTGTGATAAGCTTAGCATTGTTGTTCCTGGAACTAAATACCTAATACGATTGAAAACATTTGATGAGAAAAGTGTAACGATTGAAAACATCAAAATATATGTAACATATATTAATGAGGTGGAAGATACATTTACATTTACTAATGAATTATATATTGAAACACTTGAAGAATTACATAAATATATTTCATTAAATTGTTTACATATATTTAAAACTATTGAATTTCTTAAAGATGGAATATGCAAATTCAGTCTGAATAATAACATTCGTGAAGTTACATTTGATAAGAATTTAGCTAATACATTGGGATTAGATAAGCAAACATATAGGGCAAGTGCTTTTGGTGTACGCAAACCAAAAATAATAAAACTTCATAGGCAAATGTTCATATATACTAACATCATCGATCCTATAATTGTTGGTGATTCTTTGGTTCCTCTTTTGAAATCTGTTTGGGTTGATAAACATGACCAGTATGAAGTTGTCAATATACATATCGATAATCCCATGTACTTACCGGTATCAACATCATGTATAAACAATATAGAAATAAATATTCGTGATGATAGCGGTAAATTTATTGAATTTAGTAAAGATACAAAAACTCATTTGACATTACATTTTCGTAAATTAGATGGCCAATAACAATATTATTATTATGTGTAGTGGTAGCCAAAGTGGTGGCGAATTACCATATTTTATTGGTAAACAGTATGGATCAGGATAGTTGAGAATAATTGGTAGATTTGCACTTCCTATTCTTTAACGCCTTGGTCGTTTTGGTATGAAAACTGCTAAAGATGTGATAGTGAATGAGCAGAAAATATTACCATAGCTGAAATCAAATGCATTCTCAAAGTTAGGGAAAGTTCTACCTAGTGTTGCAGGTATGTTTCAAAAACAAGAACCTGCACCAGCTCAAAAACGTAAAGGACATCATAAACATATTATCAAACGAAAGGGCATGAAACTATATTTCAAAAATGATTTGTGGTAAATCTGAATTGTGTTTATTTGATAGACCATCTCCCCAAGCAGTTATTGAAATTGGGGCCTTTGAAGATGTATTCCCGATGAATTTTATTATGGATAGTAGAACTGATATTGAATTTTATATTAATGGTTCCCAAACTGAATATCTAGATTTGAATGATACATTGTTAACTGTTCAGATCAAAGTTGTAGATAAAGATAGAAAACCGTTAATGAACCTAGTGATGTAATACCAAACAATTTCTTGTTTCATACGCATTTTAAAGATGCAGTTCTCGGATTTAATAATATCAAGATTGAGGGTGGTAACAGTACATATATTCACAAAGCTCTAATAGAAACTATTATAAATTACAATAGCGATACTAAAAATACATGTTTAACTCCTATGTGTTATGGTAGTGATGACGATAGGAAAAATTGGAATAAAGGCTCAAAATTATTTACCATGTGCTCATCATTACAACTCGATTTTATGGATCAACCGAAATATTTACTCCCAGGTGTTAATGTACACATTAGATTAAAAAGATCTGAGTCGGTATTATCATTAACAAGTGCCACCACAGCACCAATTCTTCAATTAGTTGATGCAAAATTATTGGTGAGAAGAGTTCGGGTTGAGCCCTCTGTATTAGCCGGTCATCAATTGGGGCTTAATTCTAAGCATGCAATATATCCATTGAAAACAAAGGAAATTGTTCAATTTGCTATTGCTAAAGGTTCAGCTTCTTTCTATAAGGAACAAATATTTGGAGATAGAAGAATGCCCAACTTTATATTGGTAACATTTCAAAGTGAATCTCAATATAATGGATCATACTTAACATCGAGATCAATTTTCAAAAATTTTGGAGTAACATCGCTAACTTTATCGAAAAATAGTGATTATAGAGAAACATATACTCAAGATTTCGATAATGATAATTATTGTGCTACATACATGCAGAGTATAGTGAGAAATATGGGTTATTTCGATAAAAACCTTAATTTTGGTATAACTCTTGAAGATTTTAAAAGCAAATATCCATTCTTCACATTTGTTTTGGCCCCTGATTTTGATTTAAATCAGAGTCAATTACCTCAAAATGGTAATTTACGATTAGATATAAAGTTTGCTAAAGCTACAACTGAACCGGTACATGTTGTAATATATGGCGTATTTGAAAATGATGTTCAAATAACTGCAAACAGAACAGTATTGGTTTGAACAGAGTTCAAACATTGTTGGTTTGAAAATGTTGGTATAAATGTATAGATAATTTATGATAATTTGTCATGGAGTAAGTTTTTAAATGTATTATTAATATTATTGATGTAGTTCTGTTCAGGTCTATCGAATTGGAAAGCAAATACTAGGACATGAATTTTTAGGGATTTTCCTCTTGATAAAATTCCATATTTACGTAATAATCAAGCCATAATCGTCAATACTTAATCGTCTCATCTCGGTGGAGAACATTGGTTAGCAATATATATGAAACCTAGCAAGATATTTGTATTTGATCCTATGGGTTTCTATTATCCGGCTTTAATGGTTTTGAAACTGCAAACAATGGGTAAACCTTTTGTGTATAATAAAACTATGTATCAAAAACCATGGACATGTGGTCAACATTGTTTAGCTTGGTTATTATCCAAGACATTTGATGATTAACAAATGTATTAATGTTTATTGTTATGTTTTATTGTTATATTTTAACTATTAATATTTTTATTTATTATAATTATTTTAATTATTATTA
Source organism: Schmidtea mediterranea (assembly GCA_022537955.1). NCBI lineage: Eukaryota > Metazoa > Platyhelminthes > Tricladida > Dugesiidae > Schmidtea > Schmidtea mediterranea. The sequence goes on from CM039680.1 coordinate 3,769,126, forward strand.
TTATTATTATTTTTATAAATATTATTATTATTATAATTATTATTATTATTTTAATTATTATTATTAATATTATTTTTATTATTATTATTATTATAATTATTATTATTATTATTTTTATTAATAAATAATTAAATAAATTTGGCAACGATTTAATTAAACGATAACGCCAATAAAAAACCTTTCGTACGATATATTTCGATAGCACAGCTATCATCTTCAGGTACTCAAAACCAACTAAAAATATTATGAATTAACATTTAATTTAAACAAATTATTTTTTATTAATTTAATTTTTTAATAAATAAATATTTTTAAAAATATATTTTAAATTAATTTTAAATTTTAAACTTTTTAATTATATTCTAATTTTTAAAAATTAATGTAATTTAAAATTTTCAATTATTTTAATAATATTAAAAAAACAAACATGATTTAACATACGTAAACTATTTAAAAACATTCAAAACATTCGTAGTCACAGCACTCTGCACATTAATCTTTGGATCCAATGACCTTATCAGCAATGCTTCACATATCACTCGTTCCCAATAACTATTAAAACTTCTCAACAAAATTCTAAAATCAGACATTCCTATATCACTTTTACAGCCTCTATTGTGTTCACTAATATTGGTCAAACCCTTCAATCGACAATGCTCTAGAACTCGAGTACAGAGATGATGGGAAGTCTCTCCAATGTATGTGGCATTACACCCATTACATGTAAATTGATAAACGAGATCAGAACACAATCCAACCGGAGTTTTTGATTTATTAATAAACATATTGCGTACCTTACACGAATTAGAGACGATCTTATACTCTAAATTTCATATCAGTTTACCCAACTTCCTCTTATAATTTGTAAAGCCTTCAGAGTACGGCAATACTAACACATATTTAGGCTCAATTTTTTTATATCCATTTTTACCATCACCCAGATCAACACTCAATTCACACCCATCCGACAAATTACATTCAGACTTTCCACAACATGGATCCTTAGGATTTTTAATCAATTTATCAACAGTTTCTTTTATCATCAACAATAAAAATGATTTAGAATATCCATTCTTTATCAACAACTCAACCAATTTATCAACACTTTTTACCGAGTTAGCAAAAGTAGAAGATAAAGCCCATGAACGATAAATCAATCCTTTCATCATATTTCTCTTATACTTAAATTCACAAAAGCTTTCTGGAGAAGTATAAAGACCAGTATCAGTTAGTTTTCTATAAATCTCTGTCTCATACTGTTTATCTTTGCGTTGAATTAACAAATCCAAAAACGCAATTGATGACTTTCTCTCCGTTTCACATGTGAATACAATGTTTTTATGTAAACTGTTCATAAAATGCAAAAACGGTTCTACATGTTTCTGGTTTTCAAATATAAGAAAAATATCATCCACATACCTTTTATAAACGAAAGGTTTTTCAAATTGGAAAGAAGCAATTTTCTTTTCCAAACTAGCCAAAAATATTGATGCCATCGTTGGTGCTAAAGGAGAACCCATAGCGACTCCATCTATTTGTTGATACCATTCATCATTGAAAAGAAAATTGACATTTGAAGTAGCAAATTCAAGAAGTTTTCGAAATGCCCTTCTATCCAAAATGTGATGTTCCGAATCATTTTCATTCCACAACGCACAGCATAAGTCAATTGTCTCAACCAGTGGCACATTCGTAAACAAACTACAAACATCAAACGAAACCATAACATCATTCATACTTCGTTTTTGTAGCTTTGCAATACAAGAAACAAACTCAAAGCTATCCTTACATTCAAACTCTGATAGCATTAACGGTTTTAATAATCCATCTAAAAACTTTGCTATTTTATACTGGGCAGTACCAACCATCGACAAAACTGGTCTCATAGGTACACCATCTTTATGGATTTTTGGCAGCCCATATAGTTTAGCTGGCTGCGATCCTATTGGACGAATAGACTTACCTACATCTTCATCAATAAGCTTCTTCTCAATAAAACCATTTAACATTTTTTGCACAAACTCTTCATCTTTAAGAGGAGGTAATTTTCCATTCTTCCGACCCTTTGGCAATTTCACAAACTGAGGAGAATTTAACAAATCATTCAACTTATTTACATACACATCATGGTCAAGAATAACTATCCCATTTCCTTTGTCAAACTTACAGATATTTATATTTTTTTTAGCTAAGTTTTTAAAGTCATAAAATCCCTAATATTCTGCTTTTTGTTTTTATCGATATACTCCATCGTACTTGCACTTAACGAGGTCTTCACATAATTACCATTAATGCCTTTCATCGATCGGGCTATATGAAAATATAAACTTTCAATTTTTGCACACAATTTGTTTCATCCAAGCGATTCTTAATACAGTGATTTGGACCAAATTTTAAAACACGCTCTTCTATTATTAATATTATTTTTATTATTATTATTATAAATATTATTATTATGTGTTAAATTAAAGATAAGCTAATGCATTATCACAAAGACTATGCATGATAAGTGCGTGATCACAAAGAAAAGGCATGATAAGTGCGTGATCATCACATGATAAGTGCATGCATACACAAAATTGAATAAAGAAAACACATGCAAACTCAATGTATGCGATTTTACAAAGAACGCATGCAGTCACAGTGTAGACTGCATGTGTTTTACAAAGAAAACATGTCTAAAAATCTCTCACCTATATGTGTGTATTGCTTAAATGTGATTGGCTAAATCCTGAAAATATTATTCTCTTTATAAACATTGATAATTTCCAAAGTTGTCACAATTAATTCAAATATTTATCAATTTTCAAATATTCACTCGCGCGATTAAAAAATCTATCCAAAATGGAGAATTCAAGAATTTTACGACAATTGTTGGCCGATGAAAATGGTAAATTATTTTTTAAATTTATTTTCTTTTATTATTCTATTTTCTAGATTGGTTTAATATAACCAAAATCCAAAATCAAATTGACGGTGTTAACGAATTTGTTCCTGGTAATTTTAAATTTTATTATTATTTATTTTAATATAATTTTAGAAAATGTTTCAAATGAGGAAATTATTTTAATAGAAGATAGCGATGATTCTGATATCGGTAATTTATTTATTAAATTATTATTATTATTAATGTGATTTCATATAAAAAATGTAAGATTTTTATTATTTTTTAATATTTTTATGAGTATAATTTATCATTAATTTATAAGAATATTTTTAATGAGTATAAGTTAATAATATGTAAAGTATTATAATATAATACTTTAAATATTATTAATTTATAATAGAAATATCTGATTTGAAATAGAAATATGATTTGAAATAATTGATTTGTAATAAGAATAAAAATAATATTATTAATTTATAATAAGAAAAGAAATATCTGATTTGAAATAGAAATATGATTTGAAATATTAATTTTTATAAATTATTTTACGAAATGTTATTCAAACATGTGATTTATAATAGAAATATGAATTGAAATATTTGATTTATTTTTATAATACAAATATGTGATTTATTTTTATAATAGAAATATGTGATTTATAATACGAAAATGAATATATGATTTATAATAAGAATATTAATTTTTATAAATTATTTTACGAAATGTTATTCAAACATGTGATTTATAATAGAAATAACGGATTTATAATATGAATTGAAATATTAATTTTTTAAAATATTTACATAATTATCATCATTTATATATTATTATTTGATTCATATATGATTTAAATAATAATAAACATTTGATAATATTACATATTTATCAGTTCGATTGTATAAAAACTATTGCCAATCTGGAATTGGACATAACTCGAAATGCCATATGACTATGGAAAGTTACGATGGTCATAGATTCTATGGCATCGACTTTTTTTATGTGCCCTAAATGCGATACTGCCCAACACATTGAATATCTAGAGTAAGAAACACTCTAGCCATTTAAATCAATTTAAAATTAATAAAAAGGCATTATTTCAAATGATTAATGCAAAAAATGTTATTAATAATAATAATAACACAAATAATACAAAGATTACTAAAAACATAAACAATAATACAATAGTTACTAAAAAATCAAAAAGACCTGCTGATAAAATCGTGCCGTGTATCCCTGCTAAAATTAAAAAAATAGAAATCATCATTAGTGATGACGAAACTGAATATAATCAAATAGGGGGTTCGGTAAATAATGAAATAAACGATGAACCTGAAATAGAGGTTGACTTAAGTGGTTCCCGTAAAAATATTCGATTTGATTTAGAAAATCAAAACATTGTTCAAATCGTATTAACAGATAAACTTGTAAATAAATTACAAAATGAAATAAAAAAAATGGGATCTGTAAAAGTCCAGTTTACAGCTCTCATTCAATTTGAAAAAGATGGGGAAATAAAAGATAATTTCTTTTCAAATAGCGAGAGTGTCTTTTCCGATAGTTTTCTTGCTGATGGAGTGAGTCGGTTAAATGAGAAAATCGAAAAATTCACATATTTAGGAAGTGGGTGGCGCGTAGTTAAGATTCGCGAAATTGATTTTATTTTAACCGCGTATTATCCTGTAAGTCGATTAGCTGGACATAGTTTTATCCCTACACCGGAATCTCTAGTATGTAAAAAGGCTATTGTAAATGTTAAAAACACATGTCATTCGTGTTTTATATATAGTGTTTTATCGATATTTAAGCGTGATATAGTTTTAAAGAATAGGGAGCATGTTTCTTCTTACACTACCTTTATGGATGAATTGAATTACGATCCAATTACAGATTGTCCAATGAGACTCTGTAAAATACCCAAATTTGAGAGAAACAATAGTGATTTAAATTTGGCAATCAATGTCTTTGAATATAACACCACCCCTTCTAAGCAATTGAATGATATTGATTATGTACCTCACCATCCTCACCTCATCTTAATTCATCGAACAAAGGTTATCGGCGGTAACCCGATTAATCTTTTATTATTACAAGACGGTGATAATTATCATTATACCGCCATTTTTAATTTAAATAGACTGCTGAATTGTCATTCTAGTAGTGAATGTAACACCAAAATTCGCATAAAATGGTGTCCCATTGTTTAAACGGTTTTTATTATGATAAAACCTTTAAGGCACATGTTGATTTGTGCGCTAAAAATCAAATAGGAACAACCCTATACACGCTCCTTGAAAATAAAAACTTAATATTTAAAAATTATTCTAAATTGATTACCCCACCATTCGTAATTTGTGCGGATTTTGAGGCTGTTTTGCCTAAAGATGTAAAACATCATCAAATACACATGCCAATATCAGCAGGCTTATTATTAATAAATAATTACACAAATACTACACAATATTTCAGTTTTATAGGCTTGGAATGTGTATTGAAATTTTTAAAGAAAGTAGAGAAAATTGCTGTCACAATTGTCCTACCATATTATGAAAATCATGGTAAAAAACCTATGAATAATCTTACTTCTAATGAGGAACAGCAGTTCATCGCATGTAGAACTTGCTATCTTTGTAAAAAACTTATTAGAAATAAGGTTAAGGACCATGATCATTTTACAGGTCAGTTTCTTGGTGCTGCCTGTCGTAACTGTAATATAAATAGGAAAATAAGCAAACAGTTACCTATCGTCTTTCATAACTTGAGAGGGTATGACCTTCATCATATTTTAAAGTATGGATTGAATGAATTTCCATCTTGGAAATTAAATATCATTCCTACAACAACTGAGAAATTCATATCTTTGATTGTAAATATTAAGAAATTGGCTGTTAGATTTATAGATAGTATGCAATTTGTAAATTGCTCTTTAGCCAAGGCTGTGAAAACTCTTACTGGTCTACCTCTAACTTGTTCTGCTTTTGATGGTCTTATAGTTAAGGCAAAGGGTATCTTTCCTTATGATTTTGCAATATCACTAGAGGTTCTTGAATCGACTTATGAACTACCTCCAAAATAGGATTCTGTATCTGATGATGAATATGCTACCGCCAAACTAATTTGGACACAGCAAAATTGCACTACAATGTTAGACTATATGTTAACTTACCTAAAATTAGACGTATTCCTCCTTGCAGACTATTTTCAGCAATTTCGCGCAAAGGCTATTGCTTACAATGGTTTAGAACCTCTGAATTTTTATGGAATTCCTGGAATGTCATGGGCGTCCGCTCTCATGACATTAAAGGAACCCATAAAACTTCTGCAGGACATGGAAATGTTTAATTTTTATAAGGGTGGAATACGGGGCGGGTTAACATTTGTTAACAAACATCATGTTGCAAGTTCTGAAGATACAGAACTATTGTATATCGACATTAATAATTTATATGGTTGGGCACTTAGCCAAAACCTTCCGTATGGTGATTTTGTTTGGGTGCATGATAATCTGAATGATGTGCAGAGTGAATGTGTGAATGCGAATATTGATTTCCTTCCGTATGGTTATACAATGGAAGTTAACATCAATATCCCTGAGCGTGTGCATCAGTATTTGAATGTCTTTCTGCTTGCCCCGGAAAAAATGTGCCCGCCCAATTCAAAAGTTGAGAAGTTAATGCTCACGCATTACAGTAAGAAGAACCATGTTCTTCACTGGAGACTTTTCAAGCTGTATATAGAATTGGGTGCAGAAGTTGAGTGTATTCATAGGGCAATAAATTTAAACAAGCACCTATTTTTAAAGAATATATACAAAGAAATACAGATTTACGCTCAAACTCAAAGTGCGAGCTTCATAGAGATTTGTATAAATTATATATTAACAGTTTATATGGTAAATCCGTTGAGAATTTGAAAAAACGGATGAATTTGAGGCTATGCAATTCAGCTGAAAAGATGATTGTATATGCTTCAAAACCGACTTTCAAAATGTCCATTAAAATAGTGGATGATTTGATTGCTGCTCATCTGAAGAAAGATTCTATATGTTTAGACAGGCCTAGCTACATTGGCCAATCAGTACTATACCTGTCTAAGCTGCGGATGTACCAATTACAATTATGAATTGGCAAAATATAGATCAGAATTTAACTGTGATATTAATATCGTTGCCGGCGACACTGATTCGTTTTTTCTTGAGGTTAAGCACTGTAAGCTTGACATTCTTTTGCCGGCAATGATAAGAGACAACGTTTTAAATACCTCAAATTACGACCCGGCACATCCCTTATACTCGAGGAAATTAGATTCCGTGATCGGAAAATTTAAAGATGAAAGTAAATGTCTCGGGTATAAGGAGTGGGTTTTCTTAAGACCCAAGTGCTATAGTTTATTAGGCAAATCCGATACAATGAGGGCTAAGGGGGTGAAGTTGTTGGGGACTGACATCAAACATCAATCTTATTTGGATTGCTACAATAAAAACGTAGTTTTCACAGTACCTCAAAGTAGGATAGGGACGCGGAAACATCAGCTGTACACATTTAAAAACAGTAAAATCGCTTTGAGTATAACGATGATAAGCGATTATGGGTGGGGAAAAATACCAGTATCGCATTTGGGCATTATTTTGGGGTTGGTGCAATAGATAGTGACCAAGTTAATTTCTTGGATGAGCCGCTTTTCGGTGGTTCGAGCCCCAGTTTTGATGACTCTACCGAAATCAGCGATAATGGACAGCTTTTCGATGGTTTTAACGAAGATAACATTGATATTGATGACGTGTTGTTATCAGAATAATAAATGTTTTTAAAAACTGTTTTTGTTAATTTGGAAACTTATTTATTTAGAAAACTTGTAATAGTTTTCATTTTTATTATAAAATTTAGATATAATTTTTTTAAAATTTAAATTTTTTTAAGTAATAATAGAATAATAAAAAGTAATAATAATATTAATAATAATAATAATATTAATAATAATAATAATATTAATAATAATAATAATAATAATAATAATAATAATAATAATATTAATAATAATAATAATAATAATAATAATAAAATAAATTTATAAAATATATACTACTTATAAAAATAAGTAGTAAATTAAAATTTAAAAATGTTTAAAAATAATATGACCTTGACCTACTTTTGAATGACCTTCAAAAATTTTTGATGACCCATCCAATGACCTTGACCTACTTTTGAATGACCTTGAAAAAATATGATGAGCCATCTAATGACCTTGAATGAGTCATGGTATTTGCATAAATGACCTTGAAAAAATATGATTAATCATTCAATGACCTTGGCCTACTTTTGGATGACCTTGAAATTTGTTTAATGAGTCATGGTCTTTGTTTAAATAACCTTGAAAAATATGATGACTCATCCGATACCTTGAATGAGTCATGGTCTTTGTTTAAATGACCTTGAATGAGTCATTTTCTTTGTTCTAAAAAATTTGTACTTTTAAACTTAGAGAAAAAAAATTTTTGCCGGGGTGTTATGTGAGCTAGATGGCCTCTGAGCTAGAGGTCCGGTATCCCACTACTTAACATCATTCATGTTTCTCCTCGTATTACTTTGTTGTATTTGATTGGTTGCGGATATTCGTTGAATCATACCTCCTAATTGCTCAATCTCTTATATTTGATTGCTTTGTGTACTTTGGCTATAATTGTTCGGTATTGGTTGTCTCGATTTTCTCTCTATTAGACAATTTGCAGCTATATGTCGGTTTAGGTTGCAGTTGTAACAGGTTTTACTCTCAAATTTTGTGGTCATCCTCATTGTCGTCATATCTCTTGAATGTCTAATCTCTTATGTTGAGTTATTTTGTGGACTTTTTTTGAATTGGTTTGGTTTTAGTTGATTTTGAATTCTTCTCATTCGACAATTTTTTGACATATGACCAGTTTGTATGCAATTAAAACAGATTATCATTTCTTCTACGTATCAGTAGGGTTGTCTACTGATACTTTCTGTGCGAACTCTTCTACCATATCCTTGGCAATTCTTTAGTTGATAACTAACCGTCAGTTCGGCATCCTTCTTTTGAACAGATATTACATATTGGATTGTAGCTCGCGTTGTTACTCCTGAAATAATTATTATAATTTATAAATTTACCTCTACTGTCTTGAATCCTCTTAACTGACATATCGCAAATTCGTAATGGTTTTGTAATGTATTGATTTGTTTGCTGGTAAATATCTTTCGTTTGTCTCGTTGTTTCCATCGCTACTATTATTGGTTTTGATACTTGATCTTTTAACTCGGCTTGATCATTTTCTCTTTCGACTCTTTCTTCAACTGTGGTTAGTATTTTCTCTTCCCGTACGATTTCAGTTTCCATGTTTCAGTTATTTTTGTTTCAGCTGTTTTCATTGCCAAATTCTTAGTTTCTTTTTCTTCATTTAAATCTTCTTCGTTGCATTTTCTTTCCAAATTCATCTCCAGTACATTCCTCTTTAAACTCGAATATATTGGTTTTAGCATCCTCATTTTTAGTTCATAATGTGTGATTTCGTACATTGTTGATTTTCTCAAATATATTTCTGTTTCATCAGTATGTTTACTTGGCAACTCATAATTAATTTCCTTTTGGAGGTTTTTCATCTCTTTACTCGTACTTGTTTTCAACTAAATTGAAATTTCTGGTTTGGGTATTTCACATTGTTTTCTTTATCGGTTAACTTTTGATTTAATTTATCGTATTCTTCGGCTTCTGTTTCCCAACTTTTAAATTTGGTTGTAGTCATATTTTCTGCTGCCATTACTATATTCAGTTTTCTATCCATTGCTACTTTTCACTTTCTCTGACTTCCAATAAAAATGGTTTATTTTCTTTATCCTTGTTCTCCGTTCGTTTTGGTATATTCTCAGTTTCTTTACTCAGTGGTTTCCTTGATTCCAGTTTCTCGTTACTCGTTTTCTTGATTTAGTTCTAGTCTAGCGGCTCTATTATTCGTCGATTACTTGATCTCTTTATTCCTTGTCAATTATCTTAAAATAAATCACACTTCTAGTACATATTATTCTACATAAATTTTGCATTAATTTTATCGTATTATTCTCATTGCTTCTTCTTATTTTAATTCTTTTCGCGGCGTCAACTTCTTTATCTTTTTAATTTTTGTCTTTTCATTTAAAGTTTATTTCGAATTATCTTTAACTCGTATCAAGTATCTATTTGCTTCTTATAAAGTATCTTTATAGTGGCATCAGTTATCTATATAGTCGTGTTAATTAACTATTTTTATCAAATGAATCATCACAATCATATCAACAATCGTCTCGTTAATTATTCTCCTTTATTTCTTCATAATTTGTCCAAAACAATTTTTAATCTCTATGCGCTGGCACTTTATGAGTCTTTTTAATTAATCCTTTATTATTTTTCTTAAACTTTATCCGCTGTTGCTCTATGGGCCTTTTTATTTAAATTCTCTTGTCTTTTTCCTTAAACTTTATCCGCTGTGATCATTTTCTTTTTGATTCACCCATCTTCATTTTAAATCCATTTTAAATTATCTATATCTCGCATCAATAATCTATTTGCCTCGCATTAATTATCTATATAGTCGCATCAATTATATATATTTTCATTTTTAACTGCTGGCGCTCTATGGCCCTTATAGCTCTATCGTCTCTGTTGGCGCTCTATGGACTTTTATAATTTGTCATCTCTATTGGTGCTCTGTGGCTTTCTGCGTCTCTCTTAATTAAATACATCTCTGTTGGCTCTGTGTAGCCTTCTGCGTCTCTTTTAATTTATTGGATCTCTGTGGCCTTCTGCGTCTTTCCGAATTGAGTTTATCAGTAACCTCGAACTCATGTAATTGCTCATAACACTCTTCACATAATTGGGTCATTTCACTTGCATACTCACAAACATCGTTCACGCTCACTTCGACAGTTTTCGATGTTCCAAAATATAATCGGTCTCGAGTCTTTCTTCCAGAAGCTTGTGATTCAATACTGTTTTTTCTGTTAAAAACGTAAGAGTATTTTAAGAAATAAAGTGATCCCTCACAAGTGCTAAAATTCTGCAAAAATGAATTGGTATATATACCTGTTCTGTGACATTAACCTTGCGTGTTAATCTAAGTGCGATAAAACAAAATTTGCCTTGATTTTATTTGTGCTATCTAACTGTAATTTTTTATTTTCTTAATTTAATTTGACAATTTGTTTCTTAAATGTTTAATTAGATTTATTCAACAATAAATATTTTATTTTAACTCATGGCAAGTCCCCTTTTTCAAATATGTTATATTTATGTATTAGAAGTTCTGATGGTTGAATGGTGGTGATACTAGCTAGTTCCATTTAGCTGGTGGAAGCGTTTTACGACTATTCAAATCTCTTGGTGATCGCGTCGAGTTCTGGTCATCGAGCACAGACCCTGTTCCGCAGGTCGACATTGTATCACACTACTACGTCAAAAGGAAACATCGGCCAAAGTGGATACTATAAACTCAGGGAAGAGCGTTTTGAATTAGGGTAATAGGTTTAATGTAGACAATGGTCTACATTATAAGTGTTTGTAAAATCTTGATAAGTTCAGTTGCAAGGGTAGCTACGGATAGGACACCAATGACTCGGATATAATTTTTTTTTGTTTCTGATAATCAAATCAGAATAGTGTTGAAAAACGAAGGGAAATCAAAATATCTGTTCTAATTTTAATGGGGAAAGTATCAATATTTAATGTGTCGAGCGATATAAACGTTTTGTTTCTACATAATATCATTAGACGTAAGACATATTTAATCCATATCAATGTTGACACTAGCTTGAGATCCTCAGAAATGATTTTAATAGGAGTTTTATTCACCATAATATGATGCGAAGTCTGCCAAGTAGGCATTAGGTAAGACACTCAACCAAGTAACTAGATAATTTGAGATTTTACATTCAATGAAGAATTCCATTTTATTTTCTGGAGTACAATTAATATCTCACAATTGAAATGTTCCAATCCCTGAAGAGCTAAGTAATACACCAGCGTTTTAGATGTTCCAAGAAAATCCAAAACCTTTCTGAGAATGTCCTTGATGAACGAGATCGAGCTTACATTTTCCATTTTGATCTGGTTTCCGGGATGTCTCTTACAGTCAAACAAATATACATTAATATCTGTATGAGCAGTGACTAAACCATATCCTCCAAATTATCTTTCTCGGCATCATAATGCCTGGATTCGAAGCGTTCATATCCATTTGGTACAGTTACTGATGCAATGAGAAGATAATCTTGTTCTTCAGTTTGTGTAAGAAATATAATTCGTCAAGTGAGAATGTCTATTATTTCTTTGGATAGTTTTGGAAATTTGAACAATAATTTATGGCGAATCCAATGAAGCAGGTTCTCAATGTTTTCCTTGATCTATTCGCGGTAATCACACAGAAATTTATATATATATTTATTGTTTCCTCAATAAATTCGATGTCTTTCTGATCTAAATCGCAGTTCCGATTCTTCTCCTGAAGGTTTTATAAAATTCTGTTGAGTTTGCAATTGTAATATAAGTTTTCTTTTCGACAACGGGTACCCCATTTTTGTTATTAATTGATATTTGAGCGTGGTTTAATGATCAAATATATGGAGTCTTTCGTGAGATCGATATTCTATTATTACTGGTCCACTGATCTTGGGATATTCTGTTACTGTAAGGAAGATCATTAGTTTCATATTTTGATCTAATATCAAATTCTCCAAATTATAAATCCATAATTATCTTTGCTAGAAGCGACAATGTGAACATGAAAATCATTGAAATCCATCATTAATAGAATTTTTTTTAAAATTCAACAAATTTAACAAGTTTAACAACTTTTAATTTTATATTTGAATTATTTCATTTACATCCAAGACTTAAACAAACCGTTTCTAATCTTTTTTAAATAAAATAAATTTTTAATTTTCTTTTATTTTTAATTATTGTTGTTACTTGGAGAAAAGACTCAATTTTTGAATACATTCTCCAATTCCGTTTTCCATGTTTCAGCTATTTTTGTTTCTGCTGTTTTCATTGCCGAATTCTTAGTTTCTTTTTCTTCATTTAAATCTTCTTCGTTGCATTTTCTTTCCAAATTCATCTCCGGTACATTCCTCTTTAACTTCGAATATATTGGTTTTAGTTTCCTCATTTTTAGTTCATAATGTGTGATTTCGTACATTGTTGATTTTCTCAAATATATTTCTGTTTTATCAGTATGTTTACTTGGCAACTCATGGTTAATTTCCTTTCGGAGGTTTTTCATCTCTTTACTCGTACTTGTTTTCAACTGAATTGAAATTTCTGGTTTGGGTGATTTCACATTGTTTCCTTTGGCAGTTAACTTTTCATTTAATTTATGCTATTCTTCGGCTTCTGTTTCCCAACTCTTAAATATGGTTGTAGTCATATTTTCTGCTGCCATTACTATATTCAGTTTTCTATCCGTTGCTACTTTTCACTTTCTCTGACTTCCAATAAAAATGGTCTATTTTCTTTATCCTTGTTCTCCGTTCGTTTTGGTATATTCTCAGTTTCTTTACTTAGTGGTTTCCTTGATTCCGGTTTCTCGTTACTCGTTTTCTTGATTTAGTTCTAGTCTAGCGGCTCTATTATTCGTCGATTACTTGATCTCTTTATTCCTTGTCAATAATTTAAAAATAAATAACACTTCTAGTACATATTATTCTACATAAATTTTTGCATTAATTTTATCGTATTATTCTCATTGTTTCTCCTTATTTTAATTCTATTTGCTTCTTATAAATTATCTTTATAGTGGCATCAGTTATCTATATAGTCGTGTTAATTAACTATTTTTATCAAATAGATTATCACAATTATATCAAAAATCGTCTCTTTAATTATTCTCATTTATCTCTTCATAATTTGTTCTTAAAGGTTTCTTAATCTTTATGCTCCGGCGCTTTATGGGCCTTTTTAATTAAATCCTCTAGTCTTTTTCTTAAATTTTATCCGTTGTCGCTCTATGGGCTTTTTATATTAATCCTCTTGTCTTTTTCCTTAAACTTTATCCACTGTGATCATTTTCCTTTTGATTCACCCATCTTCATTTTAAATTTATTTTAAATTATCTATATCTCGCATCAATTATCTATTATAAACTTTTAAATAATAGCCTCTACGGAAAACCAGTTGAAAATCTTAAAAAACGAATTAATTTAAGATTGTGTAATTCTGCAAACAAATTAATTAATTATTGCTCAAAACCAACTTTTTGGAAATCATTTAAAATCGACAATGATTTGGTCTCTGTGTTATTAAATAAGGAATCGGTGTGTTTAGATCGACCAAGTTACATTGGACAAACTGTACTCGATTTATCTAAACTAAGGATGTATCAATTACAATATATAGAGTTAGAAAAATATCGAAAAGAATTCACTTGTGAAATTAATATAGTTGCTGAGGACACCGATTCCTTTTTTCTAGAAATTATGAATTGTAAGTTAGATATTCTTTTATCTTCTATGGTTCGTGATAATCTTCTCGATACTTCTAATTATGACCCAAAACATCCCTTGTATAGTAGGAACCTTGATTCTGTCATTGAAAAGTTCAAAGACGAGAATAAAGGACTTAAATACAAGGAGTGGGTGTTCCTTAGTCCAAAATGTTATAGCCTCTTGTCTGAAGTTGAAAGTATCAAAGCTAAGGATATAAAATTGAAGGGTACTGACTTAAAATATAAGTCATACCTAGATTGTTATAACAAAAACTTAATTTTTTCGGTACCACAAAATCGAATTACTAGTAAAAACATCAATTATTTACAATTAAAAACAGTAAAACTGCAATAACAAGTAAGGATGATAAAAGGGTGTGTGGGGAAAATATACATGTAGCATATGGTATTTATAGGGAGGTGATGTGATTTTAGGTAACAGTCCAGAAGAATTTTCGGAATTTAATGAAGAATATGACGACTATGAAGAACTTTGAATGAATAAATTATTTGAAAATATTCTTTGTTTTGTATATTTTTGTTGATGTTTAAAATTTGTATGTTTTAAAGTTAGTATTATTTTTTATTAAGTATTAAAAAATGTCAAAAGGTAAATAATGTATGTTTAAATTTGTATTTTATTTTATTATTTAGTTTATCTCTTTGAAGTAATTTTAAAGAAAATTCAAGAACTTTATCCAAGAATTAAAAATACGTTGGATTATTGCGCACCAGAGTTTCTCGCTACAAAAATTTACCATTTCACAGGGATTAACATTGAAGAACTTCTCGAGATTCACTATGACAACGTTCAGGGATCTGGTGACCGATGTGTTGCAAATTGCATTGTTTGTAAAGATAGTATGAGAGTAACATGTTCAAATGGATGTCCATGTTGCCACGATTTCAAACGTGACCAAACAATCTTTATATTGTTGGTCGAAATGCGTAAAGCATATTATTCGGATATTTTTGATTTGAAACAAAAATTATCTTTTTTATTTTTTCTTTATTGGCAATAAAAATATTTGTATGGATTGAAAGTTTGTTATTTTTACAATTCAAAATTTATCGATGATTTATCTTTTTTACATTGAAAAAATATTCTTAGACTTAGAAATAAATTTTAAAAAGAAAAATAAATTTAAAAAAAATGTTAATAATAATAAAATAAAATAATAATAATATAAAATAAATAATTAAAAGAAAATAAAAAATAATTATTTAATTCACTTCATTAAAACAAACAATTTAATAATAATTTAATTTAAAAATAAATAAATAATTGACTTGATTAAAATTAATAATAATATAATTAAAATATAAATAAATAATATAATTGACTTAAACAAATAATTAAAGTAAATTAAAATAAAAAAAAATTCATGATTTTTAGTCGACAGGCGATTTGAGCTAATTTTATTTTTATGGGTTTTTAAGTATGAAAAAATACTTAGGCTTTTTATTCGATATTTTATATTTAAAGTTTGAGCCAATTTATTCGAAAACACTCCTCAGTACGATCAATCATAAGCGATTTAAGCCAATTTTTATTTATTAGGCTTTTTAATCGAAATAGATTTTTTATCATTAATTAAAAAAAAATTTTATCATGAATTAAAAATTTTTTAAAAATTTTAAATTTGAAACAAAAAATTATATTGAATAAAAATTCAATAATTAAAACAAATAATTAAAAAAAAATTTACCGCCCCTCCCCCCAAAAAATTTATTTTTTAAGGTGGGGTCTCGGATTTTTTAAAGCTAAATATCCACGCAGCATAGTCCTCATATGTCACTACTATATATATGTTACAGTCCAGCTGGTAATGAAATCAAAATATCCAATGAAGTTGTACTAAATATCATGCAAATGCGTTGAAATACATATGGACAATTCATAAATAGATCTTTTATTGTTTGTATCGTGCAAATGCCAAGGAATAAAGAAAGAATGGAAAATTAAAAATGTTCTTGTCCAAGTTTTATAAAACATTATACATGCAAAAATCTTATTGACATCGCTTTTCAATAAAAATTAACTAAGAAACACATTGAAGCAAAAAATGTGAGAGGTGAGATTTATTTAGGTTATTTATTATCGATTTATTTATAATTTTTAGATTTATGATTTACCAAAAATTTCTCAAATCTTTTAAAACTTTCTTCAGATTATTCCAATTCCTTCTCAAAATACATCTCAATGTGGTTGGAACTCTTTGTAGGTAGGGTCACAGACGACCTGTAAGGTTAATATTTTATTTATTAACGTTCTCATGCTGTATCTAGAGCCAAATTCAACACTTAAACTGAAAAAGAAATTAAGAAATTCTTCTATTTGGAATTATTCCAGCACAATTTACTATAAGATCAATTGGAAATTCAACGCAGTTTTATTCAATTTAGTGAAAAATATGTTTTTGTCAGAGTGTAATCAATTCTGTTTAACAATTTTTGTCCACTATTCATACTAGATCAACGAAACTGTCCCACTTGCTCATCGGATTAATTTATCCCTTCTCTTTTGTGGCAGCATGGGCTACTATATATCAGATCGCCTACTCCGATGAAATCACAGAAAACAAAAATTATGATTAATTATTGAAATATTTAAAAAGTAGATGATGACTAATTAAATTCATGATTTTTCTTTTTTATAGTTGATTATTTAAATGTACCAAAGATATATATTTGGTGCCCCTTATTTCTTTTGTTTTTACTGAGTGTATGGAAAATAAAAAATTGACTTGATGATGATCCATTTTCACAAGGATCTAACAAACTTTTTCATATTTGAATTTTTGCGATTGATATCTAAGGAATTCCTTGTTGATATGAAAGATTGCCTGAAAATATATATATGAAAGAATCCATTTACCAACATAATTATTATTATAAATTGACTTAATGATGAATTTCTATTCGAGGATTTCCTGAAATTGAGCCTGAAAAGTTAATCCATAAGATCGTCAATTGAATTTAATGAAATGATTATTTATTATCCGAATCGACTGAAAATGGTATGGAAATAATCATATAAAATTTATCAATATATTATTAAATTGAACAACAAGTAATAATTATTATGATTTTTCAACACAGTTTCAAAATCAGTAGATATTTCGTAAATTTTCATTTTTCATTTCATTTCCTTATTTGGTCTTTCACTTCTTTAATTACAAATTAATAAATGTGTTGATAAATTGATTGAGTTGTTGGTAAAGAAAGAATATTCTAAATTATTTTTGTTAATGACGGTAAAAAAGACTGTTAAGAAATTGATTAAGAATTATAAGAATTCATGTTTGAGAATGCTTAGATGGATTTAATTAGTAATTGATAATTGTATAGTTATGTAAAAAAATTTAACACTGGGTGTAAAAATGAACTTATGTTAGTTTTTTTGTAATAAAAATGTTTTACATGTTATCAAAAGAAGATAAGTAAGAAGTTGGGAAATTCACATTGGAATATACAATTGGAATTTACAATATATTTTTATTAATAAGTCAAAGCTCAGCTGTCACTGTGTTCGGTTCTTGTTTAAAAATTTACATATAATGAGTGTAATGCGAAATACGTTGGAGAGATTTCTCATCGTTTCTAAACCTTAATTCTTGAGACTTGTGGACCTAAAGAGTTTACCATTATTAGTATACATAGTAGTTGCTGTATAAGTGAAATTGACATGGCTAGTACGTATATAGATATTTAATATCTTATCAAATGAAAATTTAGCGAATACGCAACAAAAAATGAAATTTAATTAAAAATATACAAAATCGTTCAACACAATTTATTTTATCGAAATAATTTTACAAAAAAAAGTCACCAGTGCATTAAAACAAAAAATCCCAAATCAATCAGAAAAGAATAAAAGCTTTCTACTTGGTCTTTAATATAGTTAACTTTATCATTGCATTCAATATTTTCACAGAGGGTCTTGATTTCTTTCAATTTCGTTTTGAATGTGTTCTTAAGATTTTGAAGGTCTTCACAGGTCAGAACTTCGTGAGCTGATTTATAAATTTTCAAATAGATATATTCCACCATATTCAATGCATTATTCACTATATCTTCAAACGTTTTATTTAAACCATTTTCAAATTCCTTGCCCACCTCTAAATGAGTATCCTTTCCATCTCCATAAACATTATCCTTTTTATTCTGGAATTTATCAGGAAACGATATTTTTTCTAGTGTTAAGTTGGCTGAACGAATTCTAGTAAAGGTCGAGGTCATTGAAAATGAATAATCGGTTTCAAGGCGAAAGCTTTAACCATCTGGATTCATTCAAAATATATTTCACGATCTCGGATAAGTTAAAAAGTACATGAATTATTGCTTGCAAGGTCTTATCAATGAGGAAATGTTCAAGGTCAATCTCTGTCTCATCAAATATCACATCTTTAATTTCTTGTTCTTTAACTCTTTGAATGAGTTCTCTTGGATAGTGCTTATGAAATCCTATCATTTCAGTTGGCTCAAACACAGATATAAAATTATTATCAAGTAAGATGTAAAGCTGGTGTTTCAACAAAAGGTCACCAGTGCATTAAAAAAATATCAGAAATCAATCAGAAAAGAATAAAAGCTTTCTGCTTGGTTTTTAATAAAGTTAATTTTATCGTCGAATTCAATATTTTCACAGAGGGTCTTAATTTCTTTCAATTGCGTTTTGAATGTGTTCAAAAGATTTTGCACGTCTTCACAGGTCAGAACTTCGTGATCTGATTCATAGAGGTTTGTATGAATATATTTCATCATTTTCGATACATTATTAACTATATCTTAAAAATTTGTATTTAAATTCTTTACTTCCTTCTTGCTCCCATTTAAATTGATGTCTTCTTGATCGACATGAACACTATTCCTTTGAAATTTGAGTTGATTTTGAAACACCAACTTTTCCTTAGTGTTAAGTTGGCTGAACGAATTCTGGTAAAGGTCGAGGTCATTGAAAATGAATAATCGGTCTAAAGGCGAAAGCTTTAACCATCTGGATTCATTCAAAATATATTTCTCAGTCTCGGGTAAGTGATTAAGAACATGAATTACCACTTGCAAGGTTTTATCAATGAGGACATTTTCAAGGTCAATCTCTGTCTCATCAAATATCGCTTCTTTAATTTCTTGTTCTTAATGAGTTATCTTGGATAGTGATTTATGAAATCCTATAATTTCAGTTGGCTCATAAACAGATATAAAATTGTTGTCAAGTAAGATGTAAAGCTGGTGTGCCGCCCATTGAATTAGATTGTCAGAATTTGTGAAACATACGTTAAATTTATCGTGTCTCTGAGATATAGTTTGGAAATAAGAGACCAGTTGTTCACGGTTGACCTTTTGCTCTTTAACCCTCAAACGATGGAAATAAAAATCAACGATTTTGTTCATTTTGGACAAAAATGTCCAAGTACACAAAAATGACAGAATACCAAGAAATAAAGCTATAATTTATTAGCAATTCTTACAAATGTTGTGTAAATGTTCTTTGCATATAAATCTGTTACGTTTAACACATGCGACAGTGCACCGTTTTCGATCAATACACATGTAGCATTCACCACGCTTACATGGCGTCGACGATAGAGAGTCGGTGGCAGCAGTCCTTCTTCTGTCTTCTACATACGCACTTATTAAACTGTTACCAAGTTCAATCGGTAATAGCCTTCGTCTATGTGACTTGTTCGCATTCCATTGAGGCTCCACAAGATAGTGCAAGGCAAATGCATTGAATCCTGAGATGTCTAATATATTACAAAAGAATGCCACATGCCATCTTCGACAATAAAACTTTGTAGTATATGTTGCAACTCTTTCGTCCATTGCGTAAACTCCACCTTTCGTAGCATTATAAAAGAGAAGTACGTCCGGTTTATGCTTTGAACCAACATATCCAATTATTTTGTTATGGGCAGTAAATAAGATATTGACAACTTTGTTCTTTTTAGCAACATAATTAACCAACAAGTCTTTATCTCTACGATCTGCTGTACTTGTTAATATCAATTCAATAGTTGAAAAAACTTCACGCCCCT
This sequence comes from Schmidtea mediterranea, assembly GCA_022537955.1. Taxonomy (NCBI): domain Eukaryota; kingdom Metazoa; phylum Platyhelminthes; order Tricladida; family Dugesiidae; genus Schmidtea; species Schmidtea mediterranea. The sequence goes on from CM039680.1 coordinate 3,789,521, forward strand.
GGTACCTCGTAAAATGCTTTGGTATGTCACGCCTCGATGCACGAATGGTGCCTACCATGGTGATACCATTTTGGAACAATCGCATTGATAAATTCAATGATGTGAAAAGGTTGTCACACGTTACATTTCTTCCACTACCATATAGTCCCTGCAATATATCCATTGTTATATACTCACCGTACGACACTTGCATATCCCGATCATCTTCTTTTCACATATAAAAACGTAGATTCCAGCAAAAATAGTTTTGTGAGTCACAAACAGCCCAAAATTTCAAGCCGTATTTGGATGGTTTAGAGGGCATATATTGAACAAATTTGTAACGTCCACGGTATGGATAAAGTTGCTCGTCTATAGTGACAGATTCACCGGGCATATAACACTTTTGGCTATTTTCAACAAAATTATCGATCAGCAATCTAACAGCCGCCAATTTAGCACGTAACAGTCTTCCTTTTCTTGTGTCGGGATTATCAAACCGCAGAATATGTCGGATAAGTTTAAATCGATTGAGAGACATAGTATTTCGGAAGATTAAACGTCCATGTTCAGCTGACCACAATTCATCTATACTTTCTCCAGCACCACGATTGACTCCTCGAAGAATGAGAATGCCAAAAAAGGCATTCAACTCATTTAACGAGAGCGCTGTAAATTGGTTGTTATACAACTTTGATCCTTCTCGATTTGTCTCAATCAAAATTGTTTCCATTGTTGCTAAAAGTCAAAAGAATATTATAACTTTTATTTAGTGTACATAATAAATTGACTTACATTTTGAAAAGACGATTAAAGCAGTCTAACACGGAATTTTCACCAATCCTTTGATTAGCCCAACGGGTTATACCAGGGGATGGGCGGAGAATGTTTGCTGCGTTTACTCGACCTGACATGCCTTCATTAGATGTAACCTATACATTTCCATTAGAATAGGTGAATCTATTGATATCATCTTGTTCATGAAGATCAGCTGGATTGATTTCAACTTGCAGATTATCAGCATCCTCACTTTCAGTATCGTCATAAGACAGCCGTTCTTTGTCATTACTTTTGATTTCATGTACATCGTCAGCTTCCCACACAACTTCATTATCACTACTGCTACTAGAACTTTCTCCTAGGATAGCATGTAGAGCAAATGCTTTTGCCGCTCGTGGATGAGAACTCATGTCAATTGTGATATGTTTATGTAGTAGCAAACCCTCTACCCTACTAGTATAAATGTTGTATTCTAACACGACACTCACACACTTATAATGAGAGTATGATAAAGTACAGACAAACGCATGAACAAATCCAGGTGAGAAAGATCGTGAGAGAATATTATTATGTGAGACATTCATTGGTTCCAATATCAATTGTCAATTGTAAGTGTCACGTGCATTATTACTTGATACCCGAAATGAGGTATTCTAAGTGCGTATGCGTGCGGGGGATGAGTAGACAGAGACAGACAGAGTACCAATGTCATGAGTGTAAAATGGTATAGTCTGCCTTCTTCACAAAATAGACGAGAGCGAATAAGCTAACTAATATGAATGCAGAACTGTTTTGAAGATGTTGGTGAGACGGATACTACATTAAATTTCTCTTGTGTGTAGGCTAAAGCAACTTATGGTAAGAGAGTGGTTAATGGAAGACCATTCCTGCCAAAGCAGAGATGGAGAGATATGTAATCAATGAACTCTATTGTAAGAACTCCTTCCGCCATCATGTGATAAACATATCATAGTGTCAGCCAGTCACAATAATTGTTTAAAAACGTCTGATCAGCTTCATTTTAACGTCAGTATTTCAGTATTTGTTGAAATGAGTTAACGCCTATGCCAGAAAACATGACATGAATTGTCAACTGAAAAAGCTAAAACCTAATACAAAATGAATTTTGTGACAAAAATGTCCATTTTTTCTCAAAACAGAATAACTTGTCATAACTTTTTTATTTTAGTAGTTATGAATGTCTGCTAGTTTTACTTGAATAAAGCATAAAAAATTTGACAAAGTCATAGATTCACAAAGCAGGGTGTTTTTCAGTTTCCAAGTAAACGTCACTAAAAAAACAAAATGAACATTTTTGTCCAAAAATCGTTTGCGGTTAAACATCTTCATGCATTGTCTAACAAAGTGCCAATTTCTACATTCAACAGTCTTGAACTTCTGTAAATTCTCTAATATCTTCAGCAATTCGAAACCTATAAAATCAAACTTCATTACTTCGTTTCCCATATGACCATAGTATTTCAATTCCAGTAAAAATTCGTAAATTTTCTGCCATAAAGGTGCTAAAGGTTTCATTGAATTAAGAGTTTCGTTTATAAGAGTCGAGATTTCATTGAAATCATCTTCTGTTGTTTCACCAATTACTGAACGGAAATTATTCTTTTGCATATCCACCTTTAATACTTTTCAAGGTTTCATTAATCTCACTTATTTTCCTAAATAATATTTTACCATATTTAAAATTTTCTGATGAAATATTTATCTCCTTAATCCCATCAATTACTTGCAACGACTCAATGAAGGATCTATCCAAAGGGCAAGAAGGATTAGATTCCATAATTTCTTTTGCACAATCCCTACAAAAAGAATGTCCACATTTACCAAATGTTATCATCATTTCGTTGCTCATTGGAGAATAGCAAATACAACATTCTTGGTGGTCTTTCATTTGTTGATAAAAATATAAATTTAAATATTCTTATTTTTAAATAAATTTTAAAACTCCTTTTTATTTATATAAAAAATTATTAAAATTAATTTTATTATTTAAATATTTAATCAAAATAAATAAATACTTATTTAATATATTTAAATTTTTTAAATGTTATTTATTATAATATTATATATAGTTATTAAAATATTTTTTATATTTTTTATTTTTTTAAAATAAATATCCAGTAATAAAAGCTCACATGACCATATTTTAAATCTTTTAAAACGTTTGTACGACATCTTTTTTTAATTTTTTTAAATAGCCTAGTATTTCATTGCAATTTTATTTATAATTGTTGTTTAGAATAATGCAATTGAAAATTTTAATTTATTTAATTTTAAATTTAAAATATTTTAAAAATTAAAATATTTTTTATTAATAAAATCTTTAATTTTATTTTTATTTTCAAATGATAGTAGACAACTGCATTTTGTTGGTTATAAATTTTTAAAAAAGAGACTTTTAAATCTAGAATATTATTATTTCTTTGTTCTGACTCTTGGTGTGACTCACAAAGGGTTTTGAGGTGGGTATGTCAGGTATGGATAATTATTTTTTAAAAAACTTTTCAAAGTATTTTTTACCATTTTTTTGTTTTAAATTTATTGTTTTAAAACACTGGATTGTTTTTTTAAAACAAAGAAGTTTTATAAATTTGGCTATTTTCATTTAACAAAGACACTAAATCATAGCAAAAGTCATACTTTTTTGAAAGCTCTTCAAAGTATTTTTTGATACAAACTTTTCAAAACTTTTTCGATGTCTATTTCAACAAAGAAGTTTAAAAATCTTTTGAATTAAAGATTTCTCTTATTTTATTGTCATGATGTTTCTCAGTGTGTTGGGCTTTTATATACAGATAATTGGTGCTTAGGTGTCCTTCTTTAATCGATTCAATTGACCCAACACAATAAGATTTATTTCCAATTTATGTATCACAACTTTATTCACAACTTTCACAAAACATCGATTCAATTTACAATACTTTACAAAATTACTCTGCACGATTTCACAAAATTCAATGCGTAGGGATACGTCTTCTAAAAGGAGATTTCCCTGTTTGGTACGCAATTTGTTTGACTGGTTGATTTATCTTTAAGTTTATTAGCTTCTTTTTTTCCGCCCTCTGTAATATTCTCTTCCACCAACTGGCAATTTTGTTGATCTGTCTTTTCTTTATATACTCATCTTGCAAATCAAGTTACCCGCAAACTAAATTGATTTTGGCATTTTTGACATCTCTGTCCAAAACCAAATTAGTTATTTCTGGGTTCCCGTGGTTTCCATGTGTTTACAATAATTAGTTTGGTGACGACGTTGGTACTGCAACCACTGGTTATGATAACGATAAAGGTGAGCTCTATGGACGATCTGCTAAGGCCTGGCCACATGATGGGTCCAACGCACTACCGATAGAAGGTCTGTGTGCGGTTTTCTTACTTTCGGTCACTTTCACATAAACTTAACGCTTCCTCAAATCAATTATTGCAGGAACCCTAGTTCACAACTTCAGTTAACGGTTTTATTTTCAAAATGAATTAATGAAACGTAACAAAGAAACAAATGAAATAACATTGATAATCTATTTGTTGTACACTAATAAATCAATGGTTTCGTTCTCTCTACGCGATTTTGCTAGTTCTTGACTTAAGATTTTGTATGGGTTTGTATCTACAATTAAATTCTCTATTAACAAATATTACATTTTTGATGAGATAGTCTATATCTATTGGTGGCGTCGAAATATTATTATTTATCAAATTTTAATTCGTTAAGGAAACTCTACTGGTTATTCGTCTAGAAGCCACTATATGAGTTGTCTTATTTAAGGGTCATTACAATTTCATTCTAGAAGATTAAACGATATCAAAAGACTAAGATTTCTACTTTACAAATTTATTTTCCAAAACAATATTTATTTCCGCGTCGACTTTCGGGGATACGGATTTGCAATCCATCTAGCAGGCTTCCGAACGTATGAGTGCTCTTGTTGAATCAAAGGGCTTCTAGCATCGTTCCGCATATCTTTGGGTAATAATGGCTTAGGTATTACCACGTTCATAGGGCTAGAAAGCTCAGTGAGTATAGGATGTCTAACTCGTACGATATGCTATACGCTGGGGCATATCCGTCTGAACTCAGGATCCTTCCGGTTGCAATGTTCTCATTTACCATGACTAGGTGACGTCTTGCCATTTGTACCTGCCAATTGGCCTGTCTCTGCCGTTCTTTGAGACGAGCCAGAATGTACTCGGCGCGGTGCCGGCTTTCACGAGCTGAGTTTCAGCCTGGATCTCTCTTGATGTTAATATATGGAAGATCGGCTTCTCCAAAATCATTTTGATGTCCTCTTCTGGATTCCTTCACCAAGGAATTTGTGAATCCGGCACCTCACATCGCTTGGCTGCATCTGGCAGCGGATTGTGCTGGGAAGCGTGCGATAATCCGAGACGGGTCGATCCAAGAATCTTCTGGAAAAATAAATCATTTATATTGTTTAGTTTCTCCGTTTTGGTTGTATAAATCAAGGAATAACTTCATCGTCAAGAACATTTTATTTAAAACTCTATTTCTTTTAATCGACTCAACAATAAATCTCCGGATATCAACAAATGAACCCGGCTCCATAAGTTTCCATTTAAGTCATAACAGTAACTGTGAGGAGTTAAAATTAAAATACTAAATTAAATTAGTTCACGATTAAAATTTGTAAAGTTTTAATTGAAACTTAAATTATTTTAAGATATTAAAATTGAAATGATAATTGAAATTTTAAAATAAAATAATTTTTAATAAAATTGAAATTCAAGTATGAATGCAATGGTATGTTGATATTTGGTTGAAATTAAAATTTAGAAAATGTCCCAAGAATATTTGTTTATATAATTAGATTTTATGAAATATAATTTGGATTTAATAGTCTTAGTAATTTATTTTGATGACTGAAGAATTAAATGTTATAGCTTCTAACATGGCGACCATTCCAACGGATCTGCTTATTGGAAGATTACTTCCAGAAAAATTCCACAGAGGAGATGACCTCGAATTATTTATCAAAGAATGTCAGAGGTTCTTTGAAATAACGAAGACACCAGTGAAGACACAAATGGTACTAGTTATTACACTTCTGGACAGGACTTTGATTGAAGAATATGAAGCCGCAGAAGGTAAAACCGTTGAACAGAAATTAAGAGCAGCTTTTCATCGACCAACGTCATTGATTGATGACTTAAGAGAAGCCTTGAACTACGAGCAAGGTAACGATTCGGCGGAAATATTTATAGAGAAAATATCAAAAATGACTAAAAAATTGGCCTCACACACTTGGAATGAGGAAGAAATTCAGAAATGTTTATTGACACATTGTGTAAGAGATAAAGAAGTCAGGAAAGAAATCGAAATGAAAGATCTCAAAACGGCGGAACAAATTAAAGAAACTATAAAGAAGATAGAAAAAGTTAACAAGGTTATTGAACAAGTAAACACGGTGAGATCAATACGACCTACAACTGGGGGAAGAACTTATAGAGATGTAGTACAAGTTGGAGCCACGAAGAGAGAAATCAACGAATGGAAACCAGAGACAAGAGTTAAAGTGATAGAATGCTGGACGTGTCAAAAACCGGGACACAGTAGCAGAGAATGTAATATAAAAAGAAGATTTCAATGTTATGCATGTGGTGTTGAAGGTCACATACGAAGAGAATGCCCAACAATCAAATGTCATAGATGCAATGCACGAGGACACAAAGAAAGAGAGTGCTACACAAATATGGAAAGACGAAATCAAGGAAGAGATCGAGACCAAAGGAAGATGTCAGGAGGAAGAATTCAAAGAAATACCTATCAACAAAGGGAAGATATGTATCAACCAAGGAACGTACATCAAAGACAATGGGGAAACCAACAATATAACAGAAAAGATATTGCAGCTATCGAGTCTGATGATGAGATGATGAATACAAAACAGTCAAGCCAGCCAGACGAGTATAACAGGGAGAATGACCCAAACGAGCACGCTCCGTCAAACGGGACATTGATCGGAGCAATTTACTAAGTAAGATTGATTTCAACCAAAGAATGAATGCTAACGGTATGTGTAATTTAAGTATGGATGATGATTGTATGATTGATAAAGATTGTAGTGTTTTTGAACGTGATATTAATAATAATAGTAGTGTAGAAATTAAAAAGTCGAATGATAAGGAAAGTCAGAAAAAATTTAAAGAGGAGTGTAAAGTAAATGAAGTAGTAAAACACGAGGAAAGAACGATAGAGAAAATTTACAAATTCCTAAAGAAAAATGGAGACGTGTGTATTAATGAAATTGTAGAAGATACTAGAGAGCAGAATATTTTGTCAGTAGAAGAACAAAAAAGTCCAGTAATAACATATAATATAATGCAAGGTAGACCGAGTACAACACTGGATATCCAAGGGCGGAAAGTAGATTGTTTATTGGATACAGGAGCGCGAATTAATGTGATGGCTAAATCTGTAATTGATCAATTAGAAAATATCGAAATATTAGAAACAAGGGAATCGCTAAGATGTGCAAACAACAGTAGATTAGAAACTATGGGTAAACTAAACATCAATGTTAAAATGGGCAGTATGGAAAGAAATGTAACATTCATTATAGTAAAGAATTTAATACCAGAAATTATTGGAGGAGTAGAACTACAAAGGTTATTTGGTATAGAATTGAAATGTATACTAGAAGAACATGAAAAACGTAGTGATTTCATTTGCGAAATAGAAGCTAGATTTGGGCGGATTATAACAGATGAAGAAAGATTACGTCATGCCATCGACGTTTTAAAAGTTACCGGAAATAAGAGACTGCTAGAAATATTTCAGGCAAACAAGAATGTTTTTATGGCAGATAAATGGGACATTGGGTGTACCAATCTGATAAAACATAAGATCATCACGAAAGGAGAGCCAATAATGATTAAACCGAGACGTCAGCCAATAAATTTGGAAGACAAGATTGTGGAAGCAATAAAAAATCTAGAAAACAACGGAATAATTAGGAAGTGCAATTCACCGTGGAACACACCTTTAGTTTGTGTATGGAAGAAAGAGAAAAAAGACATCAGGCTTTGTCTAGACTTCAGACAATTAAACAAGATAACAGAAAGACAAGCATTTCCAATGCCAAATGTAGATGAAATTTTAGACATCCTACACGGATCCAGATATTTTAGCTCAATCGACTTGGGAAATGCTTATTACCAAGTGAAGTTAGATAAAGAATCTCAAGAGAAAACAGCATTCTCAACAAAAGAAGGACAGTTCTGTTTTAACAGGATGCCGTTCGGTATTGCAGCGGCACCAGGAACATTTCAAGAATTAATGACGAAAGTATTGAAAGACTTGTGGAAAGATGGAGTGATGGTATATTTAGACGACATCCTAATATTCACAAAGACAGAAGAAGACCATTATAACATATTTGGAAAAGTCCTAGGGAAGATCGCAACAGCAGGACTAAGATTGAACCCCGAAAAATGTCAAATATTTAGAAAAGAAGTGAAGTTTCTGGGACACATAATAAATAAAGACGGCATACAAACAGATAATACTAAAATAGAAGCAATACAATCATTTCAAAAACCAAAATGTGTGAAGAATCTGAGGAGCTTTCTGGGTATCTGTAACTATTATCGACGGTTCATAAAAGACTATGCAAAGAAGGCAAGAGCACTAGAAAGTATATGCGGAAAAAACAATGAGAAAATAAGATGGACAGAGATGTGTGAAAAGGCTTTCGGGGAAATGAAAGAAGCATTGATAACCGCCCCAGTATTGGTATTTCCAGATTTCAGAAAAGAATTTATATTAGACACAGACGCGAGCTTCGATACTATTGGAGCAGTTCTTTCGCAAAAGGATGAAAAAGGACATGAACATGTCATCGCATATGGTTCACATGCGATGAGCAGCCACGAAAAAGGATACTGCATTACCAGAAAAGAATTATTGGCAATATACTATTTTTGTAAACATTTCAACCACTACTTATATGGTAAGAGATTCGTACTGAGAACGGACCATAAAGCTATTACGTTTATGGTAACAACGAAGAAACCAATAACGGCTCAATTCCAGACATGGATCAACTATTTAAGCAGTCTGGATATTAAAATGGAATACAGGAAAGGAACAAGCCATACAAACGCGGATATGCTATCCAGGAAAACATGCGGAACATGTGTACAGTGTATGATGGAACACGAAGACGCAAAAACCGGCAAAATTAAAACCAGAATATTAACAGTAACAGCAGAAGGCGGATATAACAAGTGGCAAAATGACAATATGGAGGTCCAAGAAATAAAGAATAAGTTAGAAAATAAAGATTGTAAGTTCATAATGGAAAACAACACGGTACTAACTAAACAAGGTAAAATATGGATACCGTCAGATAATAGACAGAGGATGATAAAAGAAGTACACGTATTGCTGTGCCATGCAGGTGCACAGAAAGTAACAAAATATATCCAGAACAACTGCGACATGGAAAATCTAGCAACGGAAGTAAAAAAGGTAATTGAGAACTGCGAAAGAAAATGAAAACGATAATGAAAACGATAACAACCAAGACAAAGGAGGAAACTCAAACAATAAAGAGTACAGAACCATTCGAGAAGATATATATGGATATATGTGGGCCATTGAAAGAAACGTTCAACAAAAAGAAATATATTTGCGGAATCATTGACCACTATAGTAAATACATCTCATTAACGGCCATAAACAAGCAAGACGAAAGAACAACTAGTGAGACGTTATTAAATAAATGGATATTAAAGTTTGGAGCGCCAAAAGAACTTCATGTAGATTGTGGGAAGAACTTTGAAGCAAGAAGCATAAAAGAACTAGCAAAGACAGCTGGCATTGAATTAATTTTCTCAAGCCCATATCACCATAACACGAATGGTATTATTGAAAGACAATTCAGAACAATCAGAGAGTATATTAACGCGTCATTGAATGAAGGAGGAAGGAAAAACTGGGCTGATATAGTGCCAGAAATAGAATATACGTTAAATGCAACAGTTCAAAAAACAACGGGAGTAAGCCCAGCAGAGATTATATTTGGGAGGAAGATCGACAGAATGAAATGGTACTCGAATAAAGAAATAAATAGAGAAGATATGGAAAAGAGAATAGAGGATAAAACACTAAAACCAAAAATAAGCAAAACAGTGAGAAATTTTGAAATGGAAGATGTGGTCTTGATCAAACAAGAAATTCGAAATAAAGACGATGCAAGGTGGGAAGGGCCGTACAAAGTGATAAAGAAAATACATGAACGGAGCTACTTACTTAAGGATCAAAATGGGAAGATGGTAGTCAGAAATGTTGAGAAGATCAAACATTTTAAAAAAGGGGGATGTGAGGAGTTAAAATTAAAATACTAAATTAAATTAGTTCACGATTAAAATTTGTAAAGTTTTAATTGAAACTTAAATTATTTTAAGATATTAAAATTGAAATGATAATTGAAATTTTAAAATAAAATAATTTTTAATAAAATTGAAATTCAAGTATGAATGCAATGGTATGTTGATATTTGGTTGAAATTAAAATTTAGAAAATGTCCCAAGAATATTTGTTTATATAATCAGATTTTATGAAATATAATTTGGATTTAATAGTCTTAGTAATTTATTTTGATGACTGAAGAATTAAATGTTATAGCTTCTAACAGTAACTTTATCAAAATTTCGTATATTTTACTCTTTTATATTTGGTTCATGGGAATGATTTGGTGTGTAGATCATACATAGCTGGTAAGAGAAAACGAGGTATGGTTCTGATTGGTTCATACTCTTAGTCGTTAAAACATGTCAATTAAGAACAATAACAATTGTAAATCTTTACCTTTGTAACTCGGTTCTCTTTTTCCCCGTGTTCTGGTCTCTATTTCTTCATTTCGTTGTTGAGTGTCTTGGTTCCTTCTCGGAGTAGTATTCGATTGTCGATCATTGATTTAAATTATCAAACGGATTGCTTTTTGAGTCAATAACTAATTGCTGGGTGAAATGGTCAGGTATTTATACTTATCCGACGGCACTCACAGTGATCGATGCGATTTTCTGTCGGTGCTGACGTGGCCGTGTTTTTTCTTTGTTATGATGAGACCATTGTGTCACTCTTTCTACCCTTAGTAGAGTGTAAAAATCTAATTGTGCCACTTGATTATTGATTTTCTTCTCACACCAGGCAGTGTGTCGTTAGTTGTTGACGTTTTATATCGTTGTTTGACTCAATGTGGAAATTTATTTATTCTACTTTGCTGATTTATTAATCTCAATTCAATTGATCCATTCCAGGATTTTTTGATCGGAATAGTTTAGCAAATATTTTAATTTTGTTATTCTAACATTATTTATCCATTCTGTAGTCAGTGTTCTTTCTCAACAATTTCACAATTGTCCTGACGTCTCTTGCTCCGTATTTCGGAACCCTATCAGCAATTGTCGTCTTCAAATGTTCTCCAATTGGGCCTTAAATGTCTATTTACTAATCAAAACGTGGGGTCTGGGGCAATTCAATCCCATGATTTCAAACTATGTGCCGAGTACTGTTAATATGATAATTTGTTGGTCCAAATTTATTATTATGAATGTTTCGATTCAATTTAGCATGTTGTTTTATCTATCCTAGCCCAACTTTCACTATTTATCGTGATTGATTATAGTTCAATTATTATGAACGGGTTGCCTCGATCTAACCTGTTTATTTTACTTACCTTTGCCGATTTTGTATTATTTAACATTTCAGATTTCACTTAACTACAAGACGAGCGTTATTTAGTCATGCTCCTTCATGAATTGTTGGCATTTATATCAGGTTGGTTCTTCGATTTTATCTTAAGATCTGTAATGTTTGTCACGCAGCGTTTTTCTGGGTTATTTAGGGCCTGTTTTCATGATTTAATTTTATTGGGATAATCACTCACTTATCGGTTTACCTTATCGTCAATATTTTGTATTTTGACTATAAGTATTTTGTCCTAGTAGTTTCGGAGATTCTCGCATGAACACTATTGTGGGGTTTATGGTTGAAGTGGTTGAAGTGACCTCAACCCCAGATATAAATATTTACTTCACCCCCAATGGTTACCCGTTGCTATACAACGTTGGTAATGTAACCGTTGGTTTTGAGGTCGTCAAAGGTGAGCCCCACACTGGAACTACTCTGGCCCGACCTCAACATGGGTTCAACGCACTACCGTTAGAAGGTTTGCGTTCGATTTTCTATCCTGGTCCCTTACTGTTAAATCTATTGCCATCTAACTTATTATTCAACGGGCTTCTGATTTTTTTAATAAAACTATTCTTATTAACACAAGTCATACAGACAGCCGGAATCAATTCTAAAATATTGTATTAAACGACAACACTTTATGAAGTTATTCCTTATTCAGTTGAGCAGCGCGAAGCTTTGCACGCTCGGATCTCCCTGGCCGGTGTATGGGTGGTTTGGTGGCCGGCTTTGCGACTGTCGTTGCATCTCGATTGGACAATTGCGATGGAGCGAATACTAATGGGTAAATTACAGCCGCGTCCTCTTGGCATGCCGATAACGCCACCTCCAGGCCTCTAATCTGAGTCTTTTGATTATGGTTGAGCTGTTTTTCTTCAGTCCAACCCTTTTGTGCAGCCGTCATCTTTTGGTAGATACGTTTTTCTCAACTTGGCTCCATCCATGTGGCCTTGGTTTGTTGGATTTCCTTAGTTAACTGTAGGATTTTCTGGTGGAGCGTGGAGTTGGTCTTCTGCAATCGTTTTAATTCCCGTTGTAGGATTTGGTTGGGATGCATATCTGTAATAGAAGCGTGAAATCAATTCGTATATCATAAATTGTGATTATTTTAATCATGGGTCCTTAGGTCGACGGGGCGATGTTACGACTCAAACTATTTACTCTCTAATTAAATCTTTCATCAAGCAAGTAAATAAAAATCTAAGAGAAACATATATTTTTTAACGAAACACAATCAATTATCGAGGCAAATACGCTCTAGGATAGCGTCGGTTGGAGTCCCTTCACGGGTATTCACGAGCATATGGATGCTCAAGGTGAACGTCGAGTGGTTCGTCTGCTCTTCTCGATTCCCTTGGTAGAATCTTACGTGGAACCACCACGTTGATCGCTGCCGTGTGTACATCTAACCGAGGGTCAACCAAGTTGAATGAAGTGTTGTATAGAGGGGCATATCTGTCCGTATTCGGGATGAGTTCAGCCAAAATATCCCGATTCACCTATTCTAGGTGTTTTCTTGCTTTCTCGACCTGGTGGTGTGTTTGCCTCTGGTCCTCCTCTAATCAAGCGAGTAGATATTTTGTCTGTCCTCTGATTTCCCGTTCTGGGTTGCGGCCGGGTTCTCGTTTTATTGCGACGAATTGGAGGTCCGTGTCGTCGGTGCTTGTCCGATTTCCCATCCGAGATTCTCTGACCGGCGAGATCGAGAATCCCGCGTCCCACATGGCTTGCCGACACCGAACAGCCGAGTGTTCAGGAAAGCAGAATGTGACCCGGGACGCATCGATCCAGGAGTGGTCTGAATAAAATAAATATGGGTCATCTTCGGTTTATCTAATGTAGTCTCTACAGTTAGCGGATCAAGTATTTGTAACTCAGTTAATACTCATCTCTCACGAGCCGTCCTCTTGATTTATGGAAGTAATCAGTTATACTCTCGGATTAGAAATGATTTTATGGATGTGCAGACTCTGTGGGCATAGCCACGTCGAGTCTGTGCCTAACTTGGATATGCCTATCTTAGTCGGTTTGTCGAGAACACGTCAGATTGTCGTCATGATACTACGTAATAGTCTAGTTTTTGTATTTCTCTCGTTGATAGACATCCTACTAATCTCGTGAGTCTATTTTGACCTTCAGTTCTCACACGCAACCAGTTGTTTCGTCATGTAGGGATATCTGTTAAATTATATACCATTTTATAAAATATATGCATTATAGAAGTAATTTACAACGACCTTTATAACATGGTTCGATTTTAGCCTTCCACGCTCTTCAATCCTTATCTAAGAAAAATTATTTGCTGAAAAATTTATACATACACTTAAATCATTTGTTTAAACTGAATTCATTAACTACCGTAAGATTTACACTATTGTTAATAATGCTTAAATTTAAATTTGATTCATTATCTAACGTAGCATCTACACTATTATTAGCTATTAAAATTTGATTCATTAATTAACGAAAATTTACACTAATATTAGCAGTATTCGTAATCAAAATTTGATTCATTAACTAACAAACATTTACACTATTATTAACAGCATTTATAATAAATATTTTGTTCGTTATATATTAATAACAGATATACCTAATAAACTCAAGTTTCAAATGTGTTAGACGTATCAACTAAATAATAATAAATTTAAATTTACATAACCAGTGTATTATAATTCCTGTTTCAGCTCATGTCGTTAGTGCTGGTGGTCTATTGGAACTGAAGTCGGTTCTTTTCCAAAGTAGAGAATTTGGATGTAGGAAAAAAAAGATCTTTGCAGTTCATCACTCACAATGATTAAGATTGTAAACATGTGCGGGTTCTACTTCGACGATTTAGAAAACTAATTAACTTGCTACGATTTATTTTATCAACATATTGGGTGCATCAATGTTTGGTTATTATTGTCTTCGGGATCCGTGCATCGCCATTGTGTCTATATCAAAGGGGTCAGTCCTCGGAGTAAGTCATTAATATTTTTCATTTTAATAAAATGGAATTTACCGTCTCAAGCCCTTTCAGAAGTCTTCACGGAAGTCGATTAAATCTCGCTATCGCGTGGAACATTCGTAGAGTGATTTCGATAATTGTTCGCCATCAGTGTAGTTAAAATGAATACTTTCGCTCTATCGGGTCCTTATATTGAGGTGAGTGTGTAAAATTGATTTTTCTCTGCAACATGCTATCCACCAATACGGACTATCTATTTGCATGCATTCACTGGCGTGATATTGATTCATTCTCGTTTAATTGCCTTTATTTTTCATTTGCTCCATCCATTGGTTGAGGATTTTGGCTTTGGCAGCTAGTGTGTATTAATAGAGCATGCGGAATAAATTATATGGGACTTTTGATCGATTGAAATTCTTGTTAAATGTCAGGTTGAATTTTCTTAAGTGGATATTTTGTGGGTTTTGTCATTAATTATTCGTTCATGGATTCCTAATAACACTATTTAATGGCCATTACTGGTATTTCACATGGATGTTTATTTTTATCGTTCGCCGGAGATATCGTTATGGGTTGAAATCAGATTGATCTTCAAGGAATTATACGAGTAACTCATCTTTGTTCTGTTTACTATGATTGAATTTTAGGGTACACCTCCTTCTAAGTGAGGGGCATTCAGGATCTTGTTCTTCATTCAGATTACCTTAAAGGATGGCTCGCGTTCTCCGTTGGCCTCATCTGGGATCAGTCGGCGAACTAATGAAATTATCAGATGATTTATGCAACAAAATTATTATCGTTCGTGTGACTCTGTACCTTTGTTTGTTTATTAGCTTTTATTACGTAATATTCAAAATTTATCAAATATATTATTTTGTTCGTTCGTGGCTTTAAACTAGGGTTTGCGAATTTACGTTGTGTATCGTTTTGCTCGATATATTTTACATCTAAGGAAAGTGTTAACGAACAACAAATTGTTCATGATTGCAAATGCCAGGACGTTTATCTAACATCATCGTGGAAGTAATTACTCAAAAACAAATGAAACTTCGATTTCTGTGGGAGTTTCTAATTGCCGGTTTTATAACTCGTTTAATTATTTTATGGTCAGGAGATTAATAAAGGTACGAACTGTTACTTAATATATTATTAAAACTGTGGGTCTGATGTGCGATAATTCTGGGGTTAGGGACGATGAAGTTGGGTTTTCCCTTAAACTAAATGCATTTCACGAATTATCAGTCAGACGTGTATTTTTGTGTATTTTTATTTCTGATAAATGGAACAACTAATTTAATTTGAAAATCACCACAATTTTAAATTAAAAAGCATGAAAAATTAAACGTCATACTAAGTTGGAGTCGGCGGCAATACTTGATTTAGCGGTGCTGGGCTAATACAAGGTTTTGTTTAAATGGATTGGAAATAGCACGCAAACACAACATGCAAATTTTAAAATCGGACCCATAAACATCCAATAACCACCTTGAAATGTGAGAAAACACATAATTAAAAATATAAAATGAAAAAACATAAAAGTAAATTAAAAGAACAACAAATGCACCAAGATCTACACGAATTGACATAAAAATAACATAATAACAAAGGATTTGACCGAAAAACTGACAATTTACGGAAAAGAAAAGAATTAATGAATAAATTGAATAAAAATAAAATAATTCTAGTTAGAAATAATTCAAATAAAAAGTTAATGAATAATTGTCAAATTAAATCGAGAAAATAATAAAAATTAGAATTAAATTATACAAGTAATATCAAGGTCAAATTTTGTTTTATCGCATGAAAATTAATACGCAAAGTTTGGGTCACAGAACAGGTATAAATACCAATCCATTTTCACAGAATTTTAATGCATTCACTTAGGGGGCAAGCCACTTTTCTGTAGAAAAGTTTACTGTTAATTAGAGGAACAACTATCGGCAATAATTTCCATAATACAGAATCAAGCACCTTCTGTGTAAGCCCTACTTGATCGTATGTGTGGGAAACCCTTTGTCGTATGTGTGAATGAATGCCGAGGATAATATATAAATAATAATGTACCGATTTGAAAACATATGTTTTTAATGAAAACGTCTGAAGTGTCGAAATTTTTCTGGCCCACAGCCACACAACATACAAGAAATTAAAATGATACATAACTAGTCACACTGTGTAAGTGCGGTTTCTCTGCCTATAGCGTGTTCCTTTGAAAATTCTGTCATGCGCAACGACGGCCCCGAACGTAAATTGATATTCGTTTATAGGGGCGGTGGAAAGATCGAGAACTAGTCTTTTGGCTGGCTCTCTTTCACCCATCTCCCGAAAAATCGACCAAAAATCAAATATACAAATCGGCTAAACTGATCACACCGAGTAGTCCAGTGGACACTAGTAAAATCTAATATGAACCCAAGTTCCTTAGGATCAAATTGAGAGGCTCGTGAGGTGGAAACTCGATATCGATGTGACGAAAAGTAACTAAATATATTAAAGCTGACGAAAGTAACTAAATATATTAATTCAGTCTAAAAGAAACTAAAAGTAATGAATAGTAACTAAAATATAAGTAAAGTAAATATATATATAATTAGATATAATTGAATATAATTAAGATAAGCATAACCAGACGTAATTACAGGTAAATAAATATAACTAAAAATGGCTAACTGTAACTGAATGTGATTAAATGTAAACTAGATGTAATTAAAGGTGAATAAAGATAACTAGAAATATCTAAACGGAACTTAATGTGACTGCATCTACCCAAATTCAATAATATGTAATTAAACGCAATTCAAATAAACGTAACTAAATAAAACTAGGTGTAATCAATATTTAACTAAACTTGATAAAAAGTTAACTTAATATGATAAAAAGTAACGAAAATTAACAGAGAGTGAAGTATTATAGCTGGAAGTAGGAAACTAAAATGAATTAATGAATAACGAGCAATGTAACTATTTTGTATAACGAGGTTAGGATGAATAATAAAGTTTGAATAAATTACGAAACAGCAATAGGAGTAACTAATTCCGGAATAAATTAGTAAACATCCAGCGATATAACCAATCTTAAAATAAGTTTATGAAGTCAATCTAGATAATCGACTTGATTAGTGCCACAAATAATCTTCGTACCACCATCAAAACTCGACAGGAATACGCCACCTCAACCCAAAAATGATAAATTATAATATCCTTGAAGAGGTTTTCCCCGACTAAAATTCATCATTTTATTGCAAACGTAAATATTATTACTCAGGACTCAATTCGAATTAAATTTATGTAAAATGCCGTTAAATAAACCTGATAATCACAATACAATATCAATAATAAAGAAAACCTGACAACTTCAGTAAGAGTTATACAACGAAATGTTTGAACAAATCAAATATCAGACACAAAACATTACATAATTGAAGGATAAATCTCTAGGAAACGCCGAACTCATAATGCCCAGTCATGCCAACAGCCACCTCCAGCAAAGGAGTACGGAGTCAAGCACAAAGGATGACTGTGTCATTGAGGATTTGTTAATAAATGAAGAGATACAGCCAACATTCACGAATAAACGCAACGAGGTTGACGACAAAATATCATGGGAATTATCGAATCCATGCAATCTTTGATATTTCGCGAGAATCCAATAGGTCGTTTTGATGAATGCTGTCTGGAGTTGACAAGAACTCCAGCACTGAATGAGCCACCGACAAGACGTAAGAATGACGGGAACCCGAATCCGTGAGTCTACCAACACATTGAATTGATCACTATCTTTTGGACAGAAGTTGAGAGGGAGATTATTGATACCAAAATAACCTGAAAATTGTTACTAGCTGAGAGAAACCATATCTAAATTCATCCAACAGATCTATAACCGAGAACTCACGATTGGCAAATCCCATAATTCTGCTCACAACCAGTTTTGTCAGAATATCAATCTACAAAAATACATGTCATAAAAGAAAAAAATAAAACATGCATTAATCTACTCACCATAACACTGATTATGAAAATAATGTCGCCTCCTGAGAAAGAAAATCCAACTGTCGATTTCTCCAGTCGACCGGAGAATAGATTATAAAATAAAACTATTAGACATTAATTAGAAATAAACTCCACCAACTTAATAAATAAAAAAAATAAAAGGTCATAACGTCCCGAAATAAGTTAATTATTATACCTGAAATAATGAGGTAAAATCGGCCAATCAGGCGGCGATGACTGATAACTTTCAGCCATAAATACCGGGCCCGAATTTAATAAGTACCATATAATATCATGTCCAACCCTCGGCAAACATACTGGCCAGGCAACGATTGGCACGCGTGAACCAAAACATCGCGAGCGATCTGATTCCAAGTACCGACGGATTCGCTCCGAACGATGGGGTTTCGTTTGAACTGGACGAATCCAACCAGCTCTTCGAAGTTGACTTGGACCCAGGCAACAAGGAAAGCATGCATACTCCAGTCTACACCCGCAATGGGCATTTGCCAGTCGTTTTCACCGAAGCGTTCAACCCAAGGGTTAGGACGGACTTGAAAAATGATTAAATTTGTATTACGTAATAAAAGTTAATGGTTAATTTGACTATTTGATTTTGTTTTTACTAAACGAAAATAAATTTCCACGGTAATAAATGAGTAAAACGAGTTCTAACAATTCCATTTAGGAAACCACGACCTTATGAGACAAATATAAATACGGTAGGGAAGAGAATTATCGAAGTTCAAATCAAAGATGACGAATTAATCTAAATAAATAAGTTATCGTTAGAGGTTTAGTAAAAGATTTGTTGTAATTAATACCACTCGTAAACATACCTATGTCAGTGATGGATGAAATTAGTTAATACATCAAACCCACTAATGCTAATACTAACTATTCAAATGTTTTTCAATTCAGGAATGGAGTCGACAAGAGTCCTCAATCGAGAGCTGAAAGATCTTCTACCAGAAAGCATGAATCTACATCGACAGCTCCTACAACAAAGCCGAGAAATTCAGCAAATAAAATTCACTTGGGCAGAACCGACAAAGATGAAGTCGATTTATCTATGTCTCACTGCGGCCCAACAAGGCTGGAAGGACGAAAAGATGCTCAACCAAGCGCAACGGACTCAAATAAAAGGCTTGGAAGTTGCTCTGTCAGCGTGCCAGGAGGGGGTGCGGTGACATATCCCTTGGTTTTTGCCCCGGCACAGCTGGCCTATCACGACCAGAATCCATCGAAGCATCCTAACAAACGGTCCCATCCGCATGCCAGGCCGGGTAGAACTGAAAGATTACGAAGACGCGCCCAAGGCGAAAACAAATAAATGATTAATTCGCGTTTTAATACTGGAACTCATTTAATGATAATACAATAAAATTGTGCTTTTGATATTTTGTTTATTGTTTATAATTAGTGTACACGAGAAAATAATGAAATATTTAAGGGACCTAAAAGACAAAACTGGCAGAGGCCTTCTAACGGCAGTCCGCTGAACCCGACATAGGACCGGACCTTAGTAGTTCTGACCTCAGAACTCACCTTTGGTGGTCCTGTGACCAATGGTTGCAGTTCTAACGTTGCCTAGCAACGGGTAGCCATTGGCGGGCTTGAAATATTGTATGTGATGGGGTCAAGGTCACGAATACCACTAACCCCACAGCGGCCATATTAAACCTAAACAGTTTAGATACTAATAAATTAAGTTAACGCTACAACACTTTTCGATCATGAAATACACATATTTTAGATATCATTGTTTTCTTATCTAATTATGGAGTCAAATTATTTTACTAGGCAAATTAGTCAGACGTTGAGATCAGGGTTTCCTTTGAGTTTTTTCCTTAAAAATTCTATATCTTGGTTTTTAGTAGGCGGGACTATGAAATGATTTGGGAAGTCATAATAATTTCTAGTTAGTAGTTATAACAATTTAGAAGTCATACTAGTTAATAGTCATGGACAATACCTAACTAGTTTAGATATCAATAAATCAAGTTAGAAGATATAATAAATTTTTTCAATTTTAAATTATAGCTACGATTTTTTGTTATTAAATTCCCGTCACCTTCCCCTAATTGATTCTAGGCGAATTTATGTTAATATTACAAATTTATAAGTGCCCCCTGGACTACTCAGTGTTTTGATTTTGAGCCGTTTGTTATTACAATTTAAGTTGAATTTATAGGAATTGAGTGATGATGAAGTAGCCAAAAGACTACTCCTTCTTCAACCCAACTTCCCCTATACGGAATGAAAATTTACGTTTCAGCTACTGCGTTCTCACGCCATAGCCTTCACGGGCACGAATTATTGGCGGACTTACACCTCACTTACACAATTTGGTTGGGGTATGTGTAGTTTAATAACTTGTAGTGATGTGTCGGCTGTGGGCCGGAAAAATTTTAAAATAAATGACTTAGTGAAAACTTTTATTTGAATATAAATATATCATGATATCATAATTGGCATTCGGCATTCCATTAATCATCGATCATAACTCTTCCTCACGCCGACGCTCAAACAGAGCTCATATGAGGTTGAATGGACGCGACGTGAAGAAAGTTTTCTAACATTTTTCCACTTACATTGAAAATTCTTCTAGTTTCCACTGGTTAAGACTGGCTGAGTTTTTTTGTTACATAAACGTATTCGAGTTTTTAAAACTGATTAAAATTATGTGAAAATGAATCGGTATATATACCTATTGTACAATCCTAACCTTGCGTGTTAAATTTGATGTAGTAAAACAAAGTTTGACCTTCTGATTTTCTAGTATATTCTAATCTTAATTTTATTATTTTTGTAATTTAATTTGACAATTTTATTTTTGATTTTTTAATTGAATTGTTTCCAATTCAATTTATTTATTTTTGTTCTATTTTCATGGACTTTCGCTTTTTGGTAAATTGTCAAATTTCGGTCAACTTTTCATGTTCTCATGTTATTTCTATGTTTATTTCGAGCGGATCTTGTTGCAATTTGTTATTATTTTAATTTACTTTTGTGTTTCTTGATTTATATTTAATTGTTTCTCTCTCATATTTTAGCATGGTTAGTTGATGTTTTGTGGGTCTGATTTTAAATCTGCCTGTTGTATTTGGGTACGTGTTACCGATTCATTTAAATAAAATCAATTCTTGGCCCAACATAAAACACTCGGGGGCTCATAAAATTGCGACCCGCAATTTTAACGTCTTTTTCAGATTCTACTTTTATAAATTTGTTTGAGTCTACGAGCTCTCTGGTCGTGATCTCAATACCCACATACATAAAATCTTTCTACGTTTACCAACATAATAAATAATACCAGCATAAGCTGTTACTTCGAATCAATAGGAAAACCAGGAAAAATAGAAATACAACCAGAAGACCTATCATCTTGCCGTATTACAAAAGATATATTTAGAGATGCAGAAAAGGAAGATAAAAGCATAAGAATCCAAGTAAACCAAGGGATAGGCAACCTACAAATAATGAACATAGGGACATACGAAATTAAACAAATATGTGTACAAGACCTAGTTACCGACTGCTGGAGAATGAACCTGGCAAAAGTACAAACATGTGCATGGGACAGCCTAAATGATGACACGGAATACATCATATGCGCAGAGAATAACAGGATAGTAACCTGTACGGTAGCCAGAACATTAGGAGAAAAACCCGTAATAGCAAGCACGACAAAGGAAAAACCATATAAACGTCTGATATTGGAGAATAAAGCGACGATAATAAATGTAGAACCAAACACAGCAAATGGAGAAGAAGTAATAGTCGAAAACATGGGTGAGGAACCCATTACAAGAGTCTGTGTGTACAAAGCCAAGAAAAACGGAACGGTAAACAAAAGACTTCAATGTAAGTCAAATAAATATATAAAGAATCAGAGATACCGCATCCCAACCAAAAGAAAACTCGGAGAATACGAATTTGGTAGATCTCTCGGTAAATATAAAACCAAATAAATCACACCGAATAGCCCATGAAACGGCTCGTATGAGATCCTATCGATAATCCACATGTATCATGTTATCCCACAAATAATGATGGCCCAACAACTAGATTATTTAATTAAAGTTAAGAAGGAATTAATCGAGAGATATTTACAATGGAATTTTAGGAAGATTGGCCGACACTGAATTAATAACGAATTATTTAGATAAATTCCAATATAACCCGACTGATAACGAATCGATTTGATATTTCACAAAATAACAATCAATAATGATAGTAGAATCACTACGGCATCTCTCCTCGATAATACTGGTGTGCAGACAGGCCGTCGAATTTTCTACCAATCCAGACATACACACCAGATATAAAGTACAACTTGGTTAGAACATTCATTTTATCAGTAATATGTCCAGTAAAAATTCACGAATGTCCAAGAATTTTAATGACCCAAGAGAAGAAGAAATTATTCCCATTGAAGCCAAAAGGACGTTGCAAGGAGGTATTTTATCTAAATTTATTTCTTTATGAGATTGATTTTATGTCTGAGTGCAAGCACCCAAATGACTATTTACCATCCACAAGGACCCGAAGATAAGATAGACCTGAAAGTACAACTAAACTAACCATGTTATGTAATACAATTATATTCGTTTGACTGATGTTTTCGTTGAGTTCCTCAAACAGTTCTTTAAAGGAATAAATATTATGTACATTTAAAATAGATGAACCATTCAAGTCGCTTCAAATAACTGTTAAGTATAGGCTCTTAGCCTAAAAATATTAGTAATACTGACGTCACTAAACGGTGTTAATTAAATGACGTTTTTGTGACGTCACAGATAAAATTACCAAAGTCAGAAAATACGTCACAGAAAATTACTAAATTTGGATTTCTGATTACGTGGATCTAAATTTAGTAATTAATTAAACCCAAAATTATAAATAAAGTAATTTTATTATTTTTAATCAATAAATCTCTAATATAAATAGAGAAACATTTTATAGAAAGAGGCTGATAACGAAAATAGCTGAACATAGCCGAAAAGAAAAAAAACTTATTTAGTCGATTCGATAAATATTAATTCTAGAAAATCGATCGTTGATTAATTATTACTCTAAAAGAAAAAGGAAAGGAAAATTAAGCAAGCAAATTCAAGTCAAATAGGATTGTGTTACTCGAAGGAAGAATAGGAAAATTGACTAAGAAAACAACTCAACTTAAATTAAAGAAAAAGTAAATATTTGAAATTCAGTGAACGGCCGAGCATTCCAAAGTCAAAAAAATATTGTCAATTGGAAAAAAATCCATTTAACATTAAAGCAGACAAAGAAACCTGTCTGTCGTAAGAAAGGAAATCATATTTAAATCACTCCTGCAGAAACAAGAATTGGCAAATTTTGAAGAGAGAGTTGAAAACAATAATTTTGCGGATTTCATCAAGAGATCAAAAGTTTGGAAAAATCGTTCGAGGAATCTTGGATACACATTATCCAGTGGAAAATTGTGGTACATATTTATTTATTTAATTAAAAGAAACTAACATTCAAAAAAGCGGATTCCCTAATCCGGCTTATAAATAATTTAAGTAATTTAAAAATCAAAAGTATCTAAAGTAGTTGACCGCTTTCGGATATTTGGGGTGCACCAAAATCAAAACTTGCTTGCCATCTGTTTTTTAGGATAAGTCGTTGCGTCTACATAGTGACCATTGATTTCTTGCGGGCCATTAGGCAAGGATCATTTGATCCGGTTATCTTTCAAACATTGTAATTATATACATACACTTCTGTAAATTTTGAATTACCGCCAAATAAATTCTATAAGTAATTAATTGTCTTTGTCTTATTTATTTGCATAGGACCTCAATCGACCTTTTTATATTTTGTATATTAGTTTATTTGTAATAATAAATTTTATTGATTTGGAGTCAGATAACGAACTGTGTTAAGATCTTAGTTCGCCACACTCTTTTTTGATCTTAACATAACCAATACCCAACACCCGACTAAATACCGTCATAAGCGTAAGAATATGGATCCATTTTTCGCAGATTGTTGGCAGACGAAAGAAGTTCTAAGAATAAAAGACAAGTTACAATATTTGGTTTTTAAATTATATGATTTTTACTATCCTTTTCTTTGTTGAGCCCCATTAACGACAATGATGTGCAAGTTAAACTAACAATATATTTGATAAAATCTCTAACTGATGAAATTTGGAAAATCATAATTGAGTTCTCGATATTCAGGACATTTGGTATTGCCCTCTTAGTGAGTCTAAACGTCGGCGATAGTAATATTCGTAAATTAAAATTGTATTATAAATATTGTGTACGCTACTTTAACCTTGGACAGGCTCATAAGTTTATCTCATTAACAATTAATCTTTATCATCATCCGTAATTTATCAGTATAAAGTGTTTTTTAAAAGATTAAATAATTTTATTGTCATCAGTAATTTATTAGTATAAAGTTCATCTAAATAGTAATCAATCTTTATCCTCGTCTGTGATTCATTAGCCTAAAGATGTCTAAAATTAATTAATTGTCGTCTGTAATTTTATTGGTATGAACAAAAATGATTCGTACATTTTCTAGAAGAATTTATTAATTGTAAAGAGAATTTGTCGATTATAAAAATAATTTTAAACTCTCCTAACTAATTAGGGTCTAAAGGGGTAAGTAAATTGGTACTAAAAATTAAACCTCTGATCACTGCTGACGATGTGCGAGAATTTGGAATCATTGATTGAAGACGACCCACTGTTAGGCTACCGTTAGCAACAATAATGGTTCACTCAAACAGCCCAACTTGACTACGCTTACATCACAGGACCCGACAACGCAATCTTGATCCAAGCGTATACGCTATACTCATACACGCCCCACAATATAGAGATTTACGAGTAAACGAACCTTATAATTTGAGGAGACGCCCCGCAACCGAGTAAATAAAATTGAGAAACACTAAGTTCGAAGTTTATCAGTCCGAGAAAAATGACGCGCAAGTTTCAATTATTTCCTGATATTTTTTTCTCTTTTAGAAAACTCGTCGATTGATGCATCACGGGTTATTGCACGGTTCCCCGCTCACTCGGCTGCCAGATGTAGGCAGGCAATGTGGGACGCGGGATTTTCCATTTCCCCGGTGCAAGAGACCAGATCGGGTACGCAAAGGGATTCGGATGAGATCGAACTCCTTTACGTGGCGATAAAAAGAGAACCCGGACGCAACCCGTCCAGGGAGATTTGAGGCCAAGCCGAGTTTCTGCTAGCTCGTCTCGAAGAGCATCAGAAGGAAACTGACAAACAGGTAGAGAAGGCCAGACAATACCTGAGGCAGGTCAACGCGGACATTGCGGCGGGTAAGATACCCAATACGGATGGGTACGCCCCTCGCTACAACGTCTCCTAGGAAACTGAATGACCCAAAACTGCGCGAAAGAACCCCGGACATCAACGTGGTAATTCCTCGACGGATCCTGCCTAGGGAATTCTGGATGAAGACAGATTCGGAAACAATCGACGCGATCACCCGTATGCGCACGAACGTTATGGCCGGAAATGGAATTAAAGAGTTCACATTCCAATTTATCGATGCATGATTTAAATAAATGTTTAGAATAAGATTTTCATCTTCAATTTTTTTTATTTCAATAGAAATCGGCGAGGCGATAAATAAGGGAACGTCATAGTGCGATTATAAACGAACTATAGTGATAGATTGATAAACCATTCACAAAATGTAAAACTAAATTTGACTAGAATTTATTCTTGAAGATATGAAGCTATATCAATATCCAATAATTCAACGGGAATTGGACAAGGCTCATGCAACCAATCGGGAACTGCAACAACAACTCCTGCAGTTAACCCGGGAGATCCAACAGTTCAAGTTGACTTGGATTGAGCCACAGAAAGTGAAGGCTCTCTATCTGAAGATGAAGGCGGTGCAAAAGGGGTGGGCTGAAGAACAACAGCTCACCCAGAACCAGAAGATGCAAATCTGGGGCTTAAAAGTAGCACTGTTGGCGTGCCAAGAGGGCGCCGCGGTGACTTACCCCTTGGAATTTGCCCCAGCGCAACTGACCTATAGAGACGCGGCAACCACATACAAGCCTACAAGTAAACCGACCAAGCGCCGGCAGGGGAAGTCTGAGCGCGCTAAGCGTCGAGCGGCTCAAACTTAAGGCGTGTGAGCCTGTTAACGCCATTTCACTGTGTTGTTTTAATAAATATTAATGAATGTTATTTAAGATTTTTATGACTAGTATTAATAAGAAAATCCCGAATTAAAATCAGAGTCAATTTGCAAGCAATGAACAAAGACATCGGACACGTCAGTGATGGACCAGCAAAAGGAAATCGCACACGTACATTTTGTTGGGCTAGTATAAGGTTTTGTTTAAATGGAGTGGAAATAGAATGCAAACACAACATGCAGATTTAAAATCGGACCCATAAACATCAAATCACCACCTCAAAATGCAAGAAACACACAATTAAAAATATAAAATGAAAAAACATAAAAGTAAATTAAAAGAACAACAAATGCACCAAGATCTACACGAATTGAAATAAAAATAACATAATAACAAAAGATTTGACCGAAAAACTGACAATTTACTGAAAAGAAAAGAGTTAATGAATAAATCGAATAAAAATAAAATAATTCTAGACAGAAATAATTAAAATAAAAAGTTAACGAATAAATTGTCAAATGAAATTAAAAAAGTAATAAAAATTAGAATTAAATTAGACAAGTAATATCAAGATCAAATTTTGTTTTATCGCATGAAAATTAACACGCAAGTTTGGGTCACAGAATAGGTATAAATACCAATCCATTTTCACAGAATGGTAATGCTTTTTTCACTTAGTGAACAAATTACTTTTCGCTAGAAATTTACGAATCTAAGGAGCAACTCTCGGCAATAATTTCCACAATACGAAATTGAGCACCTTATATGTAAGCCCTACTTGATCGTATGTGTGGGAATTCTTTTTCGTGTGTATGAATGAATGACCCAAACTAATGTATGAACAATGATGTATCTACTTGAAAATATACGTGTTAAATGAGAAATTCTTAAATGTCGAAATTTTTCTGGCCCACAGTCACACAACATACAAGTTATCAAAATCATACATAACTAGTCACGCTGTGTAAGTGCGGTTTCTCCGCCTATAACGTGTGCCCGTGAGAGTTCCGTCGTGCGTAACGACGGCCTCGAACGTAAATACCATATTCGTCTATATGGTAGTGGGAAGATCGGGAACTGGTCTTTTGGCTGGCTCCCTTTCACCCATCTCCCGAAAAATTGACCTAAAATCAAATGTACAAATCGGTTAAACTGATCACACCGAGTAGTACAGTGGACACTCGTAAAATCTAATATGAAAACAAGTTCCTTAGGATCAAATTGAGGCTCGGGAGGTGTGGGACTCGATATCGATGTGACGAAAAGAAATTCTACTTTATCCAAATTAACGAAAATACTTATAATTGATTAGAAGTAACAAAAATAATTAAAATAACGCAAAGTAATTAGAGTTTATTAAAAGTAACGAAAGAAAAGCGACGAAAAGGGTTTAAATATTAAAGCTAATGAAAGTGATTTAACATGTAAAAACTCACGAAAGTATTTAAATGCATTAAAGTAAATGAAAGTTACTAAGATACAAACTAGATATAATCAACGATGAATTAAGATAGTTAGAAAAATCCAAACGGAACTAATTGTGACTACTCGCACCAAATTCAATTATCTATAATTAAATCTAATTAAGATAAACGTAATTAAATATAACTAGATGTAAATCAAGCTTTAACTAAACGTAGTCAAAGGTTAACTCAACATGGCGGAAAGTAACAAGAATTAACTTAGGGTGAAGTATTATAACTAACAATATGCAATTAATTTACGAGTAACGAATAAATTGACTAAAATCCGTATAGCTTACTAGACCCAGATCGAACTAACGGAAACTTGAGTGAATAAATAACGTGCGATACAACCAAATTTTATGTAATGAAGATAGAATTGGCATTAAAAATTGAACACATTACTAGATGGTAATAGGAAACAACTGAATCCGAGGTAAATTATTAAACAACAAGTGAGATAATAAGACTTAGAAAAAGATTTTAAGGTAAATCTAGATGATCGAACTTAATCAATACCACAATTACTTGTACCAATGTAAACGCAACATCTTCACCCAGATCCCAGTTAAAACCAAATTTACGTAAGAATATCTTTAAATGAATTTAGCAGTCATGATATAATATTCGCATTAAGGAAAACCTGGCAAAGTCACTGAAATAAAATAGGAAAACAAATTTTTTTGTTAATGACGAAGCAGAAGTAGCACTCATCTGTAAAGGAAATCATTCAATAACATAAATTACTGTATAGATCAGAAAACAAAATTCAATTAAATCAAACATGAATATAACAGCATTAAGTAGTTAAAGGATAAATTCTTCCAGTTTCAGGCGTACAGGAGAAAATCATACAAGTAATCTTCAGCAGAGGGAAACACAGAGTCAAATGCATATGACTGATACACCAGTGAGGACTTGTTGAAGACCAATAGAGAACGGAAAAAATCCACACAGGTACACCATAAATACCGAGAACAAATCGGCATAGGGTGTGTTGAATCCACGTAGGTAGGGATGAATAGGAATCCGGTGCTGATTGAGTAGAGATGGGTCAGATCATCGACAACAGGGAAGATTGATTTTGGGAGTACATCAGGCAGTGATCGAATACTGTCCACTTGATGCCCGACGTGGTAGGAGGTTGTGGTTACCAGTACGAATACCGACAATCATTACCATCGAGAAGACGTCGAGACTCGATTCATTCTACTATTTTCAAATAATGGAGAAATATTACGACTTAGTTATATGGAACGTAAATCGACCGGCAATTAGATAGGAAATCAGAACCATAAAAATTAGATTGACCAGCCTCCCGTAAAGTTGATTGTCAATCTTAGAATGCAACAATCAACAGGAATAATAACAACAGTTTGCTTGAATTAACTGCAAACCGGACTTACAGAGAAAGAATTAATAAACTAATGTAAAACATAAATTTCACATTGTTAATAATATAAGAATTTCACATTAGCAATAACATAACACATAAGTTTCACATTGTTAACAAAATATACAAAACAAAAAGTCTACAAATTCATAACTACCAATTATGTTTAATTCTGGCCTATCATCTACCGACAGCAGAACGACGCTAAGAAACAACTGGGATACCGAATCCAGAATCGGCTTTCGCCCAATGACGCAGTTATGAAGGACTCGGTTAAGCTTCAACGAGGTATTAAATTTTTGAAATTCCCATTTTGTCGTAAAATTACAAATCATGTTCACTCCCAAGTTCGGCCATGATAGAACGGATTTTCCGGACCACACTCAATAAATAAATTCTAAAGATACAAATTTACAATTTAATATTGATTATATTGCTTTTTCAGACCGCAGAGATACGTACGGAGGATGGAATGACGACTCCCGATTGACATTGCAAATCCTAATTAGTTCCGCCACACAATACAGGCAAGCACTATGGGACCAAGTATACACCTTGGCCACCTATGGAGAAGCCATTTGGACCCAAAGACCAAATAATCGTTGGGATGAAATCGAATTGCCCAGCATCGCCATCAAGCGGGAACCGGGTAGAAACCCGGCACGAGAAGCTCGTCAAAGAGCAGAATACACGGCGATGAAGATGGAAGAAATGGAAAGGAAATACCACAAAAAGGCGATTCTGGCCAGGCAGCGATTGGCACGTGTGAATCAGGGCATCGCGAGCAGTCTAATTCCAAGCACCGACGGATTTACTCCAGATTAGGGGGTCTCATTCGAATTAGACGACCCGAGATTACTACAAATGACTGCCCCAACAAAGCTGATTTTGCCAGAGAAATTGGTCCAGCCAGCTCTTCGCAGCCGACTCGGAGCAAGAGAACAAGGGGACCATACATACGATAGCAGACATTCACAATGGGTATTCGCCAGTCGCATGCGCCGAAGCGCTTATTCCTAGGATAAAAATGGACTGAAAAAAATGATTGAATTTGTGTTATGAAATAAATGTTAATGGTTAATTGACAATTTGATTTTGTTTGCACTAAATGAAAATAAAGCTCACTGCGATAAATGAATGAAACGCCCGCTAACCACTCTATTTTAGGAAACGTGATTTCACTATACAGAATGTAAATATTGTGAGGGAGAGAATCGCTAAAATTCCAATAGATATTAACTAATTAAATTTAATAAATAAGTTGCCACTAGACTCCTAAACAACTAATTCGTTAGAAATAGATATTGCTCACAAATATACTTAAGACAGGGGTGGCTGAAGTTACTTTATGCGTCAAATCCAACAATATTAATGATAAATGCTCAAATATTTTCAATTTAGAAATGCAAGCGACAAGAGTCCTCAGTCGAGAACTGAAAGACCTTCAACGTGAAAATATGCATCTCCATCGGCAGCTCCTCCAGTGAAGACGAGAAATCCAGCAAATAAAAGTCACCTGGGCGGAACCGGAAAAAATGAAAGGAGTGTACCAACGACTCACTGCGGCCCAACAAGGCTGGAAGGAGGAAAAAATACTAAATCAAGCCCAGCGGACTCAGATAAAAGGCTTGGAAGTCGCTCTATCAGCGTGCCAGGAGAGGAATGCGATGACATATCCCTTAGTATTTGCACCGGCACAGCTGACCTATCTCGACCAGGTCCAATCAAAGCATCCTAACAAACGATCTCATCCGCATCCAGAAGGAAGGAGAAAATATTTAAGGGACCTGAAAGATAAAACGGACAGAGGCCTTCTAACGGCAGTCAGGTGAACCCGACATAGGACCAGACTTTAGTGGTCTTGTGACCAATGGTTGCAGTTCCAACGTTGCCTAGCAACGGGTAACCATTGGCGGGCGTGAAACATTGTATGTGATGGGGTCAAGGTCACGAATACCACTAACCCCACACTTCTAACGGTAGTGCATTAGGCCCATGTTGAGGTCGGGCCAGAGTAGTTCCTGTGTGGCGCTCACCTTTGGGGATCTCAAAACTAATGGCTGCATCACAAACGTTGTCTGACAAAAGGTAACCATTGGGGGCGAAGAAAGTTATATCTGGGGTCAAGGTTATCGAAACCATAAACCCCACATTCGGTTAATTATAGCATTTGCAATAGCGCTCACTTTTGTGACGATCATTCACTTTGACACAATTCCTACTTTGCTTAGAAATGGGCGATGAGGAATCTTCAGTCGTTTAATATAGTTTAATTGCGTAATCTACATTATTCAAATTTTTAATATCCAATAAAACTCTATATTTATCGTATATTTTCGGTACAAGTATTTTATTTTTAGCAAACCTATGAAGGGATTTTACTGATAATGTAATTAGAAAAGAATTTTATCTTAAATGATATTATTTTAAAAATATTTGAAATTAATTTTATCTTTAGTAAAATTTTAACAGTGTTTTAATATTTATATAATTATACATCGTTCTAAATTCTTTTTAAATTAAATTAATTATTTTAAAGCTTATTAAATTGATTTCATAAAGTTATTTTACTTCAGATTTTTCATATAAATTTTAAAATATAATTTCCAAATAAATGAATATATTTTTTAAATTTCATAACTTTTAGATTTTAATTGATCAAATGAGTCGGTAATGGGAATCGTATGTTCAAAATTATTTTGCTTATTCTGTTGTCCACCTTACTTACCGTCTATTGTTTCTAAAGCAGCATTTAGTCCTCCGCCATGCACTTATTCAATAATTCACGACTCTCAATATCGCTTTAAATTTCTTGTCAATTATAATGATTTCGATATCAGTAGAGACCACGAGAATTTCCTAAATTATTACATCATCCGAACTAAAAGGCGCAATAATCTTTCTTGTATCTATTTGAAAACAGCTCCATGGACTAAAAATACAATTCTCTACAGCCACGGAAATGCGGTGGATCTTGGTTTGATAGCCAACAAATTAATTGAATTAGGACTGAAATTGAAAGTTAACATTCTTGCGTACGATTATTCTGGATACGGCACATCTTCTGGCAGTCCATCGGAACGGAATTTATATTCCAACATTGTTTCAGTTCTCGAATTTATGCATCAGAATTTCGACATTCCCCACAAAAATATCATCCTATACGGCCAGAGCATTGGAAGCGTTCCGACGATTTTCCTAGCAAGCAAATTTCGATTCGGTGTCGTCATATTGCATTCTCCTTTGGCGAGTGGATTTAAATTTCTTAATTGTTGCTGCTTTATGAAATTGTGCAGTTGTTGCGATGTCCTCGATAAGTGAGTCAGATTTGATTTTATCGATTCCACAGCTTTATTTTTTTTTAAATTTTTACTGATTTGTGGTTATTTGGCATGCAAGGGGGTTAAATTGCTCATAGTAACGCTAAACGTCTGGCAATATCGATCATTTAGAGGGGGGATATGTATTGCAAATACGATGCCATTATCAGGGTTTATAACACCCAAAGTAACAGTAAATTTCCTTAGTAACGCCGCAATAATGGAAATATCCTCCGTTCCCCCAACGGACCGAATATTTACAAACTCGGACCATAAAATCAATTTGAGCCAAAACCGTCTCTGGGAATAGTAAATAAATCGGAATCCCTTTTCGCAGCATCTGATTAGTCACTTGCAAATGATTGGTTTATTCTCTAATCCAATCAGCAACCGAGCTTTGTCGGCGTGTTCAAATGAGTGAAATTTATCGTTACAAGGCGGAAATAGAATTTTATTTTTCAATTTCGTTAGATTCCGGTTTGGTTGTGATTTGATTAGTTTTCCATTGGACTGTAGCAAAAACGGGAGCCAACTAAAATTCGGAGATTGATATTTAATTCTTTTGACAAATTTCATTAAAAATTATTTTTGTATCCAAAAATTCAGAATTGGTGGCAATTATAATTATATTATATAATAATCGATTATAAATATGATATAGATAATCAATAATATGGAATTTGATTTCTGTTTTAAACTTATCCTACAGGAGCGCTTTAATATACATTGTCTGTGGGCGCTAGACATATATATGCGGTACGTTTTGAGCAGTAGGATTTCTGCTCATTTTATCCACCTTCTGAATGAGACATGAAAACTTTGTATTAAGCAAAAAGTTATTCTCAAAAATCTATAACTTCCCAAGACATTATTAAAAATCTCAAAGATTCTCCAGCAACGCAAAAAAGGCTTTCGTACTGAAAAAAAATCTTTTTTCCTGGATTTGACCAACTTCCGAATTAGATATGGAAAAGTTGTGATAAGAAAAAAGATAGACCTCGACATTCTCTAGACTTTCCTGGAAATATTTTTTAAAAACTCTTAAAGATTCTCCTGCTGAAAAAATCTGAAAGATTCTCCTACTGAAAAAATCTTTTTGCTTCAATTTGACCAACTTTTAAATGAGAAGTGGAAAAGTTGTATGCATAACAAAGATAGACCTCGATATTCTCTAGAATTTTCCAAAAATATTTTCTAAAAAATCTCAAAGATTCTCCTGCTGCACTAAAAGAACTTTCTAATTGAAAAAAATCTTTTTTCCTTGATTCGACAAACTTCCGAATTAAATATGGAAAAGTTGTATTTATAAAAAACATAGACCTCGACATTCTCTATAATTTCCTGGAAATATTTTCTAAAAAATCTCAAAGATTCTCCTGCTGCACTAAAAAAACTTTCTAATTGAAAAAAATCTTTTTTCCTGTTTTTGACCAACTTTTAAATGAGAAGTGGAAAAGTTGTATTTATAAAAAAGATAGACCTCGACATTCTCTAGAATTTCCTAAAAATATAAAAAGAATTTCAAAATCCTGAATTTCTTTCTTTATGCTTCGTTTTCTCATTTCTATAAGCCAAATCAAACCCATTCCAACAATATAATCTCTCTTCCTCTTTAAACCTTTAAAATCTCCTGAAGAATTCATCATGTTCCTATACGGAACGAATTCTCTAAATTCTTTTCTGATTCAATTCGAAAATGAATTAATTGAATTTCAAATGTAAACACTTTGTAAACTTTTTGTCGGTAAAATGAACAAACTATTAAACAGAAAAATTGAAAATAATTAATTAAAAAGTTGTTTGCATCATTAATCATCTCGATTTTTTTATTTTTTACATTTACCAACCTTTGAATTTTGACTATCGATCAATATTTACTCTTTTACACAAATTTAAAATCTGCTTCCGCTGAAAACGCATTCAACAAGAAACTGTCGATCCTTGCAGAAAACACATCAAATGACGCTCCAGTCAGCATATAAATGCTCTAAGCTCTTATCCATGTCTTTTGCTATCTTAAAGCTACGATCTAATTCGTTCAATGCCTTCACGAACCCAACTCTTCGTAAGCATATCTAAATACCAATTCTTATGGAAATAACTTTCTACTTCCAGGAAAATAACATCTTCAGATTTAAATTTTCTCTTCGAATTTCTTTAAGAAATTCTCTCTATCTATAGGTTTTTCCAAATTAGAAATCAACTCAGACGCTCTAAATTATGGAAAACTTTCATTCATTCTAGCAACCCTCATTAATCGATACTCCTGATTCAACTTAAAATCGCGTTACTATTAAGAAAAAAAGCATTCATAAAAACTGCACTAACATATACTGGACATCGATAACAATAGCAATGCAGTGGCGCCAATAACAAACACATTTACCAATAAAATTAACATTTTCTTCTGTCCAATTTCACATAAAATTCATCACATTTGTACTCTTAAAATCAAATGCCTTTCATTTTGACTGTCTTTACCGACTAATATTTGTTCGTAAACTGATTTATGGAAAACCTAGAACTTTCTGCGTTTAACTTAATGAACATTTCTAAAAACAAAACCAACAATTAACACAAATACATTACAATTGAATGGGCAAATTGAAAGACAATTTAGAACACTGAGAGACTGGATTTCTTGCTGTTTGGAAGAAAAACAATTTAAGACATGGAAGAAGCATTACTTTAGATCGAGTTTGTAATTAATTCAACAATGCAATAGAGTATAACAGTTAGTCCAGCTGAAGTAGTTTATTTATGAAAATTCTGCATAGTGTTTTAGAAGGTAGTTAGCACCCTTAGTTACGGCGCGCTGGTTAGCAACCAACCCACAAACGGAGATTATTGATTTTTAATGAATTTTTATTGATTTTTAAGTGCAAATATTTAGTAAATAATTCAAGTATTGATTTAAATGTGCAGTTATTGATTAAAAAGTGCAAATCTTTAAATTTAAATTTTTGTTTTATCGCGCTATTGTGCGGGGATTTGAAATTTTCAAAATATTATTGCCGTCAAACTTAAAAGAATGTCGTTGTCTACATAATTGTTGACCCTTTCTTTTCATATCTCTTCTAGATTTTCCTATCCAAAAATTACAATTTTTCAAAAAGAAAACTTGCCTAGGAAAAGAATTTTTGACATTTTTAAAATTTTCTTTTTTCCAAAGTATCGAGAAACAAACAACAAAGAATCAATGAGAAATGAAATATTAAATAATATCGAATCAGTTAATCATATAAATAGCTATAATCAAGAAAATAGAATTCATAGATCTTATTGTGTCGGTGAATTAGTACTCGCCAAGGAAGGTGTTAGAAATAAATAAGAAAATAGATATTGTGAACTATTTGAAATAATAGAAAAAAATCACAAAAATAGTTATTTATTGAAAGATTTAAATGGAAAATTTATGAAAAGCAATGCAGGATGGCTAAGGCTATTTAAAGCATTTTACGGTTATGGCACATCAAGGAACATTGAATTTGACCTAACTACACATTGTTTGGCACATTAAATAATAAAACACAAACATAACAGCTTCTCATACAATTATAGCGACTTTTGTTCAATTTTTCTCCTGGGATTTTGTATATTTTCCAAGAAACAAAGTCGGTCATAAATACAAAATATCGATTTCTCGATGAAAAATAAATGGAAATAAACGAAATAGTAAATGAAAAATAGTCAAAAATAGTAAAGCGATAAAGGATTTTACAGAACAACAGCTATTAGCACAGAGGATATTGTGAAATTGTGTTGTAAATAAAGTTTCAATATAATTGGATGCTGATGATTTATTCCGCAATCTGTGAAGTCAAGCTAAAGAGATTTCGATTGAAACGTTAATAAACCGAATAATATATGTTGGTAATATGTGTAGTAGCGATCGATCTGAAATCATTGCACGTAATTACCGACAATTAACATGACAAACAATAGTAATAACACATGACGACAAAAATAATGATTATAATGGTCATAATTATCGCTCACATGCGCAGCCAATTAACCTATGGTCAGTTCAACCAATGAATTATGTGACTGAGCAGTTACATATTTATAATATTACTTATTACATCTAGTTTGCAAAACATTAAATATGTTCGGTCTCGAGTTTTGGTTATCCATGGCCTTGATGATGAAGTGACACCGGTCGAGCACAGCTATGAACTGTTGAAACGGATTCCCCCAGAAAGGCTGTTAGATCCACTTATAATTGACGGTGCTGGCCACAACAACATTGAACTGTTTCCAGGGTATTTGCAACGGTTGCAATACCTAATCGACAATGACTTGGAGTTTTTTCAAACCCAATTTTCGGATTCCCTGTACCATGGCAAATAACCAACATAGATATCTTTCTTAGATCGGTTTTGAGTATGGTGATAGTATGATGTCTTCTCTTTCTCTTTCATTTAACCAATTTTTATTGCACAATGTGATCAATAATTTCCGGTGTGGTTTTATTTGCTTAATTAATTAATTATTATTATTTTATTTTTACATTATGATATATTTTCTTAATGAATTTCAGCAGTGAGATGTGGTAAATCAAATGGATCTGAAGATATGTTGGCTATGGAAGTAAGTAATTTTAAAATCGAATCAAATAAATTAATTAAACCCTTTGCACACGATTGACCAGGTTAATTTTAAAAAATCAAACAAGGATTACACTACATTGGCATTGAACTAATACATGGTGGGTTTCTGGGTGTTGATATTTTGAAACTATATGGTTGTTACCCAGACAACCCCATACAAATATCTTTCGCTTACCACTCGGCTGCTCGTTGGACCCATGGATCGTTCGTTGCAACGATTTCGTAATTTTCCTCGCTACCCTTTCTTTTTCCTTGTACTTATGATCTAGGCCAGTTCCGTAATTGCAACAGTTAAAATGATTACCCAAGTGCTGGGCACTGATAGGTCCTTAAAATAGTTTTGAACTGCCTAAGGGTTATTATCCCCACCTAGCGCCTGCATAAGAATTTTGAACCGCTAGCCACCCGTCATAAATGACGTTAATACTGTGAACTAGTGGGTGGAAGATTAGCAAAAGGTGAGCTCCTTCTCAAGAACTGCTAATTCCCTAACCCCCTTCGGGTCCATGAGCTGTCATAGAACGCTTCATACTCTTACTTAATCGGTCCACCTTTCGTCTATCTATCTAATTACCAATTTATCTAACCATTATATCACTCAGTTTCCCCATACTCAACAACTTCAATCACATCCACACGTCAATAACGAATTCAACATTAAGTTAACAAGTTATATTAAAATAAATAAACAATTAACATCTATAATTACACGATTAATAATTTATTCACATCTATTAATTAAGTCAAGTTAAGTGTATGGTCACATAAATTAAAACCCATTGGCATCTAAGATATGCCCCAATAGGCGAGCACGATTTAGCCTAAACTGCCGCTCCCCCTCTCTTTTGTGTGGCCGGTTCTTCTTGCGGTTTCTCTTCGGCAACTCCTCTGATGTATGTGAGGGGCCTGATATTATGTTTCCTATGCCAGCGTCTTTTCCGGTGGCATTCCTCAACACTATTGCTTGTTGTTCTTCAGACAGGTGGACAACACTCTGCAGGAGGCCTGTCCGGATGTTATCCCTCAACCTCCATTCTGCTACCTGTTTTTCTAGCTCCTGGGCCTTCTGTTCGGCTGACCGCAGGGCTTCGTCCTTCTGAGTTAACTGAGTCTTCAAGGTGTCAATTTCTACCCTCAACTTGGTTGCCGCTTCGGGGCGAAGCCATGTCTGCTCCATGTAGCGGCACTTCCGCACCATAGCCTCTGCCCTCTGAGTTTGTACCATTGCGGTTTGATGGTAGCCAGCTATGTCTCTTCGGAATTGCTCTAGAGTCTTTCTATGTGGATCCACTAAACAAATTAATTTTTAACTTTATTTTTATTATTCTCTATTTCATGCATAATAAGTATTAATGTAGTAATTTAGAGCGCCTTCGTCTTTTTAGGGTCCGACCAGGTTGCTTTGATCTGCTGCGCCTCCCAAGTTATCTGTATTATCTGACTGAGTAGATCCGCGTTTGCCCGCCTAGCGCGGTCTAGTTCGGTTTGTATTAATTGCAGGGCCGACATCGCTATAATAAAAGAAAAATCTTAATTAATTCCTTCATTGGTTTAATTAAATAAAATTCTGATTATTATAAACACAGTTACAAAAATGAATCCATTCATAAAGAAAATTAAGACGAACGACTTTTTAAATTGTTTAAATTTCAATAACATCAATAAGTTAGATCGTTATTTTATGTTCTTTGCCCGCGGAATCAAGGTGCTTCAAAGAATTTCCTAACCCCTTCCTCCGGGGAGTAGCCTGGAACGATGGCTACTGGACGTCGGGTATTGCGGGCCGGTCGAGTCGGGTAGGTCTCCGCAATGCGCCCGACGAGGATGTCCTCTTCGACATTGCCGAGGTAAATCCGGGCTTTGACCACGTTTAAGTCGACTTGCTCTTGTATTTTCTCCCACTGAGCGAGGAGGTTCCGCGCGTGGTCGCGGATTTCTTCGACAGGATACTGCTGCTCGTTTGGCCTGCGGGGGTCATTTTCCAGGCCCAGTATCTGCCAAGTGGTCGGGTAAGGCCTTTTGGAATGCGGCTCCTCGAGGGTCATTGACGGGCGCGCTCTCTTCCAAGCCCGACGCCATTCATCTGCTTCATGGGCGGATATCCATTCGGGAAGCATTGGTTCTTCTAAAATCATTATAGCCAGATAATTGAACATAATGCAATCTCGAAATAGTTTATAGGGCGTATTAACGTCAAAAATTAATGTTCATCACCAAATAATTATTGTGGATGACCAGTTTTTACCACTCTTATGGCGTACTGAAGAGTTGGTAAACGGATATCGCCTCCGTGAATGTTCCTAAGGACATCTAAGTCGTCTATGGTAATTCGATAGCTGGCTGCTTAGTGTTTGCCAAGAAAACAAAAGTTTAACCATCATTCTACGGTCTAGATGTGGGGAACATCGATTGCTTTAAAAATTTATACTAGTGTGGGGCTAGTGGTGTGGATGACCTTCACCCCAATCATATAAAATAGTTTTCTGCTCCCGCCAATGGTTACCCGTTGCTAGGCAACGTTGGTAATGTAACCACTGGTCACAGGACGTCCAAAGGTGAGTTCCGATATCAGAACTGCTAAGGGTTAGTCCTATGTCGGGTTCAGCGGACTGCCGTTAGAAGGCCTATGTCCGTCTTCTATTTCAGGTCCCTTTATCACTTTCTATTTAATACTTTTCGTTTCTATATCTATTTACAAATAATAACATAATAAACTAAACGATTTTTATTTAATGACCAACAAATTAAATTATCAACAGACATTGAGTTTCTCATCTTATTTGGCTACTCCTTGGGCACGTCTTCGCAATCGCTCGGTTCGACCCGGTCGAGCGTGTGATCTGGCCTTCTTGTTAGCCGATTGGGCTCCTTCTCGGTCGCGATAGGCTAATTGTGCCGGAGCGAATACCAGAGGGTAAGTCACTGCACTTCCCTCCTGGCATGCCGACAAGGCGACCTCCAGTCCTTTGATTTGTGTGCGCTGCGCCTGGTTCAACACTCTTTCCTCTTTCCAGCCCTGTTGTGCGGCAGTGAGGCGCTGGTATAATGATTTCATTTTCTCGGGTTCGGCCCAAGTGGCTTTCAACTGTTGCATCTCTCGACTCTGTTGTAGAAGTTGTCGGTGCAGGTGCTGATTTTCTCGTCTGAGTTCTTTCAGCTCTTGGTGCAATATTTTTGTGGCTTTCATTTCTGAAATTACAATATTTAAATGATTAGTCGTTTTCAATATTGATTCAACTCTATTGATCCTCTCTCTTAATTAATTTTTCAATGTATTGTCGGCGGCGTCTCATGCGTTTTAGTTGATTGGTGCTAATACTCTGGTTGGTCCAAGTTTAATAACAAAAACGTTCTATCTTTTCCTATCATTTATCATCTACGAAACGTGTGGATACTTTTTGCCAAAAAAAGGTAGAAAATTTACATTACTTTAATTACACTAATTGTCAAAGTAGTTATTTTATAAAACTGAGAATTGAGTAACTCGTGAGACATAAAACATTTATTGTCAACAAAAAACTAAAACATATCGATTTAATTCATTCACGACCATTAAAACGTTCACTCCTTCGATTGTTGTACTTGGAATTCCACTGAGGGTGCCTGCTCGCATAGGTATGATCGCCTGTTTGACGAGATCCGAGTCGATTTCGAAGAGTTGACTGCACGAGGTTCTCCGGTATCACCATTTTAGTCGGTGCTGTCATCTGCGTTAGCCTCGGGTCGTCTAGTTCGAAGGACACTCCGTATTCCGGCGGGAATCCATCGGTACTCGGGATAGCACCACTTGCGATATCTCTGTTCACTTGAGCTAGTCGCTGTCGGGCCAACACCGCTTTCCGGTGGTACTTTCTTTCGAGTTCTTCCATCTTCATGGCCGCGTATTCAGCTCGCTGGCGGGCTTCTCGTGCTGGATTGTGGCCCGGCTCGCGCTTAATCGCGATACTTGGCAACTCGATCTCTTCAGCTTGATGTTCTGATCTCCTTGGCCAACTGGAGTCTCCGTAAGTGGATAACAGATATCCGTTATCCCACAGAACTTGTCGGTATCGAGCGGCAGAAGCGCTCGGGATCTGTAGAGTCACTCGAGAATTGTCACTCCAATTGCCATGCGGGTCTCTGCGATCTAAACGTGAAAATAATTAATTACCCATCCTTCTTATCGATGCGCCTGCGTGCGTAAAACATGGACGTTAGTGATTTATGCTATTTTCTATCGAGTGTTAATAGGGTGAATTTTTGTTATGATAAAATTTGAAACGTAGCGTGCGAAATTACCTGATTTTTTCTCTTCACTAGGCATCTGAGTATCATTCCTTGAGATCCGGTCTCGTAAAGAGTCTCGAGCTCGAACACGTCCACTATCGGTGCTAGTTGTTTGGTGATTCATTTACGCGGTATGGAATGTGAGTTTTTACTGTGTTCTTTTAAATTCGTGAATTATTTGCGAGGGCGTGGGGGGGGGTGAATGAACTATTATTTAATTTATTCGTTTTCGCGGTGGAGTGTTAATATAATTATTTTAGTTATTTATTGTTGATTATTTGATACTGATCATTATTTATTTTGTTTAGTTCGGCGGTAAAAGTTCATTTCTTTGATCGCTTCATCTTCCTTCGTTATGATAATTTGATATGATCATCGTCATCAACTTGTCATTAGTGTCAGATTTTTGGTGATTTATTCCGCGGTCATCTCGGACTATGACCTATTCGTAGTTTATTTGGCGTATAAATAAACAATTTGATCTGTATTGGGTCTATGAATCAATATGCATTTAATCACAATTTTCGCTTGTCGATTGGAATTTTTGATGCTCATTATCCGAATTGCTGTTCCCATTCGACGATGGTGTATCCGAGAAAACATTCCACTACAATTCGCTCCGGATTATCGTCATTGCTGAAAGAAGATTTAATTGTACATGCCGGTTAGGGAGAAACTACTGGGTGGAATACTTGATGACAGTTATTCAGTGAAGAGGATACCACGGTTGGGAAAGGGTCTAAATCTTCATTTGGAATTTTTGTTGAGACGTGTCGTTGCACTATGGTTTGTTCTCTTGGTTAGATCTTCTGATTTTATCGCTTTCATTAATTTCAGGGCGTTCCTAATTTTAT
The DNA here is from genome assembly GCA_022537955.1 of Schmidtea mediterranea. Classification (NCBI taxonomy): domain Eukaryota; kingdom Metazoa; phylum Platyhelminthes; order Tricladida; family Dugesiidae; genus Schmidtea; species Schmidtea mediterranea. Next base: position 3,832,025 of record CM039680.1, read on the forward strand.
TTGATTTCAAAGATTCAATATTATTCGTGGCAAGTCTGTGGTGTTCGAATCCCTTCACGAAAGCTGAGCTCTGATGTTTACATCTGCGAATCATTTGTTATATTTTATTACCTTGTTCTATTATCATTGTGTACAATTATGAATTGATTTATTCGTGTGCGGTTAATATGATCATTTTGGTCGTTTTTTATTAGTTATTCGTGACCTAATAAATTTTATTATCCTTGGATTCGTGAATCGTATATTTATCTTTCAATTAGTGGAAAAGGTTCGTCGCTCATCGTTAATTTGGTTTATCATTTATCAATGTCTAAAGCCTTAATTTTTGTTACTATTACGAAATTTTAGCGGGTCTATATCCTATCGTAATTCTCTCGGAATCAATTATTTCTACTCTGTCGCTTGCTGTTTCGTTTCTTTACTCCATTTTCTCTGGCTTCTTACTCATAAGTCATTTACTGATTTAGATTAGATCCGAGGATACTTTAAATCATTAAAGTTCATTAAATTTTTCTTGGTTTTTATTACGTGAGTATTTAATTTTGGATCATTTATTTAATTAATTACTATCCCATGATTACGTTGCAAAAAATCTTCTCGTTATAGTATGTTCTGGTCACAAATTTAGTTATGATTTCATCACTTTAATTTGAATAATTTATTTACGACACGTCTAGTTTAATATTATGGATTCAATTACTTTAAATTAATTTAGTTTAATTTCCATTTAGTTATTAAATTTATCTGCATCGCATCGGTTTCAAGTCCCCACTACCCGAGCCTTAATTTTAGTCCTAAGGTTCTTGTGTTCATATTAGATTTTACGAGTGCCCACTGGACTACTCGGTGTTATCAGTTTAGCCGATGAGTAATTAAATATTTAGGTCGATTTTACGGGAGATGGGTGAAAGAGATCTAGCCAAAAGTCTAGCTCTCAATCTTCCCACAGCCCCTATACGGTAGAATATTTACGTTCGAGATCCGTCGTTACGCACGACAGAGCTCTCACGGGCACACACTGTAGGCGGAGAAACCGCACTTACACAGCGTGACTAGTTATGTTATGAGTTTACTTCCTTGTGTGATGTGTGGCTGTGGGCCAGAAAAATTTCGACTCGTAAAGCTGAAGATTCATTTTTTCATAAATACATATATTTGTTGAAACAATTTCATCGTAGCTCGTTCATAGTTCATACATATCAACATACGACAAGAGGTTCCCACACATACGATCAAGTAGAGCTTACATTAAGATACTTAATTCGCAGAATGAAAACGATTATCGAGAGTTGTTCCTTTGAATTGGTCTGACAAAAGTAATTTATTCACTGAGTGAGAAAGTGATTAGTGCTTAAATTAGCATTAAAACTTTGTGAAAATGGACTGGTATTTATACCTGTTCTGTGACCCCAACCTTGCGTGTTATTTTTTATGCGTTAAAACAAAATTTGACCTTGCAATTATGTGTCTAATTAATTTCTAATTTATTATTATTTTTTGATTTCTTTTACAATTTACCCATTTATTTTTAATTTCAATCATTTCTGATTAAAATTATTTTATTTTTGTTCGCTTTATTCATGAACTCTTTTAATTTTTCGTAAATTGTCACTTTTTCGGTCAAATCTTTTGTTATCATGTTATTTCTATGTCAACTCGTGCGTATCTTGGTGCGTTTGTTAATATTTTAATTTAATTTTATGTTTTCCATTTTATATGTTAAATTATGTGTTTTTCTCGTATTTTTAGGTGTTTATTAGATGTTTAAGGGTCCGATTTTGAAATGTGCGTGTTGTGTTTGCGTGCTGTTTCCAATCCATTTAAACAAAAGCTTGTACTGGCCCAACACTAGAACCAAATAATATTTATATAATGAAAATACTTAACTTTTGATGAGTGGAAATACCTATTAAAACTCGTGTAAAAACGGCATAATTATTGCTGGTTATTCAGGAACCTATCACCATCGTGGATCGAAATTTTTACTGAAAACCTAATAGGGCTGACGAGTGGCAATCTGATCTACGCGGTATCCACAAATTTTGTTTATAGTGCAAGGAAATTGATGACAAATCTTGGCGAACTATCATAACCTTTGATTCCGATATCCTTGAACATTCCGTTTAACTATAGGGAATAAAATTAACTGTTAGTTTAATGTTCGGGGAACCTGGTATCTGAACTTGATGGTATGGGGTTATTGTCGATGACATTTATGAATTTTAATTTATGGGCGAATTTATGGGAGACAATTGTAATGGTCCTTCCCCGTGTATCAAAGATTCATAAAATAAATATAAATATACTTAAATGAAATTCCTAATAGGTTTAACATTATTCAATTTAGATTAAATTACATACAATTTATTTAATAATAACACAAATTTCTTATAAGACGAATTTCTTTTAAATCGAGAATATTGATGATCAATTAAAAATTGTTACTGTTTCAAAGGAAAATCTACCTGTTGTCATTAAAGGAAATTCCGGACGCTCGAGGGGAGAAATTGGTTGGTTTGTTGGCATTTCTGTGTTGGCATTACGTTGATACGACATAGGTGGCAGTTTTTTGGCTTGGTTTGGAAAATGGTATTTCATTATTTATTCCTAGCTAATAAAGCGAAGTGTGTATGGTAGAATAAATTTTGCCTTCCAGTATGTGACAATATTTAGTCGGCTCTTAAAATCGTTAATTTTTAAATATCTATCCGAAATCTAGTAATAGATGGTGATTCCGACGTGAGGTGGTAATTGTGCAAATTTATGTGTTATTTGTGTGTCTCGCACACTGCCTAATAGTGAACCGGATGATGGAATTGTCGCTGATGGAATGATGAAACACAATCGACGTTCGGATGAATTATGATCTTATTGATTTGCCTAAACAATTGCGACATCCGCTTGCACTTTATACCTATATCTATTGAGATATTAACTATGGATATGCATCAACTATATCTTAAATTCTCGGAATAACAAATGGATACGGTGTTGGAAATCGGTAAGTTTTCTCTCCTTTGGATGCCAACGGCGGAGGACTCGCACTTGACATTGCTAATTTTTTTCATTTCACTGCGAGTGCTCCCACGCTGATTCCAATTCTCAACATTGTCTTTGTTTTAAAGATTTAAATCATTTGTTTCCAAATGTTTCCAGGAGGTCGCAATTCGTGGATTATCGTAGGTATTCCACAAGTCTTGGATCTTTTTTTGTCAGTTTATCTTCCTACCGAATGGGTCTTTATGGTGTTACGAGTTGGTTCTATTCTATTATGGATTTATTGTTTACTCCATGGGATTTCGGGCTACCGTAATGTTAAGTAATTTCATTTTATATATCTATTAGTTTATTATTCAATACCACGAAAATGTTGGAGACTTAGGTTTCTGGCAATTTGTGGAATTATTTGTGATGCTGGTCGATAGCGGTTAATCATTTAATGTCTATGAACTCGTCGAATAGTTTCGATCGAAAATTTAAATGATTTTGATAGTGAAATGGATGTCAATCATGGAAAACCTATGCCGTAGTGTCGTCAGTTACTGCCGAAGTGATATAAAAGGGGACAAAGACAGGTGGATTGTTCTGTTAGTCAGTTGGTTTCTCGGGAGGAGTTGGGTAATCTCCTTTTATTTGGTTCACAATAAACTTTCCTTTGCTTTATCAGTATTTTGTATTTTCAATTTTTACATTTAATTATTTACGTTAATTTATTTTATGCGGAAGTTATTTGATCAATATTTGAGCTTGGTAATGACTATCTTTTATTTATACGGGAGTTTGAAAAGGTTCTCCTACTATTTCGACTAATAAGATACGCTCTGGTTCGAAATTTTGATTACATCTACTACTTTACTGGAAGTTCATAGTAATTCATTTAACAATAACTCCAACTCATTATACCTTGTCTAAATTTGCATTTGAATTAATCTCATAAAATGGATTTAGTTAGTTTCATAGCAAAGATTTCATTTAATTTTTATTCCCCCTCACCTTTCCTTTAATAAGCCTTAACGCGTTTTATGTTTATATTATATTTAATGAGTGCCCACTGGACTACTCGGTGTGATGATTTTGAGCCGTGTGTAGATTATTTTAGGTCGATTTTACAGAAATGAGAAACGAGGAAGCAGCCAAAAGACTCCTTCCTTATTTCTCGTTTCTGCTATATGGAATAATATTGACGTTACGACCCCTGCGTTCCGCACGCTGGGTCTTCACGGGTACATATCATTGGCGATTTTCCACGCACTTACACGAATCTGTACTGTGTATATTTTACTAACTTGCGATTTGTGTTGGCTATGGGCCGGAAAGATTTCGACAGTTTAATTCAGTTTATTAAATATTGTTGGGCCACAACGTCAACGGCCTTCAAAAAATGTTTAAATGGATCAGAAACACACACGCAAATACAACATGCAATTTAAATAAACCTATTGAAACACCAATTAAACCATATAAAATCTGAGAAATAAAAGAATTAAATATAAAATAATAAACATAAAAATAAATTAAAATATTAACAAAATGCACCAAGATTCGCACGATACCTATACAAATATAACAAGAAAACACAACAAATTCGACAAAATTAGAAAAATTATTAAAAGTTCATTAAAATGAAATTTAAATCGAAAATTTTGAATTAGTAATAATTCAATAAAAATTTTAAATAAAAAATTATAAAAATAAATCAAAAAATATTAAAATTAAAAAATAGAATTTGCTAGAAAATAACAAGGTCGAATTTTGTTTTACTGCATCAAATTTCACACGTCATAAAAATAGGTATAAATACTGATCCATTTTCACATTTAACTTAACCATTTTTAGAAACCATTTTTCAAACCATTTGAAATCGTTTGTAAACTATTTTGAAATCTTATTTTCAAATCGTTGTGATACTATTTTAAAACCTTATTTTCAAGCTATTTGAACTAATTCAACTGATTTTAGGTGAGAAATATTTATGTTGGAGCCCTCTTTCCACGTCACGTTCATAGCATCTCTGTAGAGCTCTGCTTGACGGCGACGTGGGGAGAGAGGCATTTATGCTTTCTGTTATGATATTTTATGCTATTGTATGAAAATTTTTGGAATGGTTATGAAGGGTAATTCTGTTATTTTGTCCTAACTAATAAATATTATTAATATGTATAAATTGTTTGATATATATTTCTTTTTTAAACTAAATTAAAATGTCGAAATTTTTCCGGCCCACAGCCGACACATAACGCAAGTAAATAAAATCTACATAGTACAGAGGCATGTAAGTGCGTGGAAAATCGCCAATGATATGTACCCGTGAAGACTCAGCGTGCGCAACGCAGCGGTCGTAACGTCAATATTATCCCTATAGCTGAAGCAAGAAATAAGGAAGAAGTCTCTGGCTGCTTCCTCGTTTCTCAATTCTGTAAAATCGACCTAAAATTATGTTACATACGGCTTAAAATTATCACACCGAGTAGTCCAGTGGGCACTCAATAAATATAATATGAACACAATATGCGCTTAAGGCCTATTAAAGGGAAAGGGTACTTGGATTAATTTAACTGAAATCGTTGTTATAACTATTTTGGATTAACATTTTGAAATAAATAAAATTTATTGGGAGTCATTGAATTCGATTAAATTGAAATTATTGATAAAAATTAAAATAACCATTGATTTTAGAAGTAAAGTGTTTTATGGCTAAAAATTAAAGTAAATATGGGGTAAAGATAATTTAAATGCTCGTAAATTATTGATTAGGGTATTGGCAAATAATTTCATCAATTAAATTATTATAATTCATTTCAATAAGAGCAATCTGATCTTTGAGTAAGAACGAGTAATGTATTGATCCAATCAAAAGTCAACCCCCGATAAAAATGAAAGCAATTAAGAATCGAATTCGTTGATTTCAAATAAGAAACATATCAATTAAAGGTAAAACGATTTTCGAATAACAGTATGAAATCCCTTAATTAAATTGTTGATTAAAAATTAATGTCCCCCCACATAATCCACCGTTAATTCATTTTGATAAAATTGAAGAAGTGATTGAGCAAATCAAGTATTTAGATTAAATTATTGATTAAAAATAAAACGAATACAAATAAATATATCGTTTATTAAATTGAAACAATTTATTGATAACAGTAAAAATGATTAAATTAGTGCAAATAACTATTGAGAAAAAACCCAAATAATCTAGTTTTGGTAAAGTAAAATATTGAATAAGGATAAACAAAATAAGTTCCTTAACGAGCTATGATTAGTGGATTAAAGTAATTCATAGATTAAGATTAGGGAGGAATTGAATAACCGTAAAAATGTAAATTAAAGTAAGCTGAATTCACGGATTTAAAACCATTAGCATTAAAATAACCTTGTGGGCTAAAGTAATAGTTGATCCAAATAGCCTTAGGGAAGACTATTAGAAATCGGAATAACAGATGTCGATATTAATTACTGATAATATAATCTCTTAACTAGAACTAGAATAATTTATAAAACTATAAAATAGGTTTCTTCAATTATCGTAAATTCAGGATGTACAGCAAATTAATTAGCGGTAAAGTGAATGAATATTTACGTAAATTAAATTAATATAATTGAAAAAACCAAAGTTTAAGATAAGCGAAAATTTGCATTAATATCACATTATTGAACAAATGAAATTCCACATAGCGAAGTTATTCCAACAGAAGGGTATCGCATCGACTTGGAAATCTCGGTAAGCGTAGGAGCGTTCCTAAAATTTGTTAGTAAAGTACATTTAAACTAGTCAACGAAATAACTTACCGGAAATTGAGATAATCGGGTGTAGGCGAACATTTGACCAGTAATTCTGAAAACATGACATGAATAATGCAATCACCGGATGTAAACAATGTAAATCACCTTTCGTCAACCGCTTAAGTGGTAACGGTAAAATCCGCCGGAAATCATTCGCCCACCAGGATACACCTACACGCGACTAAATTATCTCGGATCAACGTCCGGCCTAAATCTTAAAGTTCGAGCAACTGTAATTAAAGTTAGTAAACAAACTTTAAATCAATGTACAGATTCCCTTAAGTCAATGTACGAGTATCCGCCTACATGAAAAATCTTAATGTTAAGATGCATATATCAAATAAGTTAAACATCAGGTTAGCTCATCCTTATGATTAATTATATATCACCCCATGAAGAAGTACACCCAAGAGCCAGGTCTGTAAAACTTGCAGATAAACCGCTCACCCGTTTCACAAAGTTACGACGGAAAGTGACGCTACTAGAAATCAAAAGGATTAATTTGTATAACACCCTTACTAGTAACATAGACACAATCTGCTTGCTAATAACTTAGAATGGTGAATCAATCGAACCTAATAACCTAATAATGTTTAGACATGTCGCCCAAACGAATTACCAGACGAGAGACCGCCAGACAGGAACAGACAGGAGTCCCGCCGACCCTGAGAATACTCAACCAGTTGCAACGATCATGTCTCTCGGAACGGCATTATCCAGCCGCGGAGACCTACCTGCACGCACAGGACCTCCTCACCCAATGGGAAAGGGTGCAGGAGCAGGTAGATTTACAGGTGGTTAAGGCAAGGATGTACCTTGCGAACGTGGTGGAAGACATCCCTGCCGGGCGGATTGCAGTCGCCTATCCACCTCACCCAGTTCAAGACACCAGAAGACCCTATACTGTTGAGGCTCTCAAACGAAGCCTGAAGAGATACTGTCCGGACGAATAAACCAACACTGATAGACTTTATGTTGTAATTGATTTAAAAGATTAGAAATTTACGTGTTATTTCTTTTTCTTATAGCTAGAGTTATTCGTGTTTTGTTTAATGAAATAAACAATTATATAACTTGATCAATAATAAATTAACATCATCTATTTGATTGTAGTAATGTCTTCCTTACAAATCTTACAATCTGAATTGAACCACGCGAGACAGAGAAACGCGGAATTACACACGCAGATTATTCAACTAACCCGCGAAATACAACAGATTAAAGCCACCTGGAGGGAACCAGAAAAGGTAAAAACACTGTACCACCGCCTGACCGCAGCACAGAAAGGCTGGGCAGAGGAGCGGCAGCTCAACCAGAGCCTGCGCACGCAAATTCGGGGACTCGAAGTCGCCCTAGCAGTCTGCCGGGAAGGGGAAGCGGTAACATATCCGCTCATCTTCGCCCCAACCCAGATGCCGCAGAAGAACACCCAACCAGTGGAACAATCTACCCTTTCAGTAAACAATCGTCGACCGGGACGTAAGGAACGGGCCCGACGTCGAGCAATCCAGCTTCAAAAGCAGTAACCTGTAAACATTGCGCGCGTTGCTAAATAAATAGAGTAGTCGTGTTCTTAATTTAATTTGTTCCGTTGATATATTTATATGCTAAACATTTGCATCATGCTACTCAACCTTAATTTCATCTCTCCGTAGGCAGATAAGAACCTAATCTTGAATGATCATGAGGGACAGAGCAAAGCGAGCATAGGTCTTCTATCGACAGCTCGTGAACCCGAGGGTTGTCCGAGCAACTACAGTACTAGCACATGGTACTCAATTTTTGCGGACAATCCACCACTTGAACACATTACCAACGTTGCTTAGCAACGGGTGCCAAGTGGCGATTAGTATCATTTTGTATGGCGTTACTAGGGTCACCAGGAGGATAAGCAAGATTTGAAGCCCTGTAACCCGCCAATATATAAAACAATTTATGAATAATATAAATATTTATTATCATATTAAAGACAAAATACAAAATTACTTGACCAACAAATAAATTCATGAAAACATAAGATTGCATCTCTCCCCACGCCGACATCCAAGCAGAGCTCTACCAAGGTTGCGAGGATGGGACGTGGAGAGAGAGCTCCAAAATAAAAGCTATTTCTCACCTAAAAATTGTCTTCAAAATCAAGATTTTCAAATAGTTTTTTAAAAACAGTTTCAAAATAATTTTTCGGTTTGAAAAATAGTGTTCAAATGGTTAAATTTAATGTGAAAATGAATCGGTATTTATACCTATTTTCTGTCCCTAACCTCTTGTGTTAAATTTGATGTAGTAAAACAAAATTCGACCTTGTAATTTTCTAGTGTATTCTAATCTTTATTTTTATTATTTTTTGATTTATTTTAATAATTTTTTATTTAGAATTTTTATTGAATTATTACTAATTCAAATTTTTTGATTTAAGTTTCATTTTCATGAACTTTTATTAATTTATTAGTTTTTGTCGAATTTGTTAGGTTTTCGTGTTATATTTGTGTTTGTATCGTGCGGATCTTGTTGCATTTTGTTATTATTTTAATTTATTTTTATGTTTATTATTTTATATTTAATTCTCTTTTTTCTCATACTTGATAGGGTTTAATTGATGTTTCAATAGGTTTATTTAAATTTCCATGTTATATTTGCCTGTGTGTTACCGATCCATTTAAACATTTCTCAAGGCCGTTTGTGTTCTGCCTAACAATAATAATAATAGCAAGAATAGGGTACTATTAATATTAGTACCGACAATAATAATAATAATGATAATATTTTGTTAACCATAATAATAATAGTAGTATAAATGATACAACAACAATAATAATGATAATATTTCAGTAATAATGGTGGGTTACAGGGTTTCGTAATTTGTTTATCTTTATTGTTGTCCCAGTAACGCCATACAAAATGATTTCTTGCTACCACTTGGCACCCGTTGCTAGGCAACGTTGGAAATGTGTTCAAGTGGGTGGATTGTCCGCAAAAAGTGAGCATCATTACTAATACTGTAATTGCTCGGACAACCCTCGGGTTCACGAGCTGTCGATAAAAGACCTATGCTCGCTTTGCTCTGTCCCTCGTATAAAAAGTTCAAGATCAGATTTTTGTTGACTGTTGGAAATGGAAGTAAGGTTTGAAAACGCGATAGAAGTATTCGTAATAACGCTTGTACGCAAGTGTGTCTTGGAGATAAATTAACAATGACTGCGACCCATTTATTTCAAATCAACAAGGAAAACGTGTTGTTTGTGAACTTAATGTGATGAGCCTGGTGGTCGTGCTGCTCGACGTCGGACACGCTCCTTGCGCCCTGGCCGACGAGTACTTGATGGAGGGGCGGATTGGTTTGTTGGTTGAGTTATGATACTGTTGGAATCTCTACGTGGTAACTGTGACGGGGCGAAGACGAGCGGGTACGTTACCGCTTCCCCTTCCCGACAGATTGCTAGGGCGACCTCCAATCCCCTGATCTGAGTGTGCAGGCTCTAATTGAGCTGTCGCTCCTCCGCCCAACCTTTTGAGCTGCTGTTAGCCTGAGATACAGAGTTTTCATCTTCTTCGGGTCTGACCAAGTTGCTTTGATTTGTTGTACTTCTCGCGTCATCTGGATTATTTGGTTAAGGAGATTTGCATTCGCGCTCCTTGCGTGATGCAACTCAGTTTGTAGGACTTGGTTAGTTGTCATCGCTATAATGAACAAAATCTTTAAATTTCTTTACGGATTTACGCAATTAGTAATTATGATCATCACAAACATAATTATCAAAAGAAATCTATTCATGCAAAGGATTAAAACGAACGACAATTAACGAAGATTTCTTTTACAACTTAATCACATTAATATACGACTTATTGTTCGTGTTTTTGAGAAATCAGGGTTCTT